>JAODAL010000334.1:0-334385 GCA_025379985.1 Phyllomedusa bahiana
TTTTTTGGCCCAAAATTTTCTTACAAATCTTAAAGAAACAATTGTAAAGGGAGAAAAAAAATTTTCTAATCAATGGTTGGGTTAAAAGTGTCAAAAAGTTATTCTCACATAAAGTACCCCTGACAGATTTAAAAAATGGGGCCCCTGTCAGAGAGGCCAAAAACGGGCCCCCCGGCGGAAAGGGGGTTTAACCCATCCGATCACGTAATCCATTCCCAAAAAAATTACTGAATATACTCGAATATAAGCCAACCCAATTTAAGCCAGGCCCCCAATTTTACCACAAAAAACTGGGAAAAGTATTGCCCTCGAGTAAAAAGGCCAAAGGGGGGAAATTCCCCCTTTGAAAGATAAAAAGTCGGGTATGTGCATTACAGCTTAGTAAACTCCATGTGCCTCATTTAAAAAAGCATTTAAACCCCCGCATGTCCCCCCCTTTTTTAAACCCGTGTGCCTCAAAAAAAGTTATGATTTTGGGGAGAACAGGGGTAAAAAATTAGGTATCTTCAAAATTTAAATTTTTCCTTTTTATTAGTACCCCCATGTGTCTCAAAAATTTTAAGAAACCCCTTTTAATATGGGGCCAGGGGGGGTTTAATATGAGGGACATGAGGGGGGAAAAATGCTTTTAATGTGAAGCACAGGGGATTACTGAAAAAAATTTTAATATCCCAAAATGCCTAACTTTAAAATGGCAAAAGTAAAAAAGGGAAAAGGAAACCGTAGGGTTTTCTTTCCCTGAAACTCCCCCCCTCCTTTTTGACAGACATCTTCTATAGGACCCCGGACAAAATTGAACCTGGCCACTGACATATCTGCAGGGTAGTTTGCTAATCCTAGGGGGGGGCCTAAAGGGACCTCGATCCATTTTTTTTTTTTAAAAAAATTTTTTTGGGTTTAAAATTTTTTTCAAGTATTTTATTTTTTTGGGGAAAATATTTTTTGAAGTATATTTAGTATTTGTTTTTAAAAAAATTTACTTAAAGGTTTAAAAGTATTTATTTTTGGTATTTAAATATTTTTTGGATTAAAGTTTTTTAGTTTTTGTTTTTAAAAAAATACTTGGGCCCCATTAGTATTTTTATATAAAATATTTCCCCCAAAAGATTTTCCCCGAACATTTGATTATAATTGACGGGGATCAGTTTTTTCCTGGGATTTGGATTTTAAAAAACGCCCCTCAACATGCAATGTCCCGGGGAAAGACTTGGCTTCTTTTTTTCACCAAGGCCGGGTTTAACCTTGGTGACATGTTAAACCCACTCTCTTTTTCCCGGTGTAAGCCAGAAACCGCTGGGGATGTACCCCCCATTAAGGCCCTTTCCCCAGCTGCCCCCCTTTACAACCCCCCCCCCCCCTCTGCGCGACCTGTGGGAGGAGCCCCCTTGTTTTCCCAGGCAAGGGAACGCGACAGTGCGTCCCCCCCCCAATTGCCTTGCGGGGGAACCTGGCGATGCTCACAAAAAACCTTAACCTGAAGCTAGGAACCACTCATACTCGGGATTTTTGCCCTTATTCTATGCCACCTTTGAGGGAATGGTCTTGCCACCCTAAACTCTCGGCCCCGTCAGGTAGTACTTAAGAGATTAAATTTGCCCACTTTACACTAAGCCCTCTTTTTCTACGATGGCTAGTTCTTTCTGCTGCCTCAGTTTTTCTTTTTAAAAAACCCCCTTTTTCCCTTTTAACCCCGCCCCGTTTAGGGCTCGCTTTTCCAAAATTTGCCTTTAAATCAGGGGCACTTTAACCGGTCCTTGACAAAACACCCTTTTTTTTCCCCCGAAACGGCCCCCCTTTCCCCTTTTTCCCCCTTCCCTTTAAAAGGTTTGCCCAAAGGGGGGGGGCACAAAAAAAAACAAACCCAAAACCCCCCCCTTTTTCCCCCACCCCCCCCCCCCCCCCTATACCCCCCCCCCCCCCCCCCCCCCCAACCCCCCCCCCCCCCCCCCCCCCCCCATTTTTCCCCCCGCACCCCCCCCCCCCCCCGCCCCCCCCCCCCCCCCCCCCCCCCCCCCCCCCCCCCCCCCCACCCCCCCCCCTTCCCCCCCCCCCCCCCCCCCCCCCCCCCCCCCCCCCCCCCCCCCCCCTCCCCCCCCCCCCCCCCCCCCCCCCCTTTTTTTCCCCCCCCCCTTTTTCCCCCCCCAAAAACCCAACCCCCCCCCCCCCCCCCCCCCCGCCCCCCTTCCCCCCCCCCCCCCCCCCCCCCCCCCCCCACTCTTTCCCCCCCCCCCCCCCCCCCCCCCCCCCACCCCCCCCCCCCCCCCCCCCCCCCCCCCCCCCCCCCCCCCCCCCCCCCCCCCCCTAATGAGCCAAAATCTCGCTGGATGTACACAATATATAAAATTATATGCTATTTTTACAGTAATATTTTCATCCTATTGAGAAAAATTGACTGCAAGCTAATAAAATCATTTTTTTTCCTGTCGGAATATTTTTCAGGAATTCAGCAATGCACTGAAGACACCTGTTTTTGTGAACGGACTTTTCACACAGGTAAACAGCTGAACACCATTCCCAGCAAAAAAGTATAAAAAATTATCTACAAAAAAATGAAAAATCGCTTAATGGGATTGACAAAAAATGTAAGATCAAAATTACAGTCCATGGTCCCCTCAATTTACAATTCCAAAGGGATACAATATTTTAAAACATGCAATGGTTTTTTTCCCCTGGAGCATTGTATGAAAGTCGGGGTTTAAAGGTAAATGTCCCAGATCCTGACCCGCCATTATCATACACTTTTTATTTGAAACCTCTGTATTTTTCAGCGCATGCAGTGATTGGTGGCTAGAAATGCCTCTCTAATACGGCAGAGGCGTAACTTCAAGCTCTGGCCCGGTGAAAAGCGTGAAAGGGGGCCCCCCATTTTCCGTGTCCCCATTTACAATATGGTGTCCCTTTTTTGGAGGAGGGTTTTTTGGGGCCCCCTCGGGCTGTAGGGCCGGACGATGCACCTCTGCACCCTCTTTTGTATGCCCACGGTTCTGCCGTGTCCGTGCTGCTTTTCATGTGCCAGGATTACGACTCCTTTTTTTTCTGGTAAATTGTTATATATAAAAACCCCAATAATCCTGCCCTCAATATTGAAGTGATTTCCAGCCTCCAAAGCTCTTTCTGACTGTTATGTGTAAGGACTTGCCTTATCTGTATTAGTTTTCTATTTCATTTTCTTACACCTTCATTTTGCATGATGTTGGGGGTCACATTTTGGGGTCTCAGAACCAGTTAACAGTTTCCCATGAAGTTATGTTTTCATCATTCAATGGTCATACCAGAACCAATTAATATGGTATGTTAAGGGTCTACTGTATAAGGAGGGAATGCTTTCATGCAGACTAGATTAGGACTCTTCATAAATAATGTGGGGAAGCTGTTTTTTTAGTTATATCATAGATGAAAATCACACTACTTTAGTTTCAGTAGGGTATTCTACAGGTGCCCTTTTTAGACCAGGTTAAATTAACAATATGTACAGGAAACATATTAAAGCAGAGAGTTTCAAACACTGTTTAAGGTTTATATAACAGAGATTAAACCGATGTGGTGATTTAGCTGATAAACTCCTGTGTTCAGTCTGATTACTCCTTTGGTCTGATGCTAGTGTTCCCAAGATCAATTGATGAGCACAATGGCATACATTTACAGCACATTGCTTTCAAACTCAATATTTTAGTCAGATGAGGTGCAGTCAGCTGGCTAGTTACATAACACATATACAGTCGAGTCACATTATTATGAGCAGCAGCCAATATCCAGAGTAACCACCGTGTGCAGCACGGACAGCAGTAGTTTAACAGGCTAGTAGTTTGTCACAGGTATTTGGAGCCATGTTGACTGCAGTGCATCCCACAGCTGTTGATGGGTAGGTGGGGGTGGATCCATAAAGCCAACACGACGATCAAGGTAGTCCCACAGATGCTCACCTGAGTTCAAGTCGGGGAACTGGAGTCAGGGTTATGCTTGGAAGTCTTTGTCATGCTCTAATGTCAATTTCTAGCTGTGTGACAAGTCTCATTGTCTTGCTGAAAGATCCCATTTGCTTAAGAGAAGATAATCAACATGTAGGGGTGTATGTGATCTGCAAGGATGGATTCATACCCAAATCAGCCAAGGGTGCCTTTCATATTAATAAGTGGGCCTAGAGAGTACCACAAAATTCCCAGACCATAACACTCCATAAATGGCTGCAGAGATGTTGTTTTCTGATATCTCTCATCTGACACGTCAACGTTAACCGATGAAGCTAAAAATGTGACACATAAGAGAAGACAAATCAGTGCCAATCAGGGGAGGTCCAATTCTGATACTGTTAGAGAGGTGCAGTGACCATTTGTCTGCTTCAGAGCCCCATAAACAGCAGTGTTCACTGAACTGTGTTTTTTTTAGACATGTCTGGTATCCCCATGGTTTATTTTAATGGGGAGTTACTCCACCGTAGTGTGTCAGACTGCTCCTGCCCACCTTCGTAACTGATGTTCACCTCTTGTAGTTTCCACATGGCACTTATTCACAATTGTGCCATGATACACTTTCACCACAGCAGCACAAGAACAGTTCAGTTCTGTAACTCGCTTGTTTTATGCAAGTGGGGACCTCACTCGCCAACCACTTCTGCCTGTAGGGGGCTCCCTGTGCTAGCTTCACCTGATGACAAAGTAGCAGACATGGTGCATAAGGGCAGAAATCACTGCCACAATGGTTCTGAGCTAAACCGTAATTGCAGTAGAACAGGTCAATAACATTACTTAAATGCCATGTTATCCTATTTACATTAGCATTTCAGGATGGTGTCTTCTGCAACTGAAGCTCTTATTTAGGCAATAAGTATAACATTGAACCATGATCTCAGTCTCATAGCTTCAGTAGGCAGCATACAGTCTCTGTGGTTCTTACTTCTCAGATTCTGCCATTTTCACCCGCCTTACATGACTTTGTTTCAAAATCGGAGGATTATAATTAAGCCACCTCACCATAAAACATTAAAGTACTGTGCCCTGGGCTAGATGAGTGTGTGTTTGGGGTGGAGGGGGTAATATGGGACTAAATGTATCTGTGCACGTTTCACATCTCCTTTGTCAATGAAACAATCCGAGTGATGAAGAAAATTTACATCTGTAGAATGTGGATGTTACCAGTGAAACTATTTTGCAGTTTCTTTTGCTGTATTGTTAACAATGTGTTCTTCTTTTCTTTGTTTTTTACTCTCCACTGTGCTTACTCATCTCGCTTACTCTACTGCATCCACCACATACTGGTGTATCCATAAATTGATGTTAGGCAGATGCCAAAGAGGTTTTAGATATTTAAGAACAGTAATGTTGTTGTCCAGAAATAATGGGTTGTCCAGGATTTTTTAGAGCTAAAAGATTAAAGCTCCAACTGTAAAGGAATAGAAAAACAACTTTTACTCATTTGCAGTGTAAGTTTTGCCCACTCTAGCACAACGGGTTTATGTGACACTACAGCCAATCAATCCTAGTTCAACATGCAAGCACTATTGCTGGGCCCAATGACTGGTTGCAGCATCACATGACTGATGCACATGACGTCATCACTGCAGAATTGGCAGCAAGTTATCTATCAGTGAGTATACATTTGTTTTTCTCTCTTTTTGTTATTTTGTTTTAGGACAGCACCCTAATAAACAAATACACAAAGTAAATTTCAAAATGTAATCAGCCTTGTAGGTTGAAAAGTAGTAAACAAAATTTAGCGATCTCAAATTTTTTATATCCATGGACAGAAATGAAACATACAAATGATTCAGGACATGGATAATAGACTCTGGACATTGGTGAGGAACATAAAATGGGATAAGTAAAATAATTTGATCGAAGTAAGATATGAAGGAAGACAATGCACGGTAACCTTTTGGAGCAAATTTACGTGTTTGCTGTGAAACTGATTATCTGTTTTTATCTGATTAATTGGTGTCTGTTTTGTTTTGAAGTTGCAATATTCTCATATTCAATCATCTCTTTTTTCATCTGATTTTCTGGTGTCAATTATGTCTTGAACTTGTTTTTTTTCTCATATTTATGTTGTCTCAGTGTAATTGTACAGTAATCTGAGTACATACTTTACGCATACAATCACAGCTAAAGAGAAAAGGAAGTTACCAAATCCATAACTACTATGTGCTCTATTTAGTCCTAACGGAGCTCTGCCTGCCTCAAAAATATGGATATAATATGACTAGAGATGAAGTCAAGGCAGGGTAAGAGGTAAGCAGAGCGTGTGGTTGCCTAGGCTGTTGTTGTGAAGGGGGCTCAATTTATTTATTTATTTATTTATTTATTTATTTATTATATTCCTATACATTTATTACAAATCACTATTGCTCTATATAAATTAGACCAGCAGGGATTTGTCTGTTAAACATTTTCACCATTCATTATTGCTAAAATTTCTGTACCGTTTTTGTTTTAGCTGCTTCTTTACTGATCCATTGTTTACAGCTCGTCTCCAGGGGAAACGACCAGGGCTGAGAGCTCCTTAGTCCTAGTTAGACATGCTCAAACATCACTTCTCCTCTCAGGCAGCTACTGAGTGTTCAAACCCCAGGTGCTGTTACTCTACTCCCGTCCTCTGTACTCCTTAGTTATTAATCAAACAGGGCAAATTAATAAAAAAGAAACCTCAATGTGCATTGATAAAGAGAAGAAAAAACATAGGCTTTGTTCCTGCAGGGATTTGAACCTAGGAGCCTTGTGACTGAAGGTCGTGGCAAAACCCCTTTAAGGTGCATAAAGGGAAAGCAAAGGATTGTCCATCCAAGAGCACTGAGAATAAGGAACCAAGCAAGGTTGGTGGGGCATCCCACCTCTGGTGGCCCGCAAACTGTACTCCAAGAGCCACTATTCAGTCCAAGCCCTGCATGCTGCACATCCCTGCACTTATTACTGTCTTTCATACAAATCATTGTTAAAAGTGCAATAAAATTGCAACATGCCATGATCTCTGCTGGAAAAGATAGTCACATAACCATGTTTGTTTAGATCCTCAAACCAGGGGATGGAGTTACAAAGCTCGAAGAGGAAAATAATTAGTCTGTGACAATCGACAGTGTTATGTGCGTAATGTAGTTGAGGTCTGCTCAGTTTTTTTTCCTAATTTGTTGTCTACTTGCAAGAGTAATCAATTGACTATGGTGATGCTAGCCCCTCTTCATGTGTAGGAGGGGAACCTCAATTGGCTAAAGCTGGTGTTGCAAGTGGCCTCATGCTAACTCCCCTGTTAAGGAAATATCACAGTATAAAAATGGTCACAGAAACTTAGAATTGAATGCAAAACTAAGGCATGTCTTTCTCAAATGAGTCACCTAAAGATTACCTGGGACATCTCCTGACATATCTGTTCCCCATGAAATAACAAATCAGAGCATCTTCTCTTATAACTCTGTGTTGTGCTGTTCCTCTGTTGTTACTGAATAAGTCAGATGGGTGTTATCGTTTCAGTTTTGAAAGGGGTGTGTCCAGGTGCATTGACTCTGTCAGCACTGAATGACTTATATTAAATTATGTATGGATACACTCCTGATAGATAACACCCATCTGACAGATTGATAATGATTTTTTTTAGGATACATAATATAGGATCCCTACAAAATAAAGATTGAAGGAAAGGTGCCCCAGAATTGTTATTTCATAAGAAATAGTAGTATTTACTAAACCAGACCTGTTAGTAACAGCCCGGCCAGCAGCTCTTGTGAGGTCGTATCTAATAAAAGTTTTTAAGTAACTAAGGGCAGGTAAGGCAGCCTGTAGCTCTCTCAGACTGCAATTTTTGTAATCACATATATTTAGAAAAGTGATTAAATACCCATTTTGGAGGATCCCACATCAACATTACATCCTGGCAAAACCCCTTTAACTACCAATATAATATCTCATACAGTAAAACATTACTATTGAGAACACGCACCAAATACATGTGACCAGTGTCGGACTGGGGGGTCTGGGGCCCACAGGGGAGTTGATCTTGGGGGGCCCACCATACTGTACATGAAAATATTACCGGCCTCTCGGACATAAACGCGCCCATTTTACCACATAATACAGTGTGCAAAACAGAACTGTATTGTGTAGTACAATAGCAAGAGAGTCACATATCTGTATCTCACACATTTGTCAGTCTAACATATCATAGACACAGGGCTAAGTAGCTCCATCCATATCCCCCTCCACCCACATACAATATCCCCCTCCACCCACATACAATATCCCCCTCCACCACAATACATACAATATCCCCCGCCCCGTGTCCCTTGGTCACGCACCTCACCACCTCCTAAAATAAACACCAGCAAGAAAGTAAAAGTGTAACTCCTATCACAGGGTCAATCAGGGACACATGTACGCTGGCATTATACCTACAACACCACCACATAGAGCTCCAACACCAGCTCAGGTATAACCTACAACACCACCATATAGAGACCACATAGAGGTCAGACACCAGTTCAGGTATAACCTACAACACCGCCATATAGAGACCACATAGAGGTCAGACACCAGCTCAGGTATAACCTACAACACCACCATATAGAGACCACATAGTGGTCAGACACCAGCTCAGGTCACATCACATTACATTCGATACAGCACTGATCCAATACAGAAGTAAAATAACCCCTGAAATCAGGTACTCACCGGAGACGTCCTATATGAGGAGTCGTTCTCTTCTTTCATGAGTCGTTCTTATTCCCTTTTCCTCTGCATCCGTTCCACACCGCCATGATGACTTGTCCCGGCCACAACTCATCCCTGCAGAAATTACACACAAATATCTTAGAATCCTCAATTTTCCAGCATCTCTTTACCTATTCCCACCTCTGTACAAACTTCCCAGGGGTGGGAGAGCGGGTACAAGCCATAACTTAGAGGCCTAGTATCCTAAGGGGTTGGAGGGTGGGGAAAGGACTAACCCTCTGGAAATAATGCTACAACTATGGGCTGCTGCCCTCTCAATTATATTACCAGGTAGGTAGTCAAGACTCTAGGTAGGTAGGCAAATAGGCAAGGCCCCAGTCTGTAGGTAGGTGGTTTCTCCCAGTTAGGTAAGCTGTAGGTAGTTAGGGTCCCCTTTATATAGGCTGCAAGCAGTTAGGGACCCCCTTTAGGTAGTATACAGGCAGTTAGGGCTTCCCATGAAGTAGTATACAGGCAGTTAAGGCCTCCTTTAGGTAGTTTGCAGGCAGTTAGGGGTCTCCTTTTGCAGGAAGTCATGCCCCCCCCCTTTAGCTACTGTGTAGGTAGTCAGGGCCCCTTTAGTATTTAGGTAGCCAGGGCACCCTTTGTAGTCAGGGCCCCCCTGTAGGTAGTCAAGGCGTCCCTTTAGGTAGTCAGGGCCCCCCTTGTAGTCAGGGCCCCCCTTGTAGTCAGGGCCTCCCTGTAGGTAGTCTGGGCCCCCTTTAGGTAGCCAGGGCCCCCCTTGTAGTCAGGGCCCCCTTTAGGTAGCCAGGGGCCCCCTGTAGGTAGCCAGTGCCCCTTTTGTAGCCAGGGCCCCCCTTGTAGCCAGGGCCCCCTCCTTGTAGCCAGGGCCCCCTTTTAGGTAGCCAGGGACCCCTGTAGGTAGCCAGGGACCCCTGTAGGTAGTCAGGGCCCCTTTTGCAGCCAGGGCCCCTTTTGCAGCCAGGGTCCCCCCGTGTAGCCAGGGACCCCCCTTGTAGCCAGGGACCCCTTGTAGCCAGGGCCCCCCCTTGTAGCCAGGGCCCCCCTGGTAGTCAGGGGCCCCCTGTAGGCAGCCAGGGACCCCCTGTAGTCAGGGCCCACCCTTGTAGCCAGGGACCCCTTGTAGTCAGAGCCCCCCTTGTAGTCAGGGACCCCTTTGTAGCCAGGGACCCCCTGTAGCCAGGGACCCCCCTGTAGCCAGGGACCCCCTGTAGTCAGAGTCCCCCCTTGTAGCCAGGGACCCCCTGTAGTCAGGGACCCCCTTGTAGCCAGGGCCCCCCCTTGTAGCCAGGGGCCCCCTGTAGTCAAGGACCCCCTGTAGTCAGAGCCCCCCCTTGTAGCCAGGGACCCCCTGTAGCCAGGGACCCCCCTTGTAGCCAGGGCCCCCTGTAGTCAGGGACCCCCTTGTAGCCAGGGACCCCCTGTAGTCAGCGCCCCCCCTTGTAGCCAGGGCCCCCCCGTAGTCAGAGCCCCCCCTTGTAGCCAGGGCCCCCCCTTGTAGCCAGGGACCCCTTGTAGTCAGAGCCACCCCTTGTAGCCAGGGCCCCCCGTGTAGTCAGGGTCCCCGTTGTAGTCAGGGACACCTTGGTAGCCAGGGACCCCCTGTAGCCAGGGACCCCCCTGTAGCCAGGGACCCCCTTGTAGCCAGGGACCCCCTGCAGTCAGGAACCCCCTTGTAGCCAAGGACCCCCTGTAGTCAGAGCCCCCCCCTTGTAGCCAGGGACCCCCCTTGTAGCCAGGGACCCCTTGTAGCCAGGGCCCCCCTTGTAGCCAGGGACCCCCTTGTAGCCAGGGACCCCCCTTGTAGCCAGGGACCCCCTTGTAGCCAGGGCCCCCCTGTAGTCAGGGACCCCCTTGTAGCCAAGGACCCCCTGTAGTCAGAGCCCCCCCTTGTAGCCAGGGACCCCTTGTAGCCATGGCCCTCCTTGTAGCCAGGGCCCCCCTGTAGTCAGGGACCCCCTTGTAGTCAGGGACCCCTTGTAGCCAGAGCCCCCCCTGTAGCCAGGACCCCTGTAGTCAGGGCCCCCCCTTGTAGCCAGGGACCCCCTGTAGTCAGGGACCCCCTTGTAGCCAGGGACCCCCTTGTAGCCAAGGACCCCCTGTAGTCAGGGCCCCCCTTTGTAGCCAGGGACCCTGTAGTCATGGGCCCCCCTTGTAGCCAGGGACCCCCTGTTGTCAGAGCCCCCCTTTGTAGCCAGGGAACCCCTTTAGTCAGGGCCCCCCTTGTAGCCAGGGACCCCTGTTGTCAGAGCCCCCCCTTGTAGCCAGGGACCCCCTGTAGTCAGAGCCCCCCTTGTAGCCAGGGACCCCCTGTAGTCAGAGCCCCCCTTGTAGCCAGGGACCCCCTGTAGTCAGAGCCCCCCCCTTGTAGCCAGGGACCCCCTGTAGTTAAAAAAACAAAACAAAAAACAACAACCAGCCACTTACCTGGCTCCGGCTCCCGCTCCTGGCAGGTCCCGGCCGCTCCGTGCTCCCGCCGGCTCCTGCCGCCCTGCATAGGCGGCGCGGTGAAGTGACGTCACCGCGCCGCCTACGTCAGCAGTAGGGGCTGACACCGCGCAGCCCCGGGAGTCGGGGACATCAGTCCCCAACTCCCGGGACGGTCTCTGGGCTTGGGACGCGTCCCGGGTGCTCAGGGACCGGATGCGCGGACGGGCCCCGGGGAGCGGCGGCACTGCCTCCGGGGCCCCCAGCGGCTCGGGGGGGCCCACCGGGGGATTCCCCGGTCCCCCGGCGGCCCAGTCCGAGCCTGCCTGTGACAAAATCCAGAAGTACTAACTAGGAGTATTCATATGAGGTTGTCCCTGAATTTAATTGCATATTTTACTTTTTTATTGAAAAATCCAAAGTCAAATCTGCAGCTAAATTCAGTAATGTATAGTGCATTCTTCCTACAGCATATGTAAATCCTATTCATTTACAGAATTGTAGCAAAGTTTAACTTGACAGTGCTATAATAGTTTAGAGCATTATGGGGGACATGTGTGAAAACTGTCTATTTTATTATTATTATTTATTTTAAAGCACCATTGATTCCAGGGTGCTGTACATTCAAGGGGAGTTACATACACAACAAATGTCAAACAAGTCTTAAACTTTCTTTGTTGCCCATAGCAACCAATCAGAGCTACCCTTTTTTTTTTAAAGCACTATAGGTGGCCCTATGTGTTCTTAGATCACAAAAGACATTGAAGTGCATTCAAAAACTTTGCTACATCTACAGTATATGTGGACTGACATAGAAGTTTGGAAACATTTCCCAAAGGAGTTCTGTAGCATTGGTACCCCTAGCTTGGGGCACTAATGGAACTTGTCATGCCACTGCACAAGTCAGTGCTCAATAAGTAATGCTGAATTACTTCAAGTTGTCTATATCTATCCAATATTGATATATATGTCAGTAAAATTTTTGACCTTTTATAGTTGAGCAGAAGAAGCCATATGGAAAAATTAGCCTATTCCACAGCATCTCCTCAAACTATCAATCTTGTAGAAGAACTGCCTGGCCACTCCATAATACATTTATTGGTTTCACACTCTAGATTAACAGCAGCCGATAAGGCACGCTTCATGACGGATGAACAGCAGGAAGCATTCAGCACTTTCATCAGAATGATGCTTTTGTTCCGAGATAAAACTGACAAATCACTAAGGAGAAAAAAACACAAAAGGGAAATTGTGGCATCATCTGTAAGTGTGTTGTTACTTAGCACCTGGTGGCATATGTACAGTATTTCCTCATGGCAAACAAGAAGTGACACGCGGGCTAGAAGATTAAAAAAAATCCTGCACCCAACACAGGCCCCTGAGTAGTTAATTACCACAGTATATTCACATTTGTTTTTCTCACTGGTAATTTAAACTGAATTTTCTATAATGTTTTTCTGAGAACTGTAATAAACTTACCCTCCAGTGTTGCCTGTAGGGCGCCATCAGTCTGTTCTTTCTAGGAGGCTGTATGGTACAGCGCACATGGCCATTTCCACCTAGTAGACAGCACCATGCTTAGGGCATGTTCGCACAACAGTTTTTCTGTTGGAAAAATATGTATATCTGTACCCGGACTGCCCATTGAAATTAATGGGGCAGTTCTGGACAATTCTCCGTATAAAACGAAGAGGTGTCAGGACCTTGCACCTATCGCATCAATGTGTTTGTTGGGACAATTCCTTTAACCCCTTAAGGACCCGGCGTTTTTTTTTTGGTGACACGTTCGTTTTTCTCTCCTCGCCTTCTGAAAGCCATAACTTCTTTATTTTTCCACCTACATAGACACATGAGGGCTTTTATTTTGTGGGACAAGATGTACTTTCTAATGGTGTTATTCACTATACTATAGAATATACTGGGAAACCGCAAAAAAATTCCAAGTGGGACAAATTGTGAAAAAAAATGTATTTTCGCCATGTTTGCGGGGGTTTTGCGTTAACGGCGTTCAATCTTCGGTAAATATAATGTGTTATTTGTATTCTTCAGGTTGTTACGCATCCGGCAATACCAAACATGTAGGGTTTCCGTTATGTTTTGGTACCGTAAAAAAATTCCAAACATTTTCTATTTTTGAAATTTGCGCCACGGCGCCATTTTGTGCGACCAATAACTTTTTTGTACTAACACCTATGGACGTCAGTGAGGGGGCATTTTTTGCGGGCTGAAGTGTACTTTTTATCGCTAGCAGTTTGGGATGCATGCGACTTTTTTGATAATTTTTATTCCATTTTTTGAGTGACGTAAAATGACCAAAAAACGCAATTTTGGCGTTTGGAATTTTTTTTCTTCTACGGTGTTCAGCGTACGGGATAAATGATCTTATATTTTTATAGATCGGACTTTTTCGGACGCGCCGATACCAAATATGTGTAACTTTTTATTATTTTAATGATTTTATTTGTAAAATGGAGAAAGAGGGGTGATTTGAACTTTTAATACTTTTTTTTTTTTGGACTTTAAAACTTTATTTATTTATTTTTTTTACTGTAACTTTGAGGCCACCTGTGGTACTTGACCCCTAGGTGGCGCGATTGTTACTACAACCTAATGCATTGCCTATGCAATGCATTAGGGTGTCCAAAGATGGCGGTTTCCCCACTTCCTGTCTGCGGACAGAAGTGGGGCAAACCGGCCAGGGTAAGTGATGGGAGCCTTCCCAAGGCTCCCCACCACAATGCCCGGTGATCGGATCGGCGCAGCATAGCTGCGCTTATGCCGATCCCCGCACCGATCAGTGCGCGGCACCGATCAGTGTTAATTCAGACGCCGCGGCCATCTTTGCCGCGGCGCCTGATGGGTGAAACAGCGCCAGCGGGCAGAGCCACCCGCCGGCACTGTTACTGCCGAGTGTTAGCGGCGATTTGCGATTTGCCGCTAACACCCGGCGGCTGTGCGGGGGGGTTGCGGAGCGATCCCCCTGCAAAGCCCCTTAGCGGCCTTGGGACGTACTCATACGCCCAAGGTCGTTAAGGGGTTAAAGAGGTTTTCGCATCACAATGATTAGCTTTAAGCATGTAGGCAAAGGTAAATTACCAAATGCATTGCTGTTCTGATTTTTTTTTTTTCTTTAGAGTATATAGTAGATTTTATCTACTACTAGTGTACACGTTTCTCTAGGTTACCGACCACCTCTCTTAGCTCTCTCTCTGCTCTGATTGCTCTAAGCAGCCACTGTCCAACCATGGTGAGTCACTTCCTGTTGACTCTTATCTCTAGCACCAGAGCTTGTATTTCTATTTGAATGACAAGTTTTAACCCTTTAAAACTCTGTAATCTTGTGCACTACAGTTTATATAACTCCAACACTGTAACAGACGCAGCTAGGAATAGCAGAGCTGATGAGTGCTATAGAACCACTCACAGCCTAACCATGAAGTGGAATTATGAGAAGTCTGTAGCTCTATGAAACAACATGGTGACACAAGGCCTTTAAAGAACCTCAAAGAACTTAAAGACAGTAGTTTCCAATACAGTTCTAGAAAATATAACACAACAACATGATGCTGTATATCTCTTTCAGCTATTAATACAGTGTCGCCTCATGAAAAAAAGAGCTTTTTAAACATATAATGACAATCACCTGAACTATGTATGAGAGAGAGTATAACGAAGATCTTATTAACTATGTATTGTGTATACAGTTTAAAAGGCTATTCCCATCTCAGTTATCTATATAATATAAACAGGGTAGCGGGACCCTCACTTATATCAAGAATGGGATTCCCCTTCCCATCCTTGCTCTTGCCATGGCTGCACAGAATATGACTAATATTAATGAGGAGATCTGCGGATGCATGGTCACCTCACCCTTCTGTGTAGCTGCAGCACAAGCGAGAACAGTGTGTAAGGAACCCCCACTAGGGTCCATACCTATCAGACATTTATGGCACATCCTGTACATATGCCACAAATGTCTTAGTATAGCATATTCCTTTACCCCCTCTCGACAAAGGGATTTTTGTATACATCAATTTTACTATACACGGTAAACCAGCCGCCAGATTTTTGACAGGTACATTCATTCAGGTGCACTATACACTCATTTAATGCACCTTAAAACTGGCATGGTGTGGCATATTCGAGACCTTGCTCCCCTCCTTCCTCCATTTACGGATACCCCACATATTCTCAATAGGGTTTAGGTTAGAAAATCTGGCCAGTTCAGTACCTTAACCCTCATTTTCTTTACCAAGGCAGTGGTCATCTTGGAGGTTTCAGGTCGTTATCATGTTGAAATACTGCCCTGAGGCCCAGTTTCCTAAGGGAGGGGATCCGGCTCTGCTTCAGTATGTCACAGTACAAGTTGTCATTCATGGTTCCTTCAGTGGCAGCCGGTAGCACTGATGCAGCCCCAAACCATGACACTTCCACTACCATGCTTGACTATAGGCAAAACACATTTTGTCTTTGTTCTCCTCACCTGAATGGCACCACACACACTTGACACCATCGGAACCAAATATGTTTATCTTGTTCCCATCCGACAACAGGACATGGTTCAGTAATTCATGTCCTTAGTCTGCTTGCTTTAGAAAACTGATTGTTGATTTTCTTGTTCATCATCTTCAGAAGAGGCTTCTTTCTGGGACGACAACCATGGAGATCAATTTGATGTATTGTGTGGTCGGAGCACTGACAGATTGACTCCTCACACCTTTAACCTCTGCAGCAATGCTGGCAGCATATGTCTACTTTGAAAAGACAATCTCTAGATATGAAATGAACATGTGAACTCATCTTTTTTGGTCAACTTTGGCGAGGTTTGTTCTGTGTGGAACCTGTCTTGTTAAACCGCTGTATGGTCTTGGTCACCCTGCTGCAACTCAGTTTCAGGGAGCTGCCAATCTTCTTGTAGTCTAGGCCATTTCTATGTAGAGAAACAATTCTTTTTTTCAGATCTTCAGAGAGATTTTTGCCATTAAATAGCATGTTGAGCTTCCAGTGACCAGCATTAGGCCGTGTTCACACGGCTTATTCCCGACGGATTTGTGAGCCGTATTGAGCTCACAAATCCGCCGTGAATAAGGGGGGGGGGGGGGCGGAGCGCGGCGGGGGCGCCGCTCCCGGCCCCATAGACAATGCATTGTTTACGGTGCGTCCGCGCCGTAAATAATGTGCATGTCCCTTTCTCCCCCCGCGGTGGATTCGCTGAGCAGGGAGGAGCGACGGAATCCACTGTTCTCTATGAGAGCAGTGGATTACCGTAATGACAGGGACGGATGGCGCCGTACTGCAGCGCAAATCCGGCTCGGAGTACGGCGCCAATCCGTGCCCAAATAAGCCGTGTGAACAAGGCCTTAGAGTGTAAGAGCAATAACACCAAATTTAGAACACCTGCTCCCCTTTCACACCTAAGACCTTGTAACAATAACAAGTTACATGACACAAATTTGGAAGAATTTGTACATTTTCACTTTTGCTGGCAGCGGTTTAGACATTGATGGATGTGTGTTTTGTTATTTTGAGGGCTCACCAAATTTACACTGCTATACAAGCTGTACACTAACTACTTTACATTGTGTCAAAGTGTCATATCTTCAGATTTGTCCCATGAAAAGATATAATACAATATTTACAAAAATGTGAGTGGTGTACTCACTTTTGTGGGATACTGTATATCATCAGGTATAGTAACTCAACAATCAAGTAAAATAGAGACAATGTCAATTTTAAAGGCCAGATATACGTGTCACGTTTCAGCTTTCTGTCACATCTAGAGGAAGAGAGTCTGGTGGCACATGTGCAAGAAGCTGCAATATTTAGCATGCAACAGTGCTAAAGGAGCATAGGAGAGTCAATATGCCTGAGTCTAAAGTAAATGGGGCATGACTTGTGATTTTATGTCGGGTTTTGAGTCACGCCCAAGAATATCTTCTGTTCTTAAGTACAAGTCATATGTAAATCTGCCAGTACTTAGATGTCATGGTTAATGGCCAGAATCGGAGGTAGAGTAGCAGTTGCTGGCTGTAATTAGTCTGTAAGCCCACTCTATACTCCCTTGCCCTTCACATGGCATATAGTTTCACCAAGTTTTACGAAGTGGTTAAGATGAAATTAAAAGTGGGCATTGTTACGATCTGGCGGTGTCAGAAGGCACTGACCCGTCAATCGTGGGTATATGGCAGATCCTCTGGGCCCCTGCGAGCGAAGATGGTGCAACTCGCAGAGGTAGTCGAAATGCAGGACTGGATAGTCAGTGCTGAAACGGACAACAGGACACCACAGGTGTAGCTGTAAAACAGATGGCACAGTCCCAGGATGGTAGCGGATTTGGCACAGCGTCAGGAATACAGCAGGAAAATAGCAAACTGGTATACAGCAGAAACAGGTACTGGTACTTGCAGGGTTAACACGGGGTTACACAGGTGAACATTGGTATTGCAGCAAGAAACCAGCAGCCAGAGGTCAAGCTCTATGACACAACATCAAACCTACAAGTGAGCAAGGGAAGGACATTCCTTTTAAAGCCAGGGGTCACAGGTCACTGAGCAGGAAATTAGGACACTGTCCCTTTGAATACAATGCAGTACTGCGCACGACTCCACAAGGTTCACTTGTGCGCACAGGATGCCAGGGAGCCGGAGGAAGCAGCAGTGACCCAAACCTGCTGGCGGGCACCGCCGCTGGGAGCGTGTAACAGACAGGAGCCGGGACAGGTAAGTTATGAGCAGGGGCCGCAGAAAAGGCACAGGCATGACCACGGACCGGGTCAGCGGCTGTGGTGTGCACCATTACAGGCATATACATTTTCTTTACATATGGAGGGTAACGCTTCAGAATCTTTTCTTTTGGTGGGACCAGAAAACCCAGTCCAATGCTGTCTGTGTAAATCACTAAGGGCCACATATGAAAACTGTCTAGGTCTAAAACTCATTGTGTTGCCCATAGCAACCAATCAGAGTGTCCCTTTCATTTTATATAGTGCTCTGGAAAAATGAGAGGGGCACTGTGATTGGTTGCTATGGGCAACAAAGGATGTGTGGCTCTAAGTACCAATGAATCGTATCAGTGCAGTCATGGTTAAACATATTATCACATTCACATAATCAGATTTATTGCTGTTCCAAATCTCAGAGGCACAATTCACACAGACACCTGCCATTTTTTGTAACTTCAATGCGCTGATGTTAGTGGTAATAATTTGTGTTCTTTGCCCCTCAATTCAGTGGAAGGGCAAAATGTGATAATCGCTGCATTTAAGATGGCAAAGCAGCCATTGCATGAGAGGTTGGCAGCAGATGCCGTCCCTCGAGTCCTAGTCTCCAAGCCTCTCAGGAGCGCCGTCCGCTAGTAATATGCTGCTATATTATGTAACAGTCTGTGGAAGTTCAGCAGTTTTTAACCTTGTCAAATATATCAGAGGAAACAATTAAAACTGACCTAAACACGTAAAATCCTTCCAACACATTACCCCAAACCACTCATCTTTCTCTTACTAAGATTGAGGCTATAAAATATGCAGCGCCACTCAGCAATTACATATCTGAAGTATATGTGTTCCCCACTCCTATTCCTATATACCAGAGGCGAACGTTATCAGTAATGCCAATCAAGGCAAGTGGCATCGTCTAGTAAGGAGGAGGGAGGCATCTGACAAGGGACTTAGCAGCTTTTTTTTGCCTTCTGTTCTGCTAAACGTTAGGATGATTGTGGCAACTGAAGTGCTGGCATGTTCACTAACCATGGTTTCACGTTTGGTAGCTAATGGGGAGCGGAGCAGACGGGAGCCTGATCATTTTTCATTTTGTTTACAGAAACAATAGCTGTCATGAGGCGTCTCATACCAATTCTTGTTTTCTCCCTGTCAGTTATTTGGAGGGTTAAGTTAGAGAAGTGTGAAACGTTCAGAGAACGCAGCTAGTGAAATTTCAGGATAATGAAACCTCTGCATGCTGGATCCACATGAGACCTCGCATAGACCAGCAATTCATTACCAGTGCTTTTTGTTGCTATGCCCATTGCACATTGCGTACATTTCAATATAAAAAGCATTGCCACCTGAACTTTTATATGTCTGTATGGGCTATCACTGTGCATGGCACGTCTGTTATCATGCAACCCATTAATGACTGGAATGATTCAGTCCCTAAAGGGCTACTCTAGTTTCATTAAATATTTCATAAATATTTTTTTATGTAATGAAAATGTTGTGCCAGTTAATTCTGTAAATTCCCCACAGTTTTTAGTATCTCTGATAAGTGTCAGTATGTAGTATAGTATATATTACCACGCACACTATATTAAAGTGCAAAAAGTTTTTATTCCAATCAAAGTGTAGAATGCAGTAGTTCAAAGGGATTGTGGACTTTATAACATCTTTATTCATTATGTATTTAAAAGGAAATCATACAATTTTATAATATACATGCTCATACCTCCCAACTATTATAGACTGCAAAGAGGGACACATCAGGTCACGCCTCTAACTGTGCCCAAACACATGGCATCATAAAAGGCCACACCTCTAACCACACCCAAACACATGACATCGCACCAGGCCATGCCTCTAACCACACCCAAACACATGACATCGCACCAGGCCATGCCTCTAACCACACCCAAACACATGACATCACACCAGGACATGCCTCTAACCACCCAAACACATGACATCACACGATGACACACCTCTAACTGCACCCAAACACATGACATCACACCAGGACTCGCCTCTAACTGCACCCAAACAAATGACATCACACCAGGACACACCTCTAACCATGCCCAAACACATTTTCAGGATTGTATTGTATGCAATGATGAAATATTAAGTAAGTTGTTATGTGATATACAGCAAGGAAGCAATCAGATACTTTTTTAAAACAAGAGAGTTTATTGTTGCAAATCTATTTCCCAAATGAAAATAGCGACATTTATAAAACTACTGTAAGAGGGATGAGGGTTAAAAATAGGGATGGTCCTTCCAAAATAGGGACACTGTCAGGGCTGGGGGGTGCTCGGTTTGCAGGGAGCAAGAGTCTGCAGCAGCTGATCAGCGACCCCACCCTGATACACTTTCTGCTGGCAGCTCTGTGAGTGACAGAGGCCCAGCCACTCCTGACAGGGGGCGTGTCGCACCAGCCAATGGGAGGACCAGGAGGCCGCTCCAATCAGCTACAGGGGCGGTATCCGGCAAACACATTTAAACTCCCTGCAAGCTGAGTGCTGCGCCTGTGAAATTCTCCTGGCTGCCTGATTACTTGTTTTGTATTTGCTTCTCTGTTCTCCTGACCCCAGCTTGTCTTCTGATTTTGTACCTCGCTCCCGTTCGTGTTTGACCTCGGCTTGTTTATGTTTATCCCTCTGGTTCTGATTTGTGGCTTTGCGTTCCTGATTTGATATTGACCCGAACTGTCTGACTATTCCTCCTTCTGATGGCCCCCCACACTCTAGCAGCGCAGGGACTGTTGCCCAGATGACATCTGCCGCCTAGGGCAGCACGTCAAGTAGGCAGGGACAGTGGGCTGGGTTCCAGTCAGGGCTTACTGTACCTCCCTTGACGTGAAAACTTCACAGGCCGAAACCGTTACTACTCTACCCTCACTATGAACCCCATGACAGCTCTGGTAGAGCAGATGCAGGGGCTAACCCAGCTAGTCCAGGATCTGGCTCTGAGGGTAGAACAGCAGGAGTCTACCCCAAGTCAGAGTATCCTTGTACTACCTTCTCCTCCTGTGGAGCCCCCTATCCAGTTGCCTGACAGGTTCTCAGGCAGCAGGAAGGCCTTTGTGTCATTTAGAGAGGGATATCGCATGTATTTTAGGCTCCGCCCACGTACCACGGGGAATGAGGAGCAAAGAGTGGGAATTGTGATGTCCCTACTTCAGGGTTCCCGCCTGATTTACCAGAACTGTCTTCTGTGGACAGGTTCTTTGCCGCTTTAGGGGTACTTTTTGATGACCCGGATAGGGAAGCTGTGGCCGAGGCTCAGCTGACCACCTTGAAACAGGGTAAAAAGACTGTGGAGGAGTATTGCTCTGAATTTCGGCACTGGTGTGTTCCGTCTGGGTGGAACGACCCAGCTCTTAGATGTCAATTTAGATTAGGGTTAGCTGACCAGGTGACGGATTAATTGGCAGCTTACCCTACCCCCGGTACTTTAGATGAGGCTATGGCATTAGCTGTTCGTCTGGATAGACGTTTTAGGGAGAGACGTCGAGAGAAGGCTACCACCCCGGTGGTTCACTCCATAGTCACTCCTACGCCCACGGTTCCCGATATAAACCCACAGGAGCCCATGCAAGTGGGGGATTTTTCTGCCACTGCTGCTAGTGACCGTAGGACTTCTCGTCGTATCCAGGGATTATGCTTTTACTGTGGCAAAGATGGAGACGGCATCAGCGAGTGCTCCCAGAGGAAGACCAGGTCGGAAAACTCCAGCGCCTAGGTGATTGGCAGGAAGATCACCTAAGCGAGCAGGTATTTCCTATTGTATCCAACAACTTGCTGCTACCAGTTAAGATTTCATACTTGTCGCTGTCTGGTTCTGGGAGTGCGTTTGTGGATTCTGGATCAGCTGTGTTGATGCGTCTTTCGTCAAACGCCTAGGCCTACCTTGGAGACCGCTATCTGATTCTCTACGGGTTGTAGCTATTGACTCCACTCTACCAGCTCGGGGCACAATCCAACATTGTACTCCTGAGCTAGTAGTAGTCGGTAGTAGATGGTAGTCGAATCCATACATATTGAAAAGTGCATTCTATTTATCATGGAGGGGCTGCCCGCTTATGTGGTTTTGGGGCTGCCCTGGCTTCAGAAACATAACCCAGTGTTTGACTGGAATTAAGGGGAATTAGTCAGGTGGGAACAACGGTGTGTTGACAGATGTCTCAAAACCATACTGGGCAATACTGAGGTGGAGCAGATTCCTGTTTTCATCTGTGACTTTGCTGCAGTATTTTCTCAGAATCAGTCGGAGATACTACCCCCTCATAGATCTTACAACTGTGCCATTGACCTATTGCCCGGAGTGAGGTTTCCCAAGGGGAGGAAATATAATCTGTCTGGTCCAGAGAGACTAGCAATGAAACAATATATTGCCGAAAGCTTACAGAAGGGGCATATTCGACCTTCGGTGTCTCCCATGGGTGCAGAGTTTTTCTTTGTAGAAAAAAAGGATGGAGGCCTCTGTTCATGCATAGATTACCGTGAACTGAATCAAATAATGGTAAAAAACCAATACCCGTTACCCTTGATCCCTGATCTATTCAATCAAATCCAGGGAGCCAAGTGGTTTTCCAAGTTGGACCTTAGAGGGGCCTATAACCTCATCCGTATCCGAAGGTCCAACTTAGAAAACCACTTGGCTCCCTGGATTTGATTGAATAGATCAGGGATCAAGGGTGTTTAACACTCCTGAAGGTCATTTTGAGTATCTGGTGATGCCGTTCGGATTGTGTAATGCTCCCGCGGTTTTCCAGAACCTGGCTAATGATGTTTTCTGTGAACTCGTTGGTTGTGGTATGGTCGTTTACCTGGATGACATTTTAATCTATTCGGAAGATTGGTTGTCCCACGTTAAACACGTACGACAGGTATTGCAAATCCTGAAGAAAAAAATAGTTTGTTTGTCAAGCTTGAAAAATGTGTTTTCGGGGTGCAGGAGGTACCTTTTCTTGGGTACATCCTGACTCCTAAATAATTTCGTATGGACTCCGGTAAAATTCAGGCCATTCTCGATTGGGTCTGCCCTTCATCTCTGAAGGCCCTGCAGCGGTTCCTAGGCTTTGCTAATTACTATCGTAAATTTATTCGGAATTTTTCTGTCTTAGTTCGGCCTTTGACTGACATGACTAAGAAGGGGGGAAGTTCAGTAATTTGCAACCTGAGGCCATAGAGGCATTTGATAAGCTTAAGCAGTGTTTTGTATCAGCTCCTGTGTTGATTCAAGCAGATCATAGCAAACCCTTTGTCATTGAGGTTGATGCTTCCGAGTATGGCGCAGGGGCGATCTTGTCTCAGGGGTCCGCTGCTATGACTAACCTTCGCTCTTGTGCCTTCTTTTCACGTAAATTTTCCTCAGCTGAAAGAAATTATGATGTTGGGAACCGGGAGTTGTTTTCTATTAAGTGGGCCTTTCGAGGAATGGCACCACTTCCTCGAGGGTGCCCAGAATCAGGTCACGGTCCTTACTGATCATAAGAATCTTACTTTTTAGAGAGTGCTAAAAGGTTAAATCCACGTCAGGCGCGTTGGGCATTTTTTTTACACGCTTCAACTTTGTTGTTACTTACAGAGCTGGTTCAAAAAATGTGAACGCTGATGCTCTATCTAGAAGCTTCTGTGTCAGCCACACATCCCGGGAGGATCCGTCACCTATATTGCCCAAGGAGACTGTTGTCTCAGCTATATCCCCTGATTTAGCCACTGAGGTTAAGTCCCACCAGGATATGAGACCTGCTAATTATCCTGTTCCGAAGGTCTTTGTGCCCACTTAGTTTCGGCTACGAGTTTTTAAAGAATTTCATGATTCTGTGTTATCTGGGCATCCTGGAGTGTCTGGCACAAAAAAAGCTCATTTCTTGTATTTACTGGTGGCCGTCATTGCCTCGTGATGTCAAGGCCTATGTGGCATCTTGTGAAGTCTGCTCTCGGGCTAAGGTTCCCAGAACTCGTCCTCCTGGTGAACTATGCCCTCTACCTATACCTGAACATCCATGGACCCATATCTCCATGGATATTATGACAGACCTTCCTCCTTTGGAGGGCAAAACAGTATTTGGTTGGTAGTGGATCGTTTCAGCAAAATGTGCCATCTTGTTCCTTTAAGGGGGTTACCGTTGTCCAAAAAGCTTGCTGAACTCTTTGTCAAACATATTGTCAAGCTTCATGGGTTACCAGAGAATATAGTTTCGGACAGAGGGGTTCAGTTCGTTTCTCGATTTTGGAGAGTCCTTTGCAAGGCTCTGAGTATCACCCTGCCCTTCTTCTCTGCCTTCCACCCAGAGACTAATGGGCAGACAGAGAAGGTAAATCAAATGGTAACACAAAAACTCTGTTGTTATGTATCTGATCAGCAGGTAGACTGGATAAAATACTTACCGTTGGTTGAATTTGCCATTAACAATTGGGATAGTAGCTTGTCTGGGACCTCACCATTTTACTGTAATTATGGCTTTCACCCTAGGCATGCGTCATGTTCCAGTGCTACGTCTCATCACAGCGGGGTGGATGTTATCATTAAAGATCTGTGCACAGTCTGGGCCCAAGTTCAGAAGAACTTGGTTCATACCCAGAACATCTAGAAGAAAAATTCTGATAGACGGCGTCTGTGTTCTAGAGGGTTTGCAGTTGGGGATAAAGTATGGTTATCCACCTGAAATCTGCGATTGAAAGTTCCCTCGGGTAAACTCGCGCCGCAATTTGTAGGTCCATATGTGGTTCAGGAGGTGGTTAACCCGGTGGCATATCGGCTGAAATTACCTTTGTCTCTCCGTATACATAACGTGTTCCATCGTGCACTTCTTAAGAGGTATATTCAGCCTGTGACTCCGCCCTCTAGACCTCCTCCTCCAGTTTGTATAGAGGGGAAATTATAATATGAAGTTGCCCATATTTTGGATTCTCGTAATGTCCAAAGGTCTCTACAGTACCTGGTCCATTGGAAGGGGTATGGTCCTGAAGAGAGATCACAAACCCAGACCAGGGAAGGGTCCGGTGGCCCCTCCTAAAAGGGGAGATACTGTCAGGGCTGGGCGGCGCTCAGTTTGCAGTTAACAATGTTCTGCAGCAGCTGATCAGCGACCCCACCGTGATACACTTTCTGCTGGCAGCTCTGTGAGTGACAGAGGCCCAGCCACTTTGGACAAGGGGCGTGTCACACCAGCCAATGGGAGGACCAGGAGGCCGCTCCAATCAGCTACAGGGGCAGTATCCGGGAACACATTTAAACTCCCTGCAAGCTGAGTGCTGCGCCTGCTAAATTCTCCTGGCTGCCTGATTACTTGTTTTGTATTTTGTATTTTCTTCTCTGTGTACCTTACCTCGGCTTGTCTTCTGATTTTGTACCTCGCTCCCGTTCGTGTTTGACCTCGGCTTGTTTATGTTTATCCCTCTGGTTCTGATTTGTGGCTTGGCTTTTCTGATTTGATATTGACCCGGATTGTTTGACTATTCTTCCTCCTGACGGCCCCCCGCACTCTAGCAGTGCAGGAACTGTCGCCCAGTTGACATCTGCCGCCTAGGGCAGCACGTCAAGTAGGCAGGGACAGTGGGCTGGGTTCCAGTCAGGGCTCACTGTACCTAGCTTGACGTGACAGACACTTTGAAGGTATGCATGTATTAAAGATTCTGCTCCTGTGCTCTCGTAATGGCTCCCATGGAGAACTTGTATGGACAGAACAGTCCTGTGACCCCACACACATCCTGTGACCCAAGATATCCAGACAGCAGTAGGTTATTTATGAGAAGGACCACCTCCAGCAGCGTCTTCTCATGTCTGTCAGTGTCTGTGGACAAAACACATTCCTCTCTTGCCTCTTTCTTTTTTCTTTTCTTTTTACTTTGTTAACAACCGGACGTCCCCTAGAGAAACAGCACTTATACAAGTAACCACGCACCGTGAAGAAGCTGCTGGAATATCCATATTAATAATAAATATTCCACTATTATTCCTACTCAATTACCCCATAGGTGTCATGTGACCCTGCTGAAAACTGACTGCCAGGAGGTCACATGACTGACGCCGTGTTTAGTCCATACAATTACTCCATTGGAGTCATTACTATGGACAGCAATGTGGGTCATACCATTTTTCATTTCTAAATAGGGGCATACTGCATTGATTTTAAAAAGGTACAGAAGCAAAATTTTTAATACATACATATGAGAAAACGGTATGATTTCCTAAGTTCTCCATAATAAATAAAAACAATATAAAGTGGACAACCAATTAAGTCCTTTAAGTTAAATACATTTAAAAACATGGATGTTTCATCCTTTTTTTTTTTTTTTTAACTTAAACTACTGCATTCTACTATAATACAAGGTTCACTGCTCATCTCTCACAGCAGGTGCATGGTTTGCATACTCTGGGACCTACATGGCTGGTAGAATAGCCAAATCCATTAATTCTTTGATTGCAGCCAGCACCAAGGAAATAAGTTTCTATAAAATTACATCTTTATTTCAATGGTATAAAACATGAAGTTATATCCAATGAACACACCGTGATAACATCAGACACGTTTCAGGTGTTGTGCCCTTCATCAGTGTTGCATTCCACACTTAGATTGGAATAAAGACTTTTTGCACTTTTTGATTGTTTACAGTGTGCAATTTAATATGGAGTGTTCTCTTTTTTTCTTGAAAAATTTCAAAGTGTTAGTTTGTGGCTAGCTTAATTTGACTTCTTTATCAGGGTATAGCTACATAGAATAGCTGCCGGGCAGCCGCAAACTGACGATATTAAATAAATGGCTGTGTGAAATTGCCCATAAAACTGTTGTTTAAATTTAAAATTAACCATTAACAATCAATTTGAAAAGTGCACCATCCCGCAGTAAAACTGCACGTCAAATGGTCTTTAGCCTCATCACATCTGTGTGTCCATACTCTACATCTTTACCATAGCTAACATTAGTTACCGAAAGATGTGATCTTGTCATTAATTTACAGTACATGATACCTCGGAAGCCTAAGCAAAAGGGGCTATGACTTTGGGTGGGGGGACCTATAGCTCCTATATATTCTTTAGTTGCTGTCTGTATAGCTGTATGAATTTAAGCAAGGGTGGTTCTATTGTAAGAGAAGGGAGTAGGTGCATTTGGGAGGAAAACATACAGCGCCTTCAAAGTCCTGTAGCTTCTGTCTATATAGTTGCATAGATATAAACATGAGAGTTTGTGCTGTAAAAGGAAGAAGTATGTGGATGCATAGGACTTTACTGTGAAGAGGATGCAATTTAGGAATAGATGTAACATCCAGTCTTCTCTTCCTCTTTCTCTCACTAGAAGAACTCCTTGTCTTTACAAATAGTCCATATACACACCTCTACCTCATACTAGTTATATTCTTAAAGCAGTAAGAATTTCCTTTTAGAAATTATAATGCTCTCTTCTGACTAATTTAAAATGCATTATAATGTAATCAATTCACATAACAAATAAGATAACTACATAATATCACCGGTTCACACTTGTTTATGTGCCTGTACAGGCTCTATATTTAAGAAGGAGTTGGTCATCAGTTATGATCAATTACAAGCAGCATTCCCCGGAGAGAGCGCTCTGAACATGGAGAATAACCCTGTCTCAATAGTTTAGGAGCTCATAAGTAAGCTGCCTGCATACATTAGGAAATGTAAATGGAAAAGCAGAGATTTGACAGGTTTGTGTGGATCAAAAAACCCAGAGAGACAATTTAGTGGCAGCATTACACAAGAAGTTGGATTATCTGAAGTGTTTCATTGTTTTTTGTTTTTGAATTTTTCATATAGAAACCTTACCAACGTTGTATAGGTAATTTTTGGGTTTGCAGTATAAAACCCCATTTTCAAAAAAATCAACAATTTGGAGGAGAGGGACACAATTTTGAAGCTAGTTTTGATAAGATGTGGTGTTCTTTATATCTCAGGAAATGTTAAACAAATCCTAATGTTAGAGTTTGGATGAAATTCTTCTCATGGGGCCCATATACAATTAGCTTAGACACACGTACTGTAAATAATGTTGAGGAAATTTGTAGAACTATCAATACTAATGAAAATGTTAATGATTTTAATTACATGGCCATCCGTTTAAGGCAAAATGCAATTGAATGGTTATATATCAAAACAATCTATTCTAAATGTTCCCTCTAGAGGGTTAATAAAAACTTAGAGCAACCTAATGACCAACTAAATATACCCCCATACAGAAACTTCTTGGGAAAATTGTTTAATACAGTTGGTTATTATGTATTAATCAATATACTTCATCTACTCTAGAAACCCAAAATAAGGAAAAGTGGGAAAACATCATAATCCAAACAACTTTGACATGAGCTGAATTGTGGTAACTAGACAGTTGGGCAACAACATCTTCAAAAGACAGTCTTGTGGGAAGGTCCTAGTATGTAGTGGTTCGTACCTACCAAAAGTGGACTTCAAGTTTCTCAGATCTTAAATGGGTTGTCTCACTATATTGATTCATCTTACCTCAGTCCTGTTTTCTTGGTTTCAGTTTGAATTCAGGGGCATTCACTGGCTTCTACTAGGCTGCAGTAGAAGCCATGTCTGTAGCTATAGCAACCCGTGGGTGGCAGTCTATCAGGAGAGATTGAATAGGTCTGTAGCTATGAGCACTGAAGGAAGTTGATGCAGCCAATACAATAGAGGTTATATAGAATAGGTGGACTTTTGTTAATATTGAAAAAGATGCGATGCAAATTCAGCTCACTGGACTATGGGGATTGGTGATGCTGGCCTGCAACGGATCTTGTGGGCTTGAAGCACGATTCACGAACAACGATGCCAATGAAAAAAAAGCGCATCCAATCAGCAACTTATTGCAAAATTGTAGGAAAACTATAAATATAGTAGCTTTATTTTAACAATCTATTAAAAATCAAATATTATTGAAGACATCGCTAGTGGTATGCGCACACACAACAGCTTTTCGGAGAGAGACATCACTCCTTATGTCATTAGGTGTGACGCTATGGGTTAGTAACTTTTTTTATATATCCATAAATGATAAATTTTGAAAACACCTTATGTGCCAAATTATAAACAAATTCAATTGTATGACAAAACCACCCACTTGCGATCGTCAGAGTAGGAAGGTGATACAAGCAAGAACTACCAATAAACAAAATTATATGTGATTCGTTATATGTGACAACACACTTTTATCTTGCCTTTTGTTGAGGCCATGGAGATATCGTGTGTTAAGTTGTACTATCCTCCATGACTCTCGTGATAGATGTTTCCTTTTCATGTCACCCTCTCATAGTGTATGTACTATCTCTGATCCAATTGCATTTAAAGGAAATGGCATTCCGCGAAGTGCCGCGATGCCATGGAGACGTGTGTGAACTCTAGGAGTGTCAGAGATGTGTCTGTGGATCCGAGTTTTTAAGCTATTTGAACTGTGTCCAACATACTGAAGTGACATAGCTAGCATGTGATGAGGAAAATCTCTTACGAGTGCAACAACTCTAAGGTATGTTTTATTTTGGGCTTGTTTACCTGTAGCTGTTGCAGTAAACTCTTAATTGTTCATGTATTTGCAAGTATACATCAAGGTATGACACAAACAGAAAGTGTCTCGGCACCGATAGCTCCAATTTATGCATTGTGGATTAGTTTGTGTGTAAAAAACTTGGAGAAAGGATGTTTCCTAGGGATGGTGCCCTTCTGGTATACAAAGTTGAATTTTATCTCTTTGATGATTCCACTCATGTTCAGATTGTGCAAACAAAAAGTGGTAAATTCTATTTTAACTATATTGACAATTTTGCCATTTGGGAACTATAGGTTGGTGGTTAGTGTGAGCGAGTGTATTATCGACATAGTTGAATCGGCACGTTTTTATGTCGATCGGATTTTTTAAGATCTAGCGATAATTCTAGGTTTACAAATCTGTGAGTAATCTATGAATATGTGCCATATTCGGCGCCTTCCGTGTCATTTTGGCGGCAGAAAATAGCTTAGAGAATAGAGCAGGGTGAGCTGTGTGTGCGACATCATGACGGGGATGTGTATGGTTGCGAGTGGCTGATAAAATCAATTGACACTCGTTTTCACATAGAACATGCCCTTACATTTCATGATCAGTGTTGTCAGTATCTCAAAGGAGTAGGACGTGCGCTCTCCCTCTGTGACTAACAGCTCAGCGAAATTATTTTTATTTGTTCACAGAGATCAAGCTATATTTTAGTGTGAACCTTAAGAACTCTAGGCTAGATCAGAGATTTGCAGATTTTAGGTAGTTAGGCTGAGAATTTTAAATGAGCATTACGTGTAAAGTCCTGGGATCGAGTGGGGGAGGGGGGACGGGGGAACGGGGGGGGGGGGGGGTGGGAAATTAAGAATGGGGGGGGGGGGGGGGGGGGGGGGGGGGAATAACCGGAATAAAGACAAAGGGGGGGGGATCTACCAGGGAAAACCCAGGGCGGGGGGAAAGAAAAGAGGCGGGTGATCACAGACAAGCTCTTTAAAGGATTACTGGATATTGTGCACCCAGACTTAGTGTAGACATTGGCATTGACAAATAGCTTTATTATTATCAGTTTTCTGTTGAAATATATTAGATGTTTGGGCAGCATGAACTTATATTAGGATACAAGATCTTTTTCTAGTAACTGCAGCGTCTATTTGTAGGTGCAAAACCTCACTTTATTATACAGTAGTGTTGAGACGAATTAGTTGGCTACTCGACATCGGGGGATAGTCGATAGTCGCGCCACCATCGATATGGTTTTTCGATAGTCGATAGTCGATCATCTCCCGAGACCATTAAAGTCTATGGGAGAAGCAACAACACCTTTCATTTCTTACACCAATCAGGCCTGCGAGAAGCTGGAATTAACAGCCACTAAAGTCATAAATGGATACCTGCTAAGCTTAGGCCAACACTTAGGCTTAAAAGACCACCAGAACAAAGTCCACACACCTTCTCTATCCCTGTCTTGTAATACAGCATGACCTTAAACCTGCATCACCCCACAATTAAAGTGCCAGAAGGCAGTATTATATCGAACCATCATTTACTTGAACTGGACATTGAATATCCCTGTCCTGGACGCAGCATGACCCTAAAAACCTGCATGACCACAGATAAAAAGTGCCCGGAAGAATGTTAGTCAATGAACCACCAATTTTTGTTTAATTGGACATGACAACCCTGGATCCTGGACCGCAGCATGACCCTTAAACCTGGATCTGACTCAAGAATAAAAAGTGCCGGAAAAAGGAGGTATTTCAACACCATTTTAGTTGAACTGGACCATTGACTATATCTGTCCTGGACCGCAGTATGACCATTAAAACCTGTCTGACCCCAGATTAATAGTGCGATAAAAGGAGTCTTTTCTAACACCATTTTAGTTGAACTGGACTAGGCACTATACCTGTCCTGTGCCCAGCATGACCAGCGGCCGGAGTTACAGTGGTGCGGTGAGAGACCAGTGATGGCGGTCTGTTCATCTATTAACAAGCAGGTTAAAATGCCCTGATGGACGCTAGCGAATGCGAGAAAACTGTGAGTGCTGAAGCAGAGTGGAAGCGGAAGTGTGAGAACTCCAGCCTTCCTCAGTACACGTCAAAACCTGGGTAGCCTTTTATCCGTTGAAATGCGGACCAAATTTTTAGTTCACTTTGGGTAAAAACTGGTGGTTAACGCTCCTGTTAACCCAGGTGGCCCTTTTTTTTTGGCATTCTTTTTTTCATTTTTTCTTTAAGTGGGGAGGGAAAAGGTCCCCTTTTACTTTGTTTTGGGGCCCTGTCCCCTTACCCTGGGCCTTGGGTTTTTTAATTGGGGCAATTTTTGTTCCCTTGGGACCCCAAATTTAGAGGAATTTTTTTAAACCCCGCTTTTTTTTGTACAAAGCAAAATTTTTTAGTAGTTTTTAAATTTAGAAAAAACCCTTTTTAAAATAAAATGGAATTCACCCTGTCTTTGGTTTTCTTTTTTTTTTTAAATTTATTAAAATGGGTTGTTCCTTTTAAAGGGGTTGATAGCTCATTTTTAAAGACTTGCAAAAAAAAGTCATTTTTCAATATGTGTCATTAACCGTGGGCCCACCTATTTTGTTTCTGAAAGCCCCCCATCACCCTTTGGCCCCTCTTGACAAATTTTGGGAAAAACAAAAGTCTTTTTAAAAAAACAACATTTTTTATAATAGGACCCGTAGTATACTGCATGTTTCCGCAAAATGCCCCCAAAAAATTTAAAAAAAGACATGAGCCAATTTGGGGCAATTGTTTAAGAAAAAATGTTCTGTTTGAAACAACTTTTTTTTTAATAGGGCCCGTAGTATAGCTGATGTCACAGCAAAATTTCCTCCAAAAAATTTAAAGCCTGACCCCTTTAGCCACTTTTGGGCCCAAATTTTTAAAAACAAATGTCTGGGAAAGAAAAAAAAATTTTTTTTTAAAAAGGGTGTTTGTATAGTGCATGTCACAGCAAATTCCCCCTTTAAAAATAAAACAAAACCCTTTCCCCAAAATTTAAAAATTTTAAAAAAAATTTCAAATTTTAAAAAATATTTTTAAATGGGCCTTTATTAAAAACTTCATTTCAAACAGCATTACCCAAAAAATTTAAAAAATTCTCACACCACTTTTTAAAAATTTTTAAAAATCCCCTTAACCAATATTTTTTTTAAAACCATAAATTTTTCTTATCTCCCTCAAAGCCCAAAAAAAAATAAATTATTCACAACCCCTTTTAAAAATTTCCCCCAAATATTTTTATTTTATAAAATTAACCCCATTTAAAATTTTTTTTAAAAAATTTTTTTCAAAAAAATCAATCAAATAATTTTAATTTTAAAAACTTTTTCATTAAATAAAATATTCCCCATTTCTTTCTTTTTAAAATTTTCCCACCAAAAATCAAAAAAAATTTTAAAAGTAATTTAACCCCTTAAAGGTTTGGAATCATCCCCCCCTCTTGGGGGTGTATGGTTGCGATTGGCTTTGGGAAAAAACAATGGGGCCTTTTATTACATGAAAAGGTTTCCTGTTCAGCCCTTTGTGTTCCCCAGCGTCTCATAGGGTTTGGAGTGTGTCTGCCTGTGGCCAAACAGCCCCCAGGAAAATTGTCCATTTCTGCACGAGAAAACCCCTTCGTTAAGGGTTTTGATCCTTTCCAAAATTTTGTTTGATTTGAGATTTGAAGATTTTTTTGTGTTTTGTAGAGGGTTTTTTAAAACGGGAATTTTCCGCTGTAAAGTCAAGGGGAAACAGGGGGGGGGGGGCCCGCGGCGAAACCCAAAACAAGCCTAAATTTCAAAGAACACTGGATTTAAAGTTCACCCAAAACTTAGTGTAGAAATTTTAATGCAATTTTCCCTTTTTTATTTTCCCGTTTTTTATTGGGAAAAATTTTTGGATATTTTGGGGAGCCCCGAAAATTAAACTTTATTGGATAAAAAATCAAATTTCTAGTAACTGGGAGTCTCTTTGTTTAAAGGTTTTAAAACTCCCCTTTTTTATCAATATACATTTAGGGTTTGGTGTTTTATTTTCAATTTTTTCCCATTCCAACCCCGTGTTTTATTATCCCCCTTGCAGTTAAATTACAAACCAGCAATCTTTTAGTCAGCACGGTTGTTTGTTGTAAAAAATTCGTGTATCATAAGGGAAAACTAAGAGATTCGTGGGTTTTTTTAAACCCCTTTTTCGCACCCAGCTTTTTTCATTGACGCAAAAACCAAGTAATTTTTAAAACAAGCAAATTTTTAAAAGTACCACCGGGGAATTGAAAAGGTCAAAAAAATTTCCGTGATTATATTTAAAATAACCAATACGTGTTTTTTGACTTTTGCCCCCACCCAGCTTTGTTCATTGACGCCAAACCCTTTCCCCGTAAAAACCCTTTAAAAAAGCAAAATTTTTATTTGTCATCACAAGGGGAAATTTTTAAAAGGGGCAAAAAATACGTGTATTATAAAGGGAAAAAATAAAATAGGGGTTTTTTGAAAATTTTGGCAAACCCAGCTTTGTTAATTTTACCCCAGGGTATCCCGAAAAAACTTTAAAAAAGCTTTCTATAGTTTACCCCCAGGTGAATTTTAAAGGTGCAAAAAATACCGTGTAATATACGAAAACAAAACATATACGTGTTTTTTTGACTTTTGCGCACGGGCTTGTTCATTGACGCAGCATCCACGTAAATCTTAAAACAGCAATTCTACAGTCACCAAAAGGTGATTAAAAGGGTGCAAAAAATACCGTGTATTATACGAAAACATAACAGATACGGGGTTTTTTGTTTTCTTTTTTTCCACTCCAGATTTGTTGATGACACCTTTGGGCAGTTAAATTGGGAATCCAGCAATTTTGTTTTAAAATAGGGGATTTGAGAATAAGCTGTGATTTGCCGGTCTTTTAATAAGAGACTTTCAAAAAAATTTCCCACCAACCTTCTCAAATTTTTTATTTCGAACATGGAGCGAAATGCGGTGGAAAGCGAGCAAAGAGGGGGGTTAGCCATGGAGGTAGGTACGAGGAAAAGGTGCTCCTTCCAGTGCTGGCAAAAACCGCACCCACAGATCATCGTTGCGGGCCCGTCAGGCCGTCATCGCGGTTTCGGGGCCCAAAGTGAATCTAAGTAACAACATCGTGCCAACTGCCTTCAGGGGTTTAAATACAATCTGCTTAGCAGTCTTACCCCCTTTTCCCCCCCCAGTACGGCCAAAAATGTCGTCATCAGCATCTCACATCCGTCCAAAGAAGGACCCCAAAAGTCAACTGTGACCCACCCTGTGGAAAATCCATTTTGAAGACCCTTTGATGAAAAAATGCGGTTTGGGTCAGAAGGCTTTAAAAGATCAAGAGGATGATTTATCTGCTTGACGCCCAGTTAATGACCCACAGAGGAGATGAAGGAAGTCGGTCAATTGGCAAAAATCCCGGGCGGTCGGGAAACGCCTTGCATGCCCCTTGTTGTACCCGCAGCTTCTGGATGCAGAAAGTTAGGAAGACCAAGTCACCTTGTTGATGATGATGATGATGATGACATTGCGGATCCATCCTGGTCTTTTCCGCAGAATTTTTCCCTTTTGAGTGCTTCCTCAGTGGACGAGGAGGAAGACGATGGGATAGTGTCAATAAGGGTCCCGCCACAAAAAGGGAGAGGGCGGTCGCAGAAGCGCTGATATGATTCCGCCAGCCACGGTCAGCGCAAACCCCGCTCCTCGCTTATAGCCGTCAAAAAGGACCAGGACCTCTCAAGCCTGGGCCTTCTTTGAGAAAGCCTCTGATTCACACAGCGAAGTCATATGCCGCCTTTGCCGTAAACGCATAAGAAGAGGCAAGAACCCCTTTAAATGGTTAACCACCACCACATGTCTAGTCACATGCAGCGAATGCATGAGTTGAAATGGAGGGGAAAACTTTGGGCCCAAAAAAAGGCCAGACCGACGCCGGCTCCAACCACTGTCACACCCTCTGTCTCCGTCTCCTCCCCTCCCCACCAAGCGTTCCTCAGTGCCCATGTCTCTCAGAGTCATGATCAGGATCAGCCTCCGCTTCAGCATCCACCGCATTCGCCCGAGTACCACCAGCACCACCATAGACCATCCTACCCCTTCTCCCTTTCCCCCAGTTTTTTACGACCTGCACGCCGTACAGTGGCCAGTCTAGCAGCCAGCCTTCTGTCTTCCAGGTTTGGGAGCAGAAGAAAACCACTTTAACCCAAACCAAATCCCAAAGCCAAAAGCCGAATGTCGGCATTGCCCAGGCTTTTGGGCCTGGAAATGTTGTCCTTCATTCTGGTGGACGACAGATGGTTTCCACCACGTCATGGCCCCTCGCCTGCCCCCCATACCATATGCCGAGCAGGCATTTTCTTTTGCCAGAAAGCCGTCCCTCACCTGCCCTGGCCAGCAACGTGTCATCTAAAATTTCAAGCCGAGTTGTCCTGTACTTTTGTCCGGAAATCCATCTCACCACCCGACAATGGACTATAAGCACGGCCAAAGGCCGCTATATCTCTGTGACAGCTCACTGGGATGAGCAGGGTGGATTCTCAGGGGGTTACGGTGGCTCGTTCAGGCTCGGCGCACTCGCTCCTTCAAAACCGCAGGTGGATGGTGCTGGCCTCTTTTTCCCCCAAGGTCCGCTGGGGCAATCAAAGTGCCCAGGAGACACCAGGCCCTTGTTGAAACTAATCTGCTTGGAGCCCGTCCCACCACACCATGTCAGTAGCTGTGTACGGGTCTCTCCGCAACTAGACCCGAGCGCAGGCTGGGTGACGAATAGAACCTTGTGCCAGGCAAGGTGGTGTGCGATTAACGGGGCGAAAACTGCTGCCCGCCCTTAAGATCGTAGGCTGAGCACATCCCTTGTGTCCACAAGTCATGAACCTTGATCATCCAGAATTTCTAAAGACATACCCGGTCTGACTAGCACATGCCTGAAGAAGGCTCTAGGTCTGAGTTCCGCAATACCTCCCCGTTCGCACCCCTGCTCGTCCCGCCGCCTGGCGCGTTGCAGCGAAAGTCTCGCCTCCCCCTCAACCGTCCCTACATTGTTGACTTGAAGGCAACACGCTGGAATTCCACCCATCCACATGCTCCAGCGATTGTGGGAGCCAGCGCAATGCCCATTGACGCAGTACGAAGTGACACAAGTCCTGATAAGCAAGCGGTGCGGACCTCGGGGTGTTGAGCCCACCTGAGAGTGAGGCAGGTGAAAGAGCTCTAACAAACCATCCTTTAGCCAGTTTTGAAGAGCCACTAAAATGGGACAGGTGCGGACGATGCCCTTGTCAAAGCATGAGCATGAGGTTAACTTAGTTCAGGAACGATCATAGGACACTCTGAAACATCAGGTCCCGCTTGCTACGGAGGAGGAACGGACACAGAAGCGGACCACGGAGCCTATCACTCCGACGAATCCACAAGGCCGACAGATTCACAATTTTATATCGTCTTCTTACAGTGGGTTCGGGGGTCCATAGCTCGTGCACCAGCGGCACCTCAGCTCTCAGGGTGCATCTTCCTTAGGAAGTCAGGTCTGTGTTGAAGGCAGTGCCGGAGGAAGCGGAGGAGGGAGGAGGATCCTAGACAACCGACGTCCCTGCCTATGGAAATAGGTTGGCGTGCATTCCGCGGCAGAAATGGAGGAAGATGATGTTTGCTAGTGCCGCCTCAACCACATAGTCATTGGGAATTCAAAGGCTGCCATTCTCTCAACATGAGTGCTTGGATGCTCCCATTTCCACCAACACATGAACCTCGCATTAAAGGCCATCAAAATGAACAACAGTTACTTGGGTGGCCACCCTCCTGGATCCCCGTACAAAACAAAACTCAGAACATTTCTTTCCACCCACCCAAATAGAGAGTAAAATGCAGGAATTGGAGACCTTGCTGATAGATCAACTGGAGACATATGTTGCGTCTGCTTCAAGTTCTTAAATGTTCACGGTGGTGGTAACAACGCCAGCGCGTTGCGTGTCCGCAGTAGAGTGCAAGTAGCCGTGCTGGCAGAGAGGGCAGCAGCAGGCAGGTGCAGGAAGCCTAATGGGTGACCTCTGGCAATCTTTAATTACCACATACCAACGCATGCAATGGCTGCCACACATACAACAACAGAGGACCAGCTTAAGGATCATGGTGCACGACTATCTGCGTCTCAACACCAATGTTTTTGTGTGTGTTACGACCCAATAGACTTCTGGGATCAAAATGGCGAATGGCCGAGCTGGCTCGCCACGCCATAGAGGTGTGTCCTGCCCTGAGCAGCATGTCATATCTTGAGCGGACCATCTGCACATGCCGTAGGAGTCAGACCAGACAAACGCATCCGGCTTTCCACAGATATGTGGATCGTTTGACTTTCATCAAGTGAGATCAGGCGATGGAGCTTGATGATGTTGTAGGCCCCCCCAATTGCCGAGGTCACGATTAGTTTCTGGTCCTACTTCACATTCTTTCTCCAAACAGAAATGGTCCTTTGAAACACTTATTTTTAAAATGTTCATTTCTTACTGCAATTTTTATTCTCAATTCCCAACAGTTCATTTTTGCTGGTTTTGCATGTGAGGAGACTAAAAGACACCAAGGTTTCATGACAAATCCAATATTTCACATTTACTCAACGTCTCTTAGAATTTTTCACATTGTCAATGGTTTTTTGGGGTCATGTTAAGCCTCCCACAATTTTTAACAGTGGCTGAGAAGTAAGTATTTATAATTTTTTGGGGTCATGTTGCTGTTGAGATACAGCAATATCTATGGTCTTTTGGAACAGAAATGTGGTTCTAAGTGGCATTTCTCCTTCACAATTTTTAACAGTGCTGGAGAAGTCATATTTATCAGTTTTTTGTTGTCATGTTGCTGTGTGATAATGCTATAATCAGGTCCTTTGGAACAAGAAATGTGGCTTCTAAGTGGATTTCTCCTTCCACCAATTTTTTAACAGTGGCTGAGAAGTTCATTTTATAATTTTTGGGGTCTATATTGTCGTGAGATTACAGCAATAATCATGGTCCTTTGGGAACAGATATGTGGCCTTCTCAAGTGGATTTCTCATTCTCAATTTTTACACAGTGGCTGAGAAGTCATTTTTATAATTTTTTTGGGTCATGCAGCTTTGGAAAATTTAGCAATAATACTGGTACTATTCTAAAAATGCTTTGGTTTCTTATAGACATTTGATCTTCTTACTTGTCAAAAAGTGGCTCATTGCGGTCATGTTTTGGAATTTTTGGGGCCATTTTGCTGTGACATGCAGCTTATACTACAGGTCTATTATAAAAAATGTTGTTTCTAACCGACATTTGTTCTTCACCTATGTCCAAAGTGGCTAAGGGTCATGCTTTGAATTTTTGGAGGAATTTTGCTGTGACATGCAGCTATATACAGGTCCTATTTCTAAAAAATCGTTGTTTCTAAAGACATTTGTTCTTCACAATGGTCAAGAGTGGCTCAAGGTGATGGTATGCTTCTGTCAGAAAACAGGAATAGGCAGGAACTTTAAATATGACACTTATTGCTAATGACTTGTTTTTGCAAGATCTTTACATAGCTATCAATCCCTTTATTGAGACAACCCATTTATAAATTAAAAAAGGTGTGAAACAAAGATATGGTGGGATTCCATCCGATTTAAAATAATGAGTTTTCAGAATTAAAGTACTAAAAAAACTTGCATGTACAAAACTAGCAGTTTAAAAAAATTCCTCTGAATTGTTACAAGGGAGGTACTGGAAAAACTTGTACCGATGCAGGCTCGGGACTCGGGCCGCCGGGCGGTTCGGGGGAATCCCCGGTGGGCCCCGAAACCGCTGCGGGTCCCGGAGGATTGCCGTCGCTCCGGGGCCCGGGCATCTGCGCATCCGGGTCCCTGAACGCCCGGGGACCTGCGTCGCCGAGCGCTCAGAGACCGGCCAGGGGTTGGGGACTATGTCCCGACTCCCGGAAGGGCTGCGCTCAACGGTGGACAGCGGAGCACCAGCGCCACTAGCCGCTTGCACTCTGCTGCTCTTGCCTGGCAGGCTGGTGAAGCTAATAGGCCTTCAGCCTGCCAGGCGCGGCCCTACTGCTGACGTAGGTGGCGACGGTTGACTGTTCACTTCCAAACGCGCCGCCTATGAAGGGCGGAAGGAGCTGCGGCAGCTCTCCAGAGAGTGCCGGGACTGACAGGCAGTGGGAGCCGGAGCGGGACGCATGTTAGTGATGATTCGTTTTTTGTTTTTTTAAAAATACCTACAAGGGGGGCTCTGGGTATATGGGGGGGACCTGGTAAGTTGGGCGTCATGGTACTATCGGGGGGACACTGGTCTAAGGGGGGACTCCGGGCTACTATGGGGGGGGACACTGGCTAAGGGGGGGGCATCTGGCTACTATCGGTGGACACTGGGCTAAGGGGGGGGGGGCTCTGGTGTACTATGCGGGGGGAAACTGGGCTAAGGGGGGCTCTGGCTACTATGGGGGGGACAATGGGTAAGGGGGGGGCTCTGGCTACTTTGTATGTGGGTGGGAGGGGGGTATATTGTTTGAGGGTGGAGGGGGGATAATTGTATGTGGGTGGAGGGGGGTATTATATGTGGGGGGAGGGGGGGATATTATATGGGCTGGAGGGGGGGATATTGTATGTGGGTGGAGGAGGTAATTGTATGTGGGCCAAATGGGGGATATTGTGATGTGGGTGGAGGGATATGTATGTGGGTTGGGAGGAGGTATTGTATGTGTGGAGGAGGAGAATTGTATGTGGGTGGAGGAGGTTTTGAATGTTGTGGGTTGAGGGGATATTGTATGTGGGCCGGGTGGGGATAGTGTTATGTGGGTGGAGGGGGGTATTGTATGTGGTTGGAGGAGGATATTGTATGTGGGTGGAGGGGGATATTGTATGTGGGGGGGGGAGGGGATATGGTATGTGGGTGGAGGAGGATATGTATGTGGGTGGAGGGGGATATTGTATGTGGGTGGAGGGGGATATTGTATGTGGGTGGAGGGGGATATGGATGGAGCTACTTAGCCCTGTGTCTATGATATGTTAGACTGACAAATGTGTGACTACATTGTACTACACAATACAGTTCTGTTTTGCACACTGTATTATGTGGTAAAATGGGCGCGTTTATGTCCGAGAGGCCGGTAATATTTTCATGTACAGTAGGGTGGGCCCCCGAGATCATTTCCCCTGTGGGCCCCAGATCCCCCAGTCCGACACTGACCAGATGTAGGTTATTCAGAGGACATGGAGTATGGAGCACGGACAGAGAACAAAGTACAGAGACCATTTCCTCCAGCACGTTGAGTAAAATGAGAAAAAGAATGCCAAGATAAAGGGCACCTGGGTGTAACAGGAGCGTTAACCACCAGTATTTCCAAGTGAAGCTCAATTGGTCCACACTCATACAGAGGGGCAAGCGCTACCCAGGTATTGACTGTGTACTGAGGAAGGCTGGAGTTCTCACACTTCCGCTTCTGCACTCTGCTTCAGCACGACAGTTTTCGTTGCTGCGTCATCAGGGCATTTTAACCTGCGTGTTAATAGATGACGGACGCCAGCCTGGGCTCTCACCGCACCCACTGTAACTCCGGCCCTGGGTCATGCTGTGGCCCAGGACAGGTATAGTCAATGTCCAGTGAAACTAAAATGGTGGTTGAAAGACTCCTTTTTCCGGCACTTTTTAAATGTGGGGTTCATGCAGGTTTGGGGCTCATGCTGTGGCCCAGGACAGGTATAGTCAATGTCCAGTGAAACTAAAATGGTGGTTGAAAGACTCCTTTTTCCGGCACTTTTTAAATCTGGGGGTTATGCAGGTTTGGGGCTCATGCTGTGGCCCAGGACAGGTATAGTCAATGTCCAGTGAAACTAAAATGGTGGTTGAAAGACTCCTTTTTCGGCAATTTTTAAATGTGGGGGTTATGCAGGTTTGGGGCTCATGCTGTGGCCCAGGACAGGTATAGTCAATGTCCAGTGAAACTAAAATGGTGGTTGAAAGACTCCTTTTTCCAGCACTTTTTAAATGTGGGGGTTATGCAGGTTTGGGGCTCATGCTGTGGCCCAGGACAGGTATAGTCAATACCCAGTGAAACTAAAATGGTGGTTGAAAGACTCCTTTTTCCGGCACTTTTTAAAACTGGGGGTTATGCAGGTTTGGGGCTCATGCTGTGGCCCAGGACAGGTATAGTCAATGTCCAGTGAAACTAAAATGGTGGTTGAAAGACTCCTTTTTTCCGGCACTTTTTAAATGTGGGGGTCATGCAGGTTTGGGGCTCATGCTGTGGCCCAGGACAGGTATAGTCAATGTCCAGTTCAACTAAAATGGTGGTTGAAAGACTCCTTTTTCCGGCACTTTTTAAATGTGGGGGTCATGCAGGTTTGGGGCTCATGCTGTGGCCCAGGACAGGTATAGTCAATGTCCAGTTCAACTAAAATGGTGGTTGAAAGACTCCTTTTCCGGCACTTTTTAAATGTGGGGGTCATGCAGGTTTGGGGCTCATGCTGCGTTCCAGGACAGGGATATTCAATGTCCAGTTCAAGTAAAATGATGGTTCATTTTCATACTGCCTTCTGGCACTTTTTAATTTGTGGGTGATGCAGGTTTAAGGGTCATGCTGTGGTACAAGACAGGGATAGTGAATGGTGTGTGACTTTTTTTCTGTGGCTTTTATAGCCTAAGTGTTGTGCCTAAGATGTAGCAGGTATCCATTTGACTGTTGTGGCTGTTAATTCCAGCTTCTCCAGCCCTGTTTGGGTGTAAGAATGAAGGTGTTGTTGCTCTCCCATAGACTTTAATGGTCATCGGAGATGATCGACTATCGAAAACCTTATCGATGGTGGCCGACTATTGACTATCGATCGATGTCGATAGCCAACGTAATCGCTCAACACTATTCATGAGGTTTCTCTGTGTAAGACTTGCTTAGCTCTGCTATATACTTATGTTAAGATGTTACGGTTTCATTCAGGCATGCTCTCACTTGGATATAATACATTGGTATTTATTGTGCAGTGGATACCTGCTTTCTGTAGTGGTCAGTGACTTCTTAAACACATTTCTTGATCTAGGGTTGTTTGTCTTTTCCCAAGAAAGTGGCAACCTTTATGACTTATGTTGCAATCAGTACTAAGAACAAGCTTGGCTTGCCCTACTAAAGTGCTAGAGTATTTCTAGGTGGGTTCATGGTCTGACACAATAATGGGTCCAGGGATTCTAGGGTGCATCATGAGACCCTATTTGTGCTGATTTTGAAATTAACCTTCAAAGTACCAGGGCATCTCAGATGGGTCCAAGGTATAACACGACAATGAGACCCAAGGTCCAGCAGAAAACAAGCCCATTTGCAGCTGAGTTTAAAGATAATCACTACTAGGTCTATTTTATAATGGGTTGGTGCACAAATAACCTATTAGACCAGTGGTCTGCAAACTACGGCTCTCCTGCTGTTGGGAAGCTACAACTCCCATCATGCCCAATGATATAGATGATATAAATGCATGATGGGAGTTGTAGCTTCCCAACAGCTGGAGAGCCGCACTTTGCAGATCACTGTATTAGACCCTATGGATAATAAATCCTGTGTTTGGATGGATAACAGCAAACTTTATATGTTTGGACTAGAGATGAGCAAGCAGTAAAAAGTTAAAGTTCGATTAGAACCTCAAACTGTGTCTTCGGTTTGAGGTTCTATTCGAACAAGAACTCGAATCCCATTAAAGTATATAGGAGAAGATGTTCTAGTTAATTTTTATACCTATACAGGTGAGGAGAAGCTGTAATTACCATCCATAACAGTAAACTGGATATGTGGAACAACGTGAAGAAAATTTGTGTGACAGAAAAAAATTGAGAGGCTAAAATACATCATTCCTTTCAATGGCTAACTGAAAAGATGAGACAGCTTGCAAGCAGGGGCGTAGCTATACAAGGTGCAATGGTAGCAGCTGCTACGGGACCCTGCATTCTGAGGGGGCCCAAAAGCCCCTTTGACACATAGGAGATTTGGAGACGGTGTGTTATACAATTACTGAACCCCCAAAATTGCAAAAACGGAACTTTTGGGCACTGAATATGATTTAGCAAATCCAAGCACTATATATAATATATATCCATGTATATGAGAGTTAGGCATTATGTGAGCCTGCAAATGTCGCCAAATAACAGTTTCTGGGTGTGGGAAAGTTGCAGCCAGCAATACCAAGCTCCCTAACTATTGATGTCTATGGAGAGGAAAATGCTATTTAACTAAGAGCAGTCTGTACAGTACAGAGAGTGAGCTGAAAATGGTGTTCACAAGACAATACAGTAAAATATATATAACATGGTTATGTGATTTTAGCAGCCAATGAGAGACCTACACCTCAGTAATGACATTTCTGACACTTTTCTGTGCTCTGCACTGATTGGATGGCCGTCAAAAGGGCAGAAAGGTGATTGGATGGCCGCCAAAAGGGTAGAAAGCCGCTGAAAACAAAGCTGAAAATGGCATGTCGAACTAGAACTTTACTCTAACAAACAGTAAAATGTTAACTTTTCTAGAAAAGTTCAATCAACACTAGTTTGGACAAACAGTGGGCTCAAGGATCACTTGCCCAAAACTGATTGGGAGCATGTGACATTTCCACAGTACTGGGGCAACCCACATAGTGTAACAGCTGTTCGTTATGAAGTGTTATCAACTTACCCTTACTGGTGCTCAGTTTCTCATCATCTGTGCATGTCTATCTGCAAATCTTACTTTTTTGTGTTGCCCCTTTTAATGTTTGTCACAAATAGCTTGCTATTGCTATTTATACTTAATTTTACTTTATACTGTGTCTGAATGTTATTCTTTCTGTCTAATTCTGTTTATTCTGTCTTCTTGTATCCTTGAACTTGTGATAGTGACTTCTGTCCTATTCAACAATAGCTATGGTCAGGACTTTCCCTTTAGTACAACATCAACGACCATGATCTAGCTTTTTTGAAAGACAAATATTTTAATAGCGTCTAGGGAACAAAGCTAGGTCTCTGATGCCACTGATTGAAAGTAATGTTCCTCATAGCCACACCTAAAATCGTCATTAATGTTTTAAGGCTATTTAATGGGTCAGATGTGGTGGTAAGAGACAATTCTTCTAATAGTTAGCACAAGAGACCTAGCTTTCTTCTCTAGAGCCTATTTCAATCTTTGATTTCCCAGGTAGCATTGCATAGCCTATAAGTCTTTATGGTGCTGTTCTCAAGGAGAAACATTACCCCCTAGAGATCCAAAATCATACCTCTTTGCTGGGTTAAGGGAGAAGATCAGAGGTTCTCTAAATACAACACTGCTAGAGATTGATTCTAACGAAGTGGAATTCGTTTAGAATTTCAGGAAAACTTCGGTTCGGAACGAAGTCGAACTTTGGGGTACTTCGGGTGAACGAAGTGTGCTTTTGATTGATAAAATGGCTGCGAGCACTGCGAGCTACATGGGCAAAGCACTCTGGGAGAAAGAAGGGCATAGCCTGCATGACATGTGCAGAGGTGAAGCCAATCAGAGACCGGCGGGATTCTGTGACGTCACCGCACTATATAAGTCCGGGCGCGACGCGGGGAGCTACACTCCTCTCACTGTGCTCATCAGGGAAGGTGCTGCCACGGCTGATAGCTCTTACTGAAGAATTGATTTTTTATATAGCGATTTCTGTGGGGTGTCTCAGCTTGTCTCAGAGACTGTTCTCTTAATGTTCTATTTCTAATTTTTTGGGGTACTGGATCTGAAATCCAGTGTGCGTCCACTGCAGTTGCATATACATTCAATATCCAAGTGGGATCTAAGCCAGTTCCTGTTGTATTCATTTAAAGAAACAGCGTTTTTACAATACAAATACCACTTCATTTTTGGCTGCTCAATTCTATTGCGCAATTTACATCCAGGGATTAATTAAGCGTTGTTTTGCTGGTGTGCTGACCCCAAGAAACTGTCTTTTACAACGCCAAAATATATAAATTTTTCCAGTAGCCTAATTCACAAGCAAAGGTTAATTACAACTGTAGCAAGTAGAAAAGAAAACAGGCGGCACTCACCGGAACTTTGTAGCGATACTTTAATTCAAGATTGCAACATAGCAGCAGGCGGGGACAGATGGTACAGCAAACAGCCTACGATCGTTTCGCGTGTACTCACGCTTTCTCAAGGCATGTCGGGAAGTGACGTAGACACGTCTTAAATCCCCGGTGTGCCTGTCAATAAAATTTACAGATGGCAACATTTTTTAATTACAAAATAACACATTTAAAAAAAATTACTAGCTCTATTAACACATATCTATATTTTTAAATCATAAAAACGAAGACAGGTCATTCCTGTCCTTTAACCCCATAGAACCCAAAGCTTCGGTACGTAGTATCCACCTAGCCTCACAACGTAGGAGTCTTGTATGCCGTTTTCTCCCTTCATCAATGGGAGGATAGTTGAACTCCTGCAAACAAAACAGCGGATGTGTCACCATTATGGATTTCCCATGCATGTGAGCAATAAATCTAGGAGCCCCCTTCTTAGTTTTGACTGAATTAGATGTTCTCTTATTCTGACAAATAATGGAGGATCGTCTTCCCTATGTAGAATAAACCAAATTTACACCACATGACATACACTACATAATTGGCCCGACATGTGATCAGTTCATCTACTGTGTGTGTAATACCTCCCATACGTATGATGTTTCCTATTACCATCTTTTCACAAAATGAACAGGAACCGCGCATCTGCGATTACCCCTAGGGATATTATGCTGTGACCAGTTATCACGAGTGAAACAATGTTACGTGAACAAGTTCATCACGGAGACTCTTGCATTTTCTAAATGTTACAATCGGAGGTTCCTTAGTCTTTTCAAAAAAGCTCGGGATTGATTCAAGTATATGCCAATTATTCCTAATAGCTCCTTCACCACATCGGACATGTTAGTTTATTAAAAGGGAAAAAAGATCTATCGCTTCTTTCTTCCTACGTTTACCAAAGACTAACCGTTGTCTATCCTGATTAATAGCTCTAGAAAAAGCCTCAGAAATCAATTGTTCGTTTATAACCTCTAGTTCTCAATCTGCCGCCAACTCTAAAGATTGTTCAAGGAAATCATGGTACTCACTATTGTTACGTCGTAACCTCAAAAACTGTCCATATGTAAAGATTTTTTCACGTGGTCAGGGTGAAAACTGTCAAGATGTAATAATGAAATTGTGGCGGTTGGCTTCCTATGCCCTTTGGTCACGACTTTATCGTTACTCAAAGAAATCTCAACATCTAGAAACACCAATGACTTATCTCCAAAAATTGATGTAAATTCCATGTTAATGTGATTATTATTTAGGGCATAGGAAGCCAACCGCCACGTCACTTCCCTTGAGAAAGCGTGAGTACACGCGAAACGATCGTAGGCTGTTTGCTGTACCATCTGTCCCCGCCTGCTGCTATGTTGCAATCTTGAATTAAAGTATCGCTACAAAGTTCCGGTGAGTGCCGCCTGTTTTCTTTTCTACTTGCTACTTTGGATTCTCTCCTTCAATAGGATTGAGCACCGCCGGTAGCGGGATTGAGTGTGGCCATATATGTCCTATTATTGTTGCAGAGAACTGCTAAACTCCATATCGTATACTGATACCACACTGGTGCCGATTGAACTTTCTGTTTTTGTTTGTGTTTGCAAGTCTATTCTTGTTGATCAGAGCACATGTGTGGAAGGAATGGAGACTGCTAAAGCAATTGAAGATAATATGGATACAGGGACACCGGCTCACACACTAGCAGCAGGACGGGGTAGGGGACATTGATGTTTTTTTCTCTACGATGTAACCACCAAGAAGAATATACATGCTTTAGCAACTTAGACTATTGGATGTTGTGTTGTATCTCTGGCTGAGAGAAAGAGGTACGGTTTTTGTTTCTGGACCAATAGCACCTCTTACATATCGTACTTAGAGAGTAAACGATCCCCACGTGGTTTAAGAGTCTATAAGGACATTACTCAGTTTAAGGATGATGCTGAATTTCTTAAAAATGGATATGAGGACCACCATGTTGAGCATGCGCTAAGTTAACCCAGATGTGCTGGACTAGATCAGTGTAGATATGATGTGTCCAAAAGGATTTGAATGCAGCAAGAGTGGAGTTAACGACCGATTGATGAAACGCGGAGTCAGTGTGTGGATTTCAACGGTTAAACTGGATAATAGATTGATTCCAATCAAAATGAAATTAAGAAGGAAGCGTGACTAGTTTTTTTGAGGTGGACAACTTGATTTTGACCATGATTAGAATTTTCATGTGGAAGGATTTCGCAATGATAAGAATAGAAAAACCATTCAGAATGAATAGAGAGGACAAAAATTAGGAACAAGTGGATTACTGGACAACTGATTCTGGTTCGGACTCTAGTGGCAATGATGAAAGGAGAGACGGTGTTGTCTCTATGAACTTGATGGGAGAAATGGGTGGCTCCACATCACCTGGCCCTTTAGGCGACGAGTCCGCCGTGGTCGGTTCGTAAGCAAGGAAAAAACAAACCTCGGGTGGAGAGTACTAGGAACAAGAGGAAGCAGTGTCCTCTTGGCGACGGTAGAGACGGGTGCTCCTCTAGCTTCCACGTTGGGCCGGTTGGTGAGTGTAACAAATGTTATTAGAATCTTTCTGACTTCCCTTCAGTCAGCATTTGTGTTCTCTTCTATCTGAAGGCCTTAATTTTCTGCCTTACAAAAAAATTTCGATATGGCAGTTTGAGATCGATTTGGAAAAAATTCATTGAGGAAATTGAATTTGTTTAAAATTCTTTAAAAATAAGCAGAACAATGAAATGGATATGGAATATGCAGGTGAAGTTGGCAACCCGCATTAGTGAGCTTGGTTTCTTTGTGGGTGAGGAGTGTATCAGGATAATGACCAAGTGGATTATGTCCGAATTGTTGGACCTTTTGGAGGTCGATTGGGCAGTCAAATAATGAGATAGGTTATGAGCAACCTTTTTGGTGGAGCTTAAAGTAAGTTTTTTACCCTTTGATCACCGGGGCTCCTCACTGTTTAATTTCAGTAGAGCGTATTTAAAGATGTGAAAAGCATTGGTATTTCCCACTGTACCATCTAAATTACAACTGTACCTCACATAGGGATTATACTGTGTGAACAGTTATCACGCAGTGAAAAAATGTTTTCCGTGAACAAGTTCATCACGGAGATCTTGCATTTTCTAAATGTTAACAATACGGATGTTTCCTTAGTCTTTTCAAACAGCTCGGGATCTGATTCTAAGTATATGCCAATTATTCCTAATAGCCCTTCACCACATCGGACATGTTAGTATATTCAAAGGAGGAAATAGATTATCGCTCCTCTTCTTCCTACGTTTACCAAAACACTAACCCGTTGTCTATCTCTGATTAATAGCTCTAGAAAAAAGCATCAGAAATCAATTTGTTCGTTTATAACCTTAGTTCTCAATTGCCAGCAAACTCTAAAAGATTGGTCAAGGGAAATCATGGTAATCACTATTGTTAGTCGTACCTCAAAAACTGTCCATATGGTAACGATTTTTTCCGTGGTCGGGTGGAAAAATGTCAAAAAATGATAATAACTGAATTTGTGGCGGTTGGCTTCTATGCCCTTTGGTCACGACTTTATGTTAGTCAAAGAAAAATCTGACATCTAGAAACACAATGACTTATCTCCAAACATTTGAAGTAAATTCCATGTTAATGTGATTTATTATTTAGATTATTCTCATAGAAAGCGCATTTCGGAATTGAGACTCAGAGAACCAGACCAAAACGACCACATTGTCGTCAATGAAACTATGTGGGACCAGTGGGCAATATGCTTGTGGAAAGATATAGGATTTTTTACATTATACATCTCGCATAATCATCTTCCCATTTTGCTAAAGAAGAGGCTCGGCAAAGTAGTGGGTGGAGCGAACTGGTGGTACCCATGGCGGTCCTGTCTCTTTTCGTATGATACCAATCACCATCAAATTTATAAGGCTATGTATGTCCCAAAACAAAACTCAAGTAGCCTCATCAAATATACTCAATCTGGTATATGTATGTACTGTCTCGATGTCGTCATACCTAGGAAGGACCTAACAGCATATATAGTCCATCACATAGGCTGGATTTTAGTATAAAGACTCACCACATCAATTGTGGCTAGTTTAAAATTCCGGGGACACTGGAAGGTTTTGCAAAATTTGACAACAAAGCCTTCGTACTCTAATAGATAAGAGGGACATGGACAGGATAGGTCTTAATAACCCAATCCAATTAATTGGGATAATGGTTCAGTAAATGGGAGCCTCTGCTGCGCCACGATCAGTGACGGGCTGGGGGGTTCTCCAAGGAACTTATGCACTTTTCGGGAGAAAAATACAACTTGGTCTGAAGGTTACTAAAGGTAATAATTTCTCGCTAACCGTTTTTGAGACAAAAAGCAATGGATTTACCCTTCTGTAGCAACAGTTCTTAATTTATTCAAAAATTAAGATGTGTTCATAGCAAATTTTGCATATGTATAAATGTCTCCCAATCTGGCGGTTCAGCCTCAAGAATATAATATTCCTTATTCATCACGACAATAATTTCCCCCTTTGTTCAGCTGGGCTTAATCACAATTTACCCCCATTTACCCTTCAATTCCTTCAATGTTTTATTTCATCATTAGTTAAATTAGCTTGGTAACAGTGGGCGAAATACCATTGCTTTCACATCTTTAAATACTGCTCTACTGAATTAAACAGTGAGGAGCCCGGTGACACAAGGGAGGAAAAAACTTACTTTTTAATGCCTCCACAAAAAGGTTGCCTCATAACCTATCTCATTTATTGACTGCCACATATCGACCTCCCAAAATGGTCCAACAATGTCGGACATAACCACTTGGTCATTATCTGATACATCTCACCCACAAGACAACCAGCTCTTACTAATGCGGCGGTGCAACTTCACGGCATATCATCCCATTTCATTGTTCTGCTTATTTTTAAAGGATTTTAAAAAAATTCAATTTCTCAATGATTTTTCAATCGATCTCAAAACTGACACATTTTATCGATAATTTTTTGTAAGGCCTGAAATTAAGGCCCTTAGGTAGAAGGAACACAAAGGCTGAAACTGAGAGGGAAGTCAGAAGATTAATAACATTTGTTACAATCACCACGATTCGGCCCAACTGTGGAAGCTAGAGGAAGCACCGGTCCTCTTACCGTCGCCAAGTGACCTGCTTCTCTTGTACCCCACCTCCACTCGGAGGGTTTGTTTTTCTTCATACGACACCTCGGCGGAACTCTCGCCTAAAGGGCCAGTGATGTGGAGCCACCCATTTCTCCCATCAAGTACATAGAGACAACAACGTCTCTCTTTCATTCATTGCCCTAGAGTCCTGAAACAGAATCAGTTGTCAGTAATCACACTGTGTCCTAGATTTTTGTCTGTCTTCTATTCATTTGTGTATGGTTTTCTATTCTTGATGCTGTTGGCGGAATCCTCCGACATGAGAAGAGAATTCTTATCATGGTCACGCAAACATCAAAGTTTGTCTCTCAAAAACTTGTCACGCTTCCTTTCTTTAATTTCATTTTGGATTGGAATCAATCGATTATCCAGTTTACGTTGGAATCCACACCACTGCGTTTCAGTCAATCGGGTCTGTAACTCCACTCTTGCTGCATTCAAATCCTTTTGGACACATTCATATTCTACCACTGATCTATCCAGCACGATCTGGGTTAACTTTAGCGAATGCTCAACATGTGCATCATTCCATTTTTTAAGAAATTCAGCATCATCTTTAAACTGAGTAATGTCCTTATAGACTCTTAAACCACGTGGGGATCGTTTACTCTCTAAGTACGATTGTAGAGTGCTATTGGTCCAGAACCAATCCGTTACAGCGCTCTTTCTCTCGCCCAGAGATAAGATACAACACGATGTTCCAATAGTCTAGTGCTAAGCACTGTGATTTCTTCTTGGTGGTTACATCGTGAGAAAAAAACATCAATGTCTACCCGTCCTGCTGCTAGTGTGTGAGCCGGTGTCCCTGTATCCATATTATCTTCAATTGCTTTAGCAGTCTCCATTCCTTCCACACATGTGCTCTGATCAACAAGATTAGACTTGCAAACACAAACAAAAACAAACAGATCAATCGGCACCAGTGTGGTATCAGTATACGATATGGAGTTTAGCAGTTCTCTGCAACAATGCGTAGGACATATATGGCAACACTCAATCCCGCTACCGGCGGTGCTCACATCCTATTGTAGGAAGAGAATCCAAAGTAGAAAAGTAGAAAAAGAAAACAGGCGGCACTCACCGGATACTTTGTAGCGATACTTTACATTCAAGATTGCCAACATAGCAGCAGGCGGGACAGATGGTACAGCAAACAGCCTACGATCGTTTCGGTGTATCACGCTTTTCATGGGTAGAGTGAAAAGTGACGTGGCGGTTGGCTTCTAATGCCCTATAATAATAATCACATTAACATGGAATTTACATTCAAAATTTTGGAGATAAGTCATTGGTGTTTCTAGATGCGTTGAGATTTCTTTGAGAGTAACGATTATAAAGTCGTGACCAAAGGCATTAGGAAGCCAACCGCACACAAATTCATTATTACATTTTGACAGGTTTTCACACATGACCACGTGAAAAATCTTTACCATATGGGACGTTTTTGAAGGTTGAGACGTATTCTTGTATGACAATAGTGAGTTTACCATGTTGTTTCCTTGAACATCTTTAGGTTGGCTGGGCAGATGGAAGACTAGAGGTTATAACGACACAATTGATACTGATGTTTTTCTAGAGCTATTAATCAGGAATAGACAACGGTTAGTGTTTGGTAAAGTAGAAGAAGAGGAGCGATAGATCTATTTTTTTTTTCTTTTTTTCCCCTTTTTTGGGGGGGGCAAAATATTACTAACATGTCCGATGTGGTGTAGAAGGGAGCTATAGGAATAATTGGCATATACTTGAATCAGATCCCGAGCTGTTTGGAAAAGACTAAGGAACCTCCGATGGTAACATTTAGAAAAATGCAAGAGTCTCCGTGATGAACGTGTTCACGGGTAACATTGTTTCTACTGTAAACTGGTTACAGCAGTTTCCCCCTAAGGGTAATGAGATCGGTTCCTGTTATTTGTGAAAAGATGGAAAAGGGTAACTCATAGTTCGGGGGATTACAACACAGTAGTGAACTGATCACATGGGCCAATTATGTAGTGTTGTCTGTGGTGTAAAGTGGTTTATTTAATAGGGAGCGATCCGTCCATTATTTGTGAATAAGAGAACATCTTATTAGTAAACTAAAGAAGGGTGCCCCCTAGTTTTATTGCCACATGATGAAGTCCATAATGGGGGCACATCCGCTGTTTGTTTGCAGGAGTTAAACGTTCCCCCCATTGGGGAAAAGGGAAGTAGTCGGCAACAGATCCTACGTTGTAGGCTGGTAACTAGTACAAAAGTTTGGGGTTTCTATGGGGTTAAAATGACAGGAAAGCCCGTCTTCGTTTTTTATGATTTAATATTAGAATGTTTTAATGAGCTAGTAATTTTTTTAAAAAGTGTTATTTTGAAATTAAAAAAATGTTGCCCAGCTTATGTTGATTGACAGGCAACCCCGGGGTTTTAAGACGTGTCTACGTCACTTCCCGACATGCCTTTGAGAAGCGTGAGTACACGCGAAACAATTTAGGCTGTTTGCTGCCCTTGTCCCCCCTGTGCTTGTTGCAATCTTGAATTAAAAGTATCGCTACAAAGTCCGGGGTGCCCCCTTTTTCTTTTTTTTACTTGTACTTTTGGTTCTCTCCCTTTAAAAGGTTGAGCATCGCGGTGGGGATTGAGTGTGCCATTATGTTAAGATTTTGCAGAGAACTTAAACTCCTTCGTATATGATTTCCACACTGGTGCATTGAATTTCTGTTTTTTTTAATAAAAATGTTATCCTTGTTGTGTGGCGTAGAAAACACGCAATTTTAACAGTACAAAACTATATTTTGTGCGGCCAAATTTTATTGGCAAATTTTCTCCAGGGGGGAAATTTAACGTTGTTTTTTGGTTGCTGACCCCGAACCCCTTTTTCAACGCCCAAAAAATATAAATTTTTTTGTAGCCCAAATTTACAAGCAAAGGTTAATTACAAATGTTCTTTGTTGGTGGCGTGAAAACAGCAAATTTTAAAACGCTACAAAGCTACATTTTGGCGGTCAATTTTTTGGCGCAATTTCATCCAGGGTTAATTAAGGTTTTTGTGGTGTGCTGACAAAATAAACCGTCTTTTTAACGCCAAAATATATAAAATTTTTCCTGTAGCCTAATTCACAAGCAAAAGGTTTAATTTCAATGTATCTCTTGTTGTGTGGCGTAGAAAACACGCAATTTTTAAAAACGTACAAAGCTACTTTTTGTGCGGCTCAATTCTTTGGCGCCCAATTTTAACCAGGGGTTTAAATTAAACGTTGTTTTGGGTGGTGACAAAAAAAAAACCCCTCTTTTTTAAGCAAATTATAAATTTTTCCGTTGCCTAATTTTACAAGAAAGGTTAATTAAACTGTATTCTTGTTTTGTGGCGTAGAAAAAAGAAAATTTTAACACGCTACAAAAACTTATTTTGGGGGCGGCCTTTTAATTCTTTGGCCCCCCAATTTACTTTTCCAGGGTTAATTAAGCGGGTTTTTGTTTTTGTTGGTGTGGGGTGACAAAAAAAACCCTCTTTTTTAACGCCAAAAAAATAAATTTTTTTTGTAGCCTAAATTTTGTCGAAGGTTAAATTAAGCCGTTTGGCTTTTAATTTGTAAAACAACTGTTTTTAAAGGCACATACAAATAAATTTTTTCCCGGCCATTTGTGGAGCGCAATTTATAACCAAGGGTTCCAAGCTTGTTATGGGCAAATTTTGGGTCAAAAAACAGGGGTTTTTTTTTTTCTATAAGATATCATATCAAAAAGTGTTGTAATTTTGAACAAAAAAGTAGTCAGACAGGAAGGTGGCAGGCTCTGCATTCGGTGGGAGTGGCAAAAATTCCTGGAAAAAGGCCCCGTTTGCAGACAGCAAGGGGAGTCGCAGAGGGGGGCACTGGGAGGCCACAATGCCCCTGTCATTTGCAGCCCCTGCGTTTTTCGCAAAAAAGGGTTCTTGATTGGTTTATAGGTCTCCCCTTTTCCCCCAGATGACATCTACAACCCCAGCCCAAAACTGGGAAACCCCGACAAACCCTTGTTGGCATGGGTGGGAGTGGGTCAGGGCCTCCCCCTGTCCCCAGCCCGCCCCTGTCCCCCCCGGGGTTTCCTCAGCCGAGATCTACTATGTGGTTGGGTCAACGCCCTATATAGCGAGGATGAACAATTTTAGGGGGAAATCAGCGTATTTGGCAGCGGGGAAATGGGGCCAATATCCCCTGCTTCTTGCAGTAGGCGGCAAAAATATGATGTGGAGAGGGGCATGGGAGGGCGTTGGAGAGGAAGCCCGGCAACCAAGACCGGTGATAGGACGGGGAGTGATGATGAAAACAAATAGATGTGATGTAGGACCCCCTTGGGGCCGAAGTGGGAAAGGGTTCATCATCGTCAGGGAAGAGGGCATCGTTGGCCCCGGCAGAGGCACCAGAAAGTGGGTCGTGGGGCCGTGAGTCAGAGGATAGGGGCAGTGTGAGGTCGGGAGCCAAGCGGACGGGGTAAAAATCCGTTGCAGGTCAAAAAAAGTAGCGGACAGGGGCCCGGGAAAGGAGCGGGGAGTAGTCACTCTGCGGATTTGTTGGGGGTTTTAAAATCAGATACTCGGCGGTGTGGCTTTCTTTTTAAGACACCGGAGGAGCCGAAAGGGGTATATGTAGAATCTTGGGCAGAAAGTAAAAGTGTGGCCGGGAGCAAACGGACCCGCCCGGGGTCAACACATGCAGCTACCATCGGTGGCTGGGAAAAAACGTGGCTAGATGTGGTGGTCCATCCTCCCGCACAGAAAAAGCAGCAGCAGGCCCAGTGGTCGCTTTTGCCTTTGCACCCAGTCCAAGGCTCCCCCACCTCTGCAGAAGGGAGCTTTTTCTTTTTGACATCATTGCCGGCCCAGATGCCCCTCTCCCGCTATCATGGCCCCAGCAGTGTTCAGCGAGGCGATTGAAAAGGGAAAAAAAGTATGCGTCCAACCATCCAAAGGGTGCAGCAGGGAAACGTGCCCCTGTCCCTTTTTTGGTTTGGGTCCCCCCCTTTCAAAATGGTGTATCAGCCCCATTCAGAGAACTAAGGGTTGTGTGAGCCGAGATGGAGAGTTCCAAGCCGTATTTTTTTTCCAAAAAGGCAGTACAGCACTTCAAAAATTGGGAAAACAAAAGGTGGGTCAGCCCCTTGAGCTTATCTTTTGTTCCAAGGTGCCCGGCAGCGCGGACGTTGGAGCTGTAATCCGGTCGGGGCCCAGTAATGTCCTTTAGGCCCCACTGGGTGAATTGTTCCTGCCCAGGCACACCAACAACTTGGACAGGGACGGCTTTTCCCCCCATTTGTAAAAACTCTGCACCTGGCCAATGTCCGCCTCCTCCCCCTCCACCATCACCACCATCTCAGCCCCCCAAAATTACTGCTCCATATACACAGGTAGGGCACAGCGGTGTCACGCAGTTTACCCCGGCTTCCCTCGGCGAACGAAGTCCACACAGGGGAAAAACTGTCACGTATGCAGCAAGAAATCGAGGTGGGGCTTTTCCCCGGGCCCCAAACTGCAAATGGAAACCATGGGGGACTGACAAATGGGAGGCAGGTGTCCGCACTGCACGAGGAGGGAGGCCAGGCCCTGCATGGCGCAGTTTTAAAAGGGTTTGTGAAAATTTCCCTGAATCTTCCCCCGTTTTCAGAACTTTCTGAAAATGGCCGGGAAAAAACTGTGATGCATTTTTATCCATTCGTACAAACCCGGGAAAAGCCCCCTCGAGTTGGCGGCAAAACGGCCCCCCCCAACACACTCTGATATGCGATGTTTCCATCCGCGGGAAAATTCCCCCTGCACATGTTGGACCGACTGTATAAAACAGGAAAAAGGGCCCTTTAAACGATTTTTTGATGTCCAGGCAGCAGAAGTACTCCCCTACGTAACTTTGATTCAGCCTGGCGTCATGCGTGACACCGCCCGTTTGTTGGGGCCCTTTCGAGGGGCGAGTTATTTGTCGTCGACGGACTCGGGATGAAAACGCATTCCACTGTTTCAGTCCTGGAAACAGAGCTGAAAAATCTTTTTCTGGGCAGGGGTGGAGACGTGGCGACTACATCTGTGGCCCATGAGTCCGGTGGGGACTAAAATGGGGGAGGGGGGGACATTGGGCAAAGCATTGTTGGTGAAATGAGTGGATTTTTCCCCAGGTGACAAGAGAGGAGGAGCAGGAGCAGCGGGAGGAGGTGGATGGAGATGTGGAAGACAGGAGATGCCCCCCAAGCCCCGTGGCAGTTACATGGAAAGGGGGGCAGGGACCCCCTCGGAGTACTTGTGCAGATGGCCCGCACATGCTTATTTGCCTGGCTAGGGACAGCGAATAGTCAGCACCCGGCAGAGGGGTGACTTTTGGCTCTCTCCCTATTGGTCCTCGTACCCGGGCCAAAATGGGAGCCTTTTTCCCCCGCTATTGAGAGGGAAAAAAATCAAATACTTTTGGGGAAATCCTCCGTAATCAGTTGGCCGCTGCCTATGTGCGGCATCGCCCTCTCTGGGGCAGGTCTACCGGGGGGTTTCGCGCTAAGTTTCTATGCCGCGGCTGTGGGGGAAGGTGGGGGGTAGGAGCTTTCCAGCTCCATCATGTAACCTAAATCTGGAGTATGATGGCAGCTTCCTTTACCCGCCCAGTGAGGAGGGCAGTCGCCCGAGCAGCAGCGCAGGACCTGGAGCGTCCCGAACCCAAAAGGTGGTGGCCCACTTGGCAGCACTCTGCCACCTCGTTAGAAAATCCGCTGGACTACTGGGGAGCCAAAAAGGGTGTGTGGCCGAAAAATTTCCGAGTTTGCAGTGGGGGAAGCTGTCCTGCCCGGCCAGTAGTGTGGATCAGAGGGATGTTTAGTGCGGCGGGGGCCATCGTTTTCCCCAAAAGGGGAACCCCTTGTCCAGGGAAATTGTGGGAAAGTTTTCCTTTGTCAAGATGAACAGGCCCTGGGTGGCCGGGGGTTTCCCCACACCAATGCCTTAGGCATCGTCTGGGTTCACATACCTGCCCCAGCCCCATTCTGATGCGCCACCCCTGATGCCCCCCATCTGCTGCCAGTTTTTCCCTTGCCTACCCCATTTTAAGGGGCTGGGATTGCCACCCACCTCAAAACTCTGTCATTGTGCCACTCTAGATCATGTGCTGGTGTTGCTGTTGCCGGACATCCACACTTGTCTTGTGCCCCGTCGACCCCTGCTGCTGCTGGTGCTGCTGCCATGTCCCCCACTGTGTCATTGTGCCACTGTGACCCCTGTGTTTCCGCCGGACCTCGCTCTCAGTCATTGTGCCACCTGGGCTTTTTCCTGTTTTGCCACCTCCAGAATGTCATTGTGCCCCTTTGTCTGCTGTGCTGTGATCCTGCCTGCCCTCCCCATGTGTCATGTGCCCTGCCCCGACCTCAGTGCTGCCCCCGTGACCTCCGCTCTCAGTATTGTGCCATTTTTTGGTTCTCCTGTTTTCCCCCCAGAATTTCATTGTGCATGCCTGATTCATGCGTGCTTCGTGACTCCACACTGTGTGATTGGCCACTTGGGCCCCAATACTGTTTTGCCCCTCCCGAATGTCATTGTGCCCCGCCTGATCTATACTGCTCCACCGTGCCTTCACACTGTGTGATTGTGCCACCGTGGCCTAATATGTTTTGCCCCTCCCGAATGTCATTTTTGCCTGATGATCTCATACTGTGCCGCCGTGACCTCCCACTTGGGGTTGTGCCACTCTGTGGCCTAAAATGTTTAGCCGCCTCCGAATGTCTTTGCCCCTGCCTGACTCATATTGTGCCGCCCCGGGCCCCCACACGTGTGATTGTGCCACTTGTGGCCTAATATGTTTTGCCGCCTCCGAATGTCATTGTGCCCCTGCCCGATCCATGCTACTGCTGTGTGATTTTAACTGTATCTTGTGCACTCTGTGGGCCTAAAACTGTTTTGCCCCCTCCGAAAGTATTGTCCCCTGCCTATCTCATGCTCTGTCGTACCCCACACTGTATCATTGTGCCCCTCTGTGGCCTAATATGTTTTTCCCCCTCCCGAATGTCTTGTGCCACTGCCCGACTCATATTTTGCCCCCGTACCTGGGTCTAGTCATTTTGCAATCTATGGGTTCTGGTTTTGCCCCTCCAGAATGTATTGGCCCCTGCCCGATTTATGCGTTTGTGTGAACCTCCAACTGTATATTTTGCCCCCTGTGGCCTAATTCGTTTTGCCGCCTCCAGAATGTTTGGCCACTGCTGATTTTGTATGCGTCGTGGGCCTCCACACGTATCATTTTGCCCCTCGTGGTAATACTGTTTTGCCGCCCCAGAATGTATTGGGCCCTGCCTGTCTTGTGCTGTGTCGTGCCTCCCCTCTCAGTATTGTGCCACTCTGTGGGTTCTCGTGTTTTCCCCTCAGAAAGTCAATTTTTGCCATGCCTGCCTCATGCTGCTGTGGTGCCGCCGTACCTCCACACTCTGTCATAATGTTGCCACCTGGCTCTCACTTGTTTTTTTCCAGTTTCGTGGTTTTTTTATAAATAATCCTCTTTGGGTTTTTTGGTCGTTTTGCCCTCTTAAGTGCCCCGGGAATTTTTTAGTGAACGTTTTGAGGGGCGGCAGTCATCTGGTGTAACTAAAACCCCAAAATTGTATGAAGACCCCAACCCCAAACTCCCTCGCATATTTAGCATGGCACAACGTTCTACAGCACCCTGCGGTTGTGCAGCCTGGGAAAAAGTCTTTTTAAGCGATTGTGCCCAAAATAATTCGGACCCAATTTATTTTTGTCGGAAAAAATTTGGCGAAAATGACCCAAACGAATTTTTGGAAATTCCCCCCCCTTTTTAAACACTGCTCTCAAAATTAAGCATAGGCGATGCTGCAAAATTTTCCTATAAATTGGCAAATTTGCGGTATCTTGATTACTGTAGAGTAGATGGAAGATGAATATTCCAAGCTACTTTCACAAACTACATCTACAAACTACAAATGCACTATCAAGTTAAGGTTATATTAACCCTCCAGAGAATTTAGAAAAATAAAATACAATAAATGAAAAGTACAGGTTCTTTCAAAATCATTCGAACACATTAGTTATAACTTTTAAAATTTTTAACTTATTAAGTGTAGCAACATGTGACTTTAGATTCACCATAATTTCCCAATCAAAAAGCAACCCAGCGAATCTCAACATTTAATAGTCAAAAGAAAAAAAATTTAGTGTTAAGCACCAGTTTTCCAACAAATAATAACATTGTGACTCAGAAAGGATTTTTATTTTAGAACACCCAATCCCTTTAATCAAAATTAAAACCATTCTGTGAAAAGTAATAAATATTTTCCAAAAGCAAACATGAGATTATTTCTGAGGCAGAAGCTTATTTTTGTATATATCAAGCAAATGAGTCTGCAATATTTTCCCATTGTACTGTAGGTTCATCCACTTATATTAAAAACAGAAGAGAGGAAACTGTAAATTAATTACAATAATATTAGTAGAGTCTTAGAGGAAGTTAGAGGAAAGGAGAAATTATAGCAAAAAGAAAACCATAGAGCTTCCTTGCTGGTCCTGCCTTGCACCACTAGAGTTCCCTTCCAGAAATAAGTGGGACTTGGGGAGAAGGGGCAAAGCTTGGTTCACTGTTCCCTGTCTCATGTCTTGTAAAAGAGAAAGGTTGATTGACCACTTGGGTTAGTCGTTCCGAATGCTTCTTTGTAGTTATAGGGAGCCAAAAGGGATGTTCACACGGTTGAAAAAATTTAAGCATAAAATCCATGTGCATTCTGCCATTGAAAACTGTGTTGTTAATGCATGTTTAATAAGCATTTTTTACTAAAGTACATGCTTATTGCCGGTGAATTTAGAGGTATTTTTCTGGTTTGGTTTTACAGGCAGTTTGCATTAGAAAAGGTCCAATTAATGCCTATTGGATTTGGATGTGGATCGGCATTAAAAACCACATGCAATACTGGTAGAAATGTTTTGAGCGCATATTGCATGAGGTTTTTACCAACACATTGATATCAGTAGTCATTTCCATGCATTTTCCGCCACATGGAATACGATCAAAGAATGAGCATGTTCAAATTTTTGTGGGTTTGTGGACAGAGCCTTACACATGTTCTCATTGTTGGGAACCTAATATGTTACGTTGTTAGGGAATAAGGAAAACCATCACCTTGCATTGTGGACCCTACTGATCATAGACTTTATAGCAGGGTTGTTTAACCCCTTACCGCCGGAGCCAGTTTACCTCCTGACAAAGTATTTTTGAAATCTCATGTGTCACTTTTATGTGAGAATAACTTTTTTAATTTACCTATCCATGTGGTTAGAGAAGTTTTTCGTGAAACATTGTGCTTAAAAAAGTAAGAAATTTTGGTCCAAAAAATTGTTTTTTTTGTGAAACAAACAAATTATTGAAAAAGTGAAAAAAATTTTCATTTCAAATTCAAAAATTTCTGCAGTAGACAAGTTATTCCACCCAATAGTTTACTGCATCACCATATATCTTCTGTAGGTTGGCATCATTTTTTAAATGTCTCTTTATTTTGATACAATATTAGTAATCTATGGAAATAGGATACCACGATATTTGTATCAACCCACAATTGTATCGACCCACAGAGTAAAACTAACTTGTCACATATACTGCACTGTGAGCGTTGTTAAAAATAAAAACAAAAAACACCACTAGGATTGCAGTATATTCTTCACCCTGTCTCTTACAAAAACTTATTTATAGGTGTTTTGCCACAATGTTAAATTGACGTGGGAACATCCCAAATGCAAATTAAAGCAATTTTGTAATTATAAGTCATTAAAAAAAATGTACCATATTAGAATGGCCATCTCCTTTCTGTTTCATTTGTGTATTGCTAGTTGTCAGGGGTTCCAGCACTTTCTCTTCTTCTTGCCTGGTCGAGCTTGCTCAGTTGAATTTTCTCTCTGTGATGACTGGGCTCGGGAATGCGCATTGCAGCACATGCGTGCTCCCTCCCTGCCCGACCATCACATTCTTCTGTAATGTAGCTCGCAGTGCTGTAATTTCTCCCCCAAGTTCTCATCTCCACTGCAGCACCGTTCTCAGCCCTGTGTAAAAGCGCCTCTCCCCCGCTGTCAGCTGTCTCCTGCAATCTAAGCCCCGTAACCACACAGCTGATTCCTGCTGCCAGTCATTCCTGTGTCCTCACTGATCTCTCTGTGTAATCACAGCTGAAGCCTCCTGAAGCCCTCTCGATCTCCTCACTGCCCTCCTTGTAATCACAGCTGTTCCCTCCTGCAAGCCCTCTCCATCTCCTCACTGCCCTCCGTGTAATCACAGCTGATCGATCCTGCCAGGCATCTAGATCTCCTCACTGCCCTCCGTGTAATCACAGCTGATCGATCCTGCCAGGCTTCTCGATCTCCTCACTGCTCTCTGTGTAATCACAGCTGATCCCTCCTGACAGGCTTCTCTATCTCCTCACTGCCCTCCGTGTAATCAAAGCTGATCCCTCCTGCAAGCCCTCTCAATCTCTTCACTGCTCTCTGTGTAATCACAGCTGATCCCTCCTGCAAGCCCTCTCGATCTCTTCACTGCTCTCTGTGTAATCACAGCTGATCCCTCCTGCAAGCCATCTCGATCTCCTCACTGCCCTCCGTGTAATCACAGCTGATCGATCCTGCCAGGAATCTCGATCTCCTCACTGCCCTCCTTGTAATCACCGCTGTTCCCTCCTGCTAGCCCTCTCCATCTCCTCACTGCCCTCCGTGTAATCACAGCTGATCCCTCCTGCAAGCCATCTCAATCTCTCTCACTGCTCTCTGTGTAATCACAGCTGATCCCTCCTGCAAGCCCTCTCGATCTCTTCACTGCTCTCTGTGTAATCACAAGCTGATCCCTCCTGCAAGCCATTCTCTATCTCCTCACTTTGCCCTCTCCGTGTAATCACCAGCTAAATTCGATCCTGCAAGCCCTCTCGATCTCCTCACTGCTCTCTGTGTAATCACAGCTGATCGATCCTGCAAGCCCTCTCAATCTCCTCACTGCCCTCCGTGTAATCACAGCTGATCCCTCCTCAAGCCATCTCGATCTCCTCACTGCGCTCGGTGTAATCACAGCTGATCCCTCCTCAAGCCATCTCGATCTCCTCACTGCTCTCTGTGTAATCACAGCTGATCCCTCCTGCAAGCCCTCTCAATCTCCTCACTGCCCTCCGTGTAATCACAAGCTGATCGATCCTCCCAAGGCACTCCGATTTCCTCACTGCCCCCCGTGTAATCACAGCTGATCCCTCCGAAGCCCTCTCGATCTCCACACTGCTCTCTGTGTAATCAAAGCTGATCCCTCCTGCAAGCCATCTCGATCTCCTCACTGCCCTCCGTGGATACAGAGCTGATCCCTCATGCCAGCAATCACGATCTCCTCACTGCTCTCTGTGTAATCACAGCTGATCGATCCTACAAGCCCTCTCGATCTCCTCACTGCCCTCCGTGTAATCACAGCTGATCCCTCCTCAAGCCATCTCGATCTCCTCACTGCTCTCTGTGTAATCACAGCTGATCCCTCCTACAAGCCCTCTCGATCTCCTCACTGCTCTGTGTAATCACAGCTGATCCCTCCTCAAGCAATCTCGATCTCCGTGTCCTCACAGCTCCTGTGTGTTGTCACTTCTCTTGTGACTAGCCAAGCTTGCTATTTGTCTTACTAGAGCACAGAGTCTTCCCCCTGCTGAGGCTGCTTGAACACTGAGTATTCAGCCTCGGCGCGCACAGGAGGTGATGTGATGACCTCACAAAGGGGCAGGGCTTTAAACATGGTTTTTTTTTTCTGAAGTTGAAGACGCCCCTCTTCTAGCCAGGAGCATAGCAACGGGACTGGTAAGCACCAGAAGAGAGGTCGTGGCAAAACCCCTTTAAAAGCGATCAAAAACCCTTTCCTCCCAAAAAAATAATGATACCAATAAAAACTTTAACTCATCCCACAAAAAACATAATTTGGTTCTACCTACCTAAAAAGGGGTCTACCTATTTTCTGGTCAATGTTTATAATTCATTCTGCCCTAGACACTTAAGACAGCTGTCAGCCAAACGCGGGTTAGTATTTCTGTATTTTTTTAAGTTTCTTTGTTGGACTATAATCAGACTTGAACTGTGTTGGACTCATTAGACCACTTCAAACTTGTTGGACTATGTCATATCAGTGTTGGATCCATCTCTTTAATCAAATAGTCAACAAGATATCTTGCCAGGAAGTATTTATTTTTAAAAAGTAGGTTTTGTTTTTGAAGGGTTTTTAGCATATGATGGGAACAATATCCATGTCCTTTCCCATCTTAATAGTTTAAGCCTGCAGCTGAAGTTAAAACAAGGTTTTACCTTGGCTGGTCATGAAAAAGGGGGTGACTCCACATTGTTTTTCTAAAATTATTTATTTATTAAAAATCTAAAAATAGGTAGTCCACAATAAATAAATAAATAAATAATAAAAAAAAAATGTTTGTGTCCCACCCCAAAACCTTTTTTTAACCTGCCATGGTAAAACTGGAAGCTGCAGACTGGTACTATCTGGATAGGAAGGTCCATTCCATGGATTCTAGAGAGATGAGTCCTGACTGGGACAAGTTGGTATTGTGGTCTGGGCTGGAAAGAGAAGAGAAGTGAAAGCAAATGACTCAGAGAATACGTCACATTTGAGATACTGAAAGTATCTGTACCATAATAATTTATAATATCTACAGAATGCCTTTGTACAACTTGTACATACCACTATATGGCTCTATATGGTGTTAATGTTGATCTTGGTATTAAGGTTTATATGCAGGACTAGTGTGATATATTATCATTCACCATATGGTGGTGATATGTGGTCATAGTGTGGCAGTATTGTTTGCTCTTTATGTAATATTGCTGGTTATGTTGGCTTTGGTATACTGGTTTGTCAACTAACATTATGGTCATAATATTTGTGATCTCTTGCATGCACAACCCTTTTCTGGTCATCCCACAGCATCTCCATAGGGTTAAGGCGGTGTTTCTAAACTCCAGTCCTCAAGGCCCACCAACAGGTCAAGTTTTCAGGATTGTCTAAGTATTGCACCGGTAATATAATTATTATTGCACATGTGATATAATTATTGTCAGTGCATTCTGTGGGAGATCCTGAAAACATGACCTGAGGGTGGGTCTTGAGAACTGAAGTTGAGAAACACTGGGTTAAAGGAATAAATCTATTTTAGCCATTCTGTAAGACTCTTTCCACAATGCTTCACAGCTGGTATTAAATTCTGATGTTGGTGTGAAATATTCTTTTTCCATCAAACATTGCATTTGTCATTTCTCATGCCATGGCTGATGCTTGCAGTCAAAGACACGTCTGTGTACTCACTTAACACAGCCGGCATCCTGTTTCTCACTCATGCTCGGCTCTCTGCCAAGTCGACTTCCTAGCTTCCTGCCTCAGACTGTTATAGGGTGCACGCATGCATCCTTCCAGATTTAAAGGGCCAGGACACACTACCCAGCTTTCCCAGAGCCAATAGTCTAGAACCTTCATGTATATACCTGATTGACAGATTGTGGTGTTTTTTGGTGTGTTTAGGTATGTTTAGCAAGCTATTCTGTCTGTGTTTTCCGGTATTGACCTTTTGGTTACTCCTGACCCATTGAAGAGTGAACACCACATGCACTGACCTTCTCCTGTGACCTCTCTTATACACCTCTGCCTGTTCCTTGTGTACCTCAGCCATCCATGCAAGTGATCATGTCAAGGGATGGGTCCTGGGAGCTCCCAGCTGTGCAGTCCAAGCCCCCTTTTGGGGCTGAGGCTGAAGAGCAAGGGCTCTCTAGACTCACCTCCTCGTCTAGCCTTACCTGTGACGAGCATGGAGGATCCACTATCTGCTTGTGACAGCGTTGTGTATTTGTATAATGACACTACCCTTTCTAAAAGAAAATCATTCTGACCCATCTCAAATTTACCTGAGACCAACTGGAAGTTCCACAATGTTTCTGGGAAACTACTATATGGACAGATGTGACAAACCTAATATATTTTAGCACATATTCAGAATGATATGTCACCAAAACCTCATCCCAAATGTAAAGCACAGTGGAAGAAGCATTATATTTTAGGGCTACTTTACTTCCTAATTGTCTAGTCAATTAGAAATCATTGAGGTGACATTCATTTCAAAAGGAAAGGTGACCAGACGTCACATTTTTGGTGAGACATTCTCACTTTCCCCCCCTTGTCCCGCGGCCCTGGCAATGTCCCAGAGGGACGTTGCCAGTTTGTCGCCTTCTTCCATGCAGCTGCTGTGGGCCCAGAGCGGCAGCAATCTTTTCAGCTGTATGTACCTCCTGTGGAAGTGAATATAGTTGAAACTACTATTGCGGAGCAGAGAGTGAGAGCTGAGTGTTTTGGAAGGCCACAAGGCTTATGACCCTCTATAATATCCAGCTCAGGCTGTGTGAGAATGTCATCACACTGCATGTTGTCTGGGCAAAAAGACAGAAATCAGTGAGTCAGTGAGTCCCTCATCAGGGGTGAGTACCATTAGTTTTTATTTTTATCCTGGACCTGTGTACCTACAAAAAATGGGGGATATTTACCTGTCTACAAAATATGAGGGACATTTACTTGCCTACAGACTATGGGGGTCATTTACCTTTCTACAGACTGGGGGACATATATACCTGCCTACAGACTCTGGGAGATGTACACCTGCCTACAGATAGAGGACCCTATGTATCTATAACCTATTGAGGGGACATATATACCTACCTACCTTATTGGGGCCTATATAGGAGCATTGGGGGAATCCCCATCCTCGACCGGAGGCATCTGACTTTCCAATCATAAGAAAGCGGGTCACCAAGCTTTTCTATATATATTCTCATTAGGGGTATATAAAAACCCCCAGTAGGTAGGTAGGTATACAACCCCCTTAATAGGTAGGTAGGTATATAGGTGTTGGAAAAATGAGGATTCTAAAATATTTGTGTGGAAAATTCTACAGGAATTGTGGAATTGTATTGTAATCAGTTATGTGTCTGTATATCCTGTGTACATTGTTATCTACCACCATATGGTCACGGTATGACAGTAGTATACAGTCTACAGATCCTGTATACACTGGCATCTACCACTATATGGTCACTGTATGGCGGTTAAATTGGTTATAGTGTAATGGTTTAGGTTCAGGCACAGTTTGGCAGCTCTCCTGGATGCTAAATAGGCTATCAAACGTCCAGAAAAAGCTGAGTGATGACAAACTCCTGAATTACCTTTCTTCCAGAGCCATTACACAGTAGTTGGGTGTATTGGGTGTGACATTTTGTGAAGAGGTGTGGCTTGTTGTATAAAGGGTGTTGTCTATGTAAGTTTTTGGAGGTGGTGCACATCCCTCTTTCGCTGCAAAAATGTCTGATCATTTTATTCAAAAGTGTTATTTAAACATTTTACAGGGAATTTAAGGGCCGCAGTCCATGACTTCTAGTTGAAGAGACATTGGGTGATGCAACAAAACAAGACAAAACACACAAGTAAATCAACTAAGGAATGCTTTAGAAAGAAGATCTGTGTTTTAAAAAGCCCAGGGTCCTAAACGTAATCCTATCCAGATGTTTTGGCATGAGCTGAAAATGAGTACACACATGAGGTCTCCCAGAAATATTGACAAAATGAAATACATTTGCATAGAGGAACGGTCCAAAATTTCTGAAGTAAATCACTACCACCAGAACTTAACCTACACTTGTTCCAATCCTGCAGACAATTTGCAAAAGTACTGGCATCCACATGGCTCAAGTGGGGCATAACTATGGGCTCCTGGAATCCAATGCAAAATGTGTTAATATCCTTCTTATACCATGTGCAATTTCTAGAATTAGTGCTTTTCTATGTGGGAAATGGACGTTTGGGCCCCTGCAGATATTAGAGTCTAAATGCTGTTGAACTCCTATAGCTTCTTCTCTATGTCTATGTCACAACTGATAATAGCAAATATTTGCCTCAATACTATAACATCTTTATGAAAAGAGAAAATGCTTGCTTAACTAAGGTCTATTAAAGAATGAAATACATTTGACTACCACCAGGTAGAATAAGTAAGCAACCCAGTGTCCTCATTTTACGAATGAATCGCTGTGTCAGTTATATTTAGTATTTTTTAATAGATATTATTTAATTCAATCTGAACAAAATCTCTTTGATGTGAAATCTGAATTTCCTGGTGCGCTTTTAAGTGCAGTAGTTGACCTATCATGAGATCTAAAACTCCATATGAGGTATTATAAAGGGCAACCTACCACATGAGGGACAAAAGCACATCTGATATGTCTGTATGAATCTGATATGTCTTTATAAATTCCAATGATGTATTTCAATAAAAAGTATTCAGGGCTTTAGCAGAAAATAAACGCTTTTATACCTCCTATAGTAAAATAATAAAAAAAGGCACACATTTAGAAGTAGCCTGTGCTTGCTTTAGGTTCAGGTTACAATGTGACATAACATAATGCCCAACAATGTCTTGTTCCACTGAAATGCATTGACTTACTGATGTGTATCCTGCTCTGTAGAAATCAAATGTACATCATAATTTCAGATGAATATATCCAGTGATACAAAAAGACTCCTATAGCCCATCAGATTGTAGTATTAATAAATTATGTGAAACACATCCAAGGAACATGTGGCCAAAAGCAAAGTGAAGTCCATACCTCAGCAGGATTTAGCCGACCATTATGCACCTCTCATTAATTTCAGTGCATTTTACTCTAATGTTATTCATTTTATATAGAGGTATACACAAGGGTACACAGTGAAAAATAACGCCTTGTTCGGGGCCGTTCACGTGGCACAGTGCAAATACTAGTCGGAAATCCCAACTGGTATTTGCACTGTTTTGTGCCCGTGTACACGGTCACAGGGGAACAGCTTGTCTCCGCAGTTTGCGGAGAGAAGCCCTCCCCCTTCGCATTAACATGTTCATATTCCACCTGAAAATTGGGCGGTAGAATGAACAAGTTGACCGTCGGCGGTCTGAAAAACCATCCAGCGGAAAATCCGTAGAGTGGGGACCACTGCATGGATTTTCCATAGAGGTCAATTTTAAAAGTTGACACCCGGTTTACAGACGTTTTTCAAAACTGAAAACCATCTGTAAAACCGGGTGAAAACTCGAGCAGTGGGGACAAGCCCTTCTGCTTTCAGGTCTATCCAGACACAGTTGGATATGTTGGTAAAGCAGAATTAATTCAGATGAGCAGAGGGGTATTTCTACTATGTGTAGACACTTTGGGTGACATGTATGAACAGGGCTGCACCACTATTTTGGTACACTTTGAGCCAAACAAATTATTGTAGCCCTGTTCTATAAATGTATGAACCATCGTATGCCAAAACTGGGCACAATAGTGTATTTCCTTAGGAGCCAGACTTAAACGGGATGCTCAAGCTCAAGCCCAGACCTTGCAGCTTCGCCTTCAGTCCTTACAGACCTTGATGATTTCTAGACCAAATATAGGTACCCTGCGTTCTATTGTGGAAACTAGATCCCGTTTAAAAGATTTAGCACTACGGAAAGTTGAGCGAATGTTGCTCTATTCCAAACAGAAATTCTACGAAATCGGCAACAAGGCACATACTCTCCTGGCTAGGCAGCTTAAGGAGAGGAAGGTTAATTCGGTCCCGCAGGCCTTGAAAGGCCCAGATGGTACCCTAAACTACAGCCCATCGGCTATAGGGGATATATTCAGTCATTTCTTTTCTGAGCTTTACTCCCTCCCCAAAGATCCCCGGACCTCAGACTCCGAACTAAAAGCTAAAATAGACACTTTCCTAGCTTCCTGCTCCCTCCCGCGGCTGACGGCAGAGGCGGCTGACAAGCTCAGCTCCTTGATCAGTTTAGATGAACTTACTCAGGTTATTAAAGAACTCCCGACGGGTAAAGCCCCGGGCCCCGACGGGTTTTCCTATTTGTATTACAAGACGTTCGCACAAGAACTGGCCCCCCGGATGCTATCGCTGTTTAATGCCTTCCTGGAGGGATCCCCAATACCGTCTGAGATGTCCCATTCCTACCTTACCCTTATTCCCAAGCCAGGGAAGGACCCATCAGAGTGTGCAAGCTATAGACCCATAGCCCTCTTGAATTCAGACATTAAGATTTTTTCAAAACTTCTGGCCAACAGGCTGAATGCCTGGCTACCCCAACTGGTTCACAAAGACCAAGTGGGCTTTGTCCCTTGTCGCCAGGGGGGGGACAACACCCGTCGAGCAATAGATTTGATTGAAATAGCGAACCTCCAAAAAAATGAGGCCTTATTGCTTAGCCTTGATGCGGAAAAGGCCTTTGACCGCCTTAGTTGGCCCTTTCTATTTCACACTCTTAAGTCTTTTGGCATCACCGGAAATTTTCTAGGAGCTGTGGAGAGCCTTTACTCTACCCCTTCAGCTTCTATAAAATTGCCACATGTGACCACTCAGCCTTTTAAAATATACAACGGGACTCGCCAGGGTTGTCCCCTTTCTCCCCTCCTCTTCATATTCTGCATGGAACCTCTTGCGTCCACATCCGTTCGCACCCCTCCATCTCAGGCATTTTTGTTAAGGATAGGGAATTTAAAGTAACCCTTTTTGCGGATGATGTCTTATTGACACTCACTAACCTCAACCACTCGCTCTCTAGCTTGCACACTCTCCTGGCAGAATTTGGTGCGGTGTCGGGTTTCAAAGTTAATGCAACAAAGACAGAGGCCCTTCCCCTAAACATCCCACAAGAAGTCCTGTTTGGTCTGCAGACCCAATACCGATACAAGTGGCGATCTTCATCTTTAAAATATCTGGGAGTCAATTTAACACAGGACTATAAGTCCCTATACCGGGCAAACTTTCCTCCCCTATTCCAAGAAATTCGCACCCTTTTGACAAAATGGCATACCATGACACTCTCCTTGATCGGAAGCATTAACACGGTTAAAATGTCCATTCTGCCTAAACTCCTCTACCTTTTTTGGACCCTGCCCGTCCCGGTCCCCCTCAATGCTTTAAAATCCTTACAATCAGCTATATTTAAATTTATATGGGCCCATGGTCGGCACAGGATCGCTAAAGATGTGCTAATGGCGGGCAGGAGCAGGGGTGGTTTGGCGGCCCTTAATGTTCTGAAATACTACTGAGCAACACATTTGCGCATCATCCCCGCGTGGTCTACCCTGGCAGCGTTCTCTAAATGGATGGAAATTGAAAAATTATGGTTGGCTCCGTTCCACCCCAATATGTTTCTTTGGCATACCAAGGACACTCCAAGATTGGGGCCCTTGCCTGGCCCAATAGAATTTACTAGATCCATTTGTAGGTACTGTCGGGCTAGATTCCCCCTGGCCTCTAAGGCATCTCCAATGTCCTCCTTACTATACACCCCTCTCCTGCCTGCTAGTGTGTCTGGCGCCTTTGTAACACCCTGGCAACAGCATTGTCTGTTTCGGTTTGCAGACATCGCACACTTCCGCACCAGGGAACTCATTCCATTCACGGAACTCCCCGAAAAATTCAACCTCCCATCTAGGGCGCAATTTTCGTATCTCCAAATTAAACACTTAATGCAGGTTCTTACGGGCGGTACCTCACTCTCGATCCCCACCCCCTTCGAGAGGTTGTGTAAGTGGGGGCACATGTCCAAAGGCTGATTACACAAATATATGCTATACTGAATGACCCTACTCCAGAAGCAGAGCATACTTTTCTATATATGCACAAGTGGGAGGCCTTTCTGGGTCGTAAACTTCCCTACCAAGTTTGGCAGGTTATCTGGCATAGGGCAGCTACTTCATCTGCCTGTATAACCTATAAGGAAAATCAGTATAAACTCCTAATGCATTGGTATCACACTCCGGAGTTGCTCCACAGATTCAACGCGGCGATTTCATATATTCATATATATGACTCACATATTCTGGGAGTGCCCCAATATTCAACTGTTTTGGGCACGGGTGGGCGGGGTCCTAGCGGGGACATTCAGCCGTAGAGTCCCGATTGACCCATCTCTATACCTACTAAACATCCCTCCAAGAGGCTTTTCGAAATTGGAGGCCAAACTGCTCCTACACATACTTACGGCCTGATTTTGGCCTTCTGGAAGCAGACTCTTCCCCCCTCCTTGCACGATCTACATACGAGGATTTGCGAAGTGCAGCGCATAGAGAAGCTTACCTCTTGCTTACACAACAAACTGGATCTTCATGACGCGATTTGGAAACCATGGGTCTCCTACTGGACCCAGTTACAGTCTTAGGTTATCATAGCCTACCCAGAGAGGCTTCCCCCTCCCCCGTCTCAGTTATTGGCTCTATAACTTGGTTCGGAACCTCTCATGACCTGCCCTGCTTGGTCACCATATGCCACTTTGTAATCGATCTTCATACTCTACGGGTTAATATGCCTTTATTCATCTGTGCGTGCCCGTTATCAATCCCCCCCCATTCTCTCCCTTCGTATCCCCTCCCCCCCCCCCCCCCGTCCTGTCTTGTTGTCGGTTTGTTTGTCTATATGTTCTATATCCAGTTTATCTGCAGCTATCTGTTGCTGCTTTTCCATATTGTTCCCAACATTATACTACTGACAGAAAAGTAAGATTTTCACGTGATGATTATACCTATACTCTTGAGTATATCTTTGTGTATACCTTCGCCTGAATATTGTTCCATGCTCTTGAATGGCAATTACTCTTGTTGTTTAGTATGCCATACAGAAACTACCTTTGACAATCGATATTGTAACATTCGTATTGACCATTTTTGTTTTGTGAAAAATAATTCAGAAAATCTTTAATAAAAATACAGTTATAAAAAAAAAAAACTGGGCACAATTGCAGTGCGCCCGACACAACAATTCTCAATTTGGCAAAGATGTGGGGGCATTGCGCCAGAGTTGTACAATGCACCAGAATTTGGCACGAAACTGTCATACAAATCCATACCAGTTTAATAGTGGCATGGCTGAAACTACTTTTGGCATAGAACGGGAGACATTTATAAAGTGCTGTGTGACACTTTCATACATACTATCGTATTGTACACTATTAAAAACAGAGAAAGAACTGGCGAGTCGGCACTAGGTTCATACATGTCGTCCTTTAACTGTATGGGAGCACTATAATTGAATTGGGTAATAATTAGACACTATTACTATAAGGTAGGCAATGACGAGACACTATTACTATGGGGGTGCACAAAGAGAGCTCTGTTACTGTGTAGAGATAGTAAGGAGGGACTATTTTTATCTAGGATCTTTATTACTGTGTAAGAACACTAAAGCGTTACTATTTCTCAGTAAGGCTACTAAGGGGGGACAACTATGTGCAATATTGCTATGTGGAAACACAAAGGAGGGCACTATTATTATGTGTAGTACTATGACTAACTAGAGTACTATCTGTTTGACACTATTCGGGGAGGTGGGTACTTTAGTAATAAGGAACCCATGAGCAGTAGCAGGCACAGTACTGGGGGAAGCAACAGGTCAATACCTGTAAAGGGGTAGCAGTATGGAAAGTTTGTTTAGGGGATGTGAAATATGATAGAAGTGTATAGGAAAAATAGAGAGCCAAAGACCACTTGGTGACAAACTCTGCTGGAAGAAGTCTTTGTGGTGGTATGGATCAGATGGAAGAGAAAAGTGAAGTACTGCAATCAGAGATGTCTCCAATGAGCCATTAGATTTAACTGTACTATAATCATAAAATCTGAAAAGCGCTTGCATAGAAATGGTATCTACCAATATATGATCACTGTATGGTGGTATTATTGGACTTTGTATAGTGGTATGATTGAGCAACAGCACTGGAAATATGTTGTCCTGGTGTAGTAATGGTGTATAATATTTGGCAACAGTAAAATGGTGTTATTCAGACACTACGTGATTATGATGTTGTTATATTATTTGGCCCATGTAAACTAGTATGAATTGGTAGCTATACATCTATATTATTAAGAGGCTGTGTACAGTACAGCAGACTCTACAGAACAGGCAATTGGGATCCCTCTTATACTGATAGCCAAATTTGTTACTCAGTAAAGTCTGCTGCATTTCAAATTGGCCTTCTTATCTCTTCTGAACCTCTATAGCAAATTCCATTGGGAATGATTGAAAACTGCGGACACTGTGTCGGAAACCAAAGGGACCTCACTGTAGTAATTAAGGTCTGTCAGATGCCGTTTGTGTCCATTGTGAAACAGGTCTGGTTCCTCTTCTGAAAAATAGATTCAGAACAGATCCTCTCGACAAAGATGAGAACCAGGACTTACTAAGTGTCCTCTCTCGGCACAGCAGCACTAGGACATGTAGCGTAGCCTGTACAAATCTGCCCCTGTATTTTTGAAAAAGCTGTCCAGTTATTTTTTTAATAAATTTGAGATAGAATAAACTATAAAAACTTCTTACTTGCATTTCTCCACACCTCCATTCCAGCACTGCCGCTGTCTCTCTTGTTTTGTTTGCCTCAAGGAAAGGGCCCCAAACAGCCAGATCATCACCACTGCAGCAAACCTGTTTTGGTTTTGGGCAGTAGTCGCTTTCCCTTGGCCTGGGCAACTTCTTTGATGAGTTTAATTTTTCCAAACCCGTGATGTCCCCCAAATTGGCACATTCGCCCGGGCCACCCTTCATCGATTCCCCAAAAACTAAATGATCCAACAAACTGTACGCATAAGAATCAGGGAGAAAGTGAACGGCAGCAACAACCAGAACAGAGGTGAGGACAAAGGGTTTTTTTTAATAGTTTTAACCCAACCCTTGAATTATCCCTAAATTTGTTTTAAAAAAAGGAATTGGGCAATCCCTTTAAATTCATCATGATCTCCAAGATACCTGCTTAATACCTATCCTCCAGAAACAATGCCTTTGTCCCCAACCCCCAGTTTTTGGGTTTAATTTAAAACCCCTTACCGGCCGGGAGAAATTTTTGGGCCTCTCTGACAGAGCCCCTTTTTTAAAAATCTGTAATTTTCCATTTTATGTGAGGAATAATTTTTGCCCATTTTAACCAAATCCATGTGATTAAGGGGGTTTGGGTTTTTTCTCTTAACCATTGGCTTTAAGATGGGAAAGAAATTTTGGGCCCAAAAAAAATGCTTTTTTAAATTTGTGAAAAAATATCAAAGAAACTTTAAAAAAATTTTTGAAAAATGTCCCAAATTTTTCAAATTTCCCAAAAATTTTGCAGTAAAAACAGATAAAAATTTTTCCACTCAAAATAGTTTAAAAATTTACATCAAAACATATGTCGCTGTAGTTTGGCTTTCCATTTTTTTTAAAAGGGTCTTTTTTTTTTTTATGCCCATTGGGGGGGCTTAAAAATTTAGATTTAATTTTAAAAATTTTTCAAGAGAAATTTTCAATATAATTTTTTAGGGACCCTTTTAAGTTCAAAAGGGTAAATTTAAATTGGGCCCTTTTATGTTAGATCCCCACCAAAATAAACCTCACCTCTAAGAACAACCCCCCTTAAAGTTTTCCCCAAAACGCATTTAGGAATTTTATTTAAACCCTTTTAGGGGGGTTTTCACGGGGTTTTTTAAAAGGGCAAAGTGGAAGTGAAATTTTAAAAATTTCTTTTTTTTTTGGCAAAATTTTCAATTTTTATACATTATTCACAAAAATTTACGGAAAATGTGATCAGGAAAATGAACTTAATATTAAATTAAGATTCCCCAATTTTTCCCAGAGATATCCCATATGGGGCCCTATGCACAATTTGGGGGCTAAACCAAAAGCCCCAAATAGGAGGAGCCCTACGGACTGGGGGGGAAAAAATTTTAAATTCGATTTTTTTTTAGGGGGCCCATTTCGGGTTTTGGCGGAAAACCCAAGGTGCAAAAATTTAATAAATCCCCCTTTTAAAAAGCCCCCCAAATTGGAAACTAAAACCCCTAAGGAACAATACGGGGGGGTGAAAGTGGGAAATATGGGACCCCACGGGGGTTTTTCCCAAAAAATTTTTTAGCTTTAAGGTTTTTAAAATGAAAAAATTTTTTTTTTCCTAATCTGAAATTTTTAGCTGAAAAAGTTTAATTTTTAAAAAGGCCCCCGGGGTTAAAAAAGGACCCAAAATTTTGGGTTTAGGGCCAATTTTTTTTCCAATTTGGCAACCCCCTAATGTGGGTGAAAAACTGCTGTTTGGGGAACCCATGGCGGGGCTTAAAGGGGGGGAAAGTGTTATTTTGGTTTTTGGGGAAACCCGCAGATTTTGGGGGGGGGCCCCATTTTGAAATTTACAAACCCCCCCAAAAGTCCCAGAAAGGGTAAACCCTTTCTGGGAACCCGGGGGCCCCTTTTTTGGTTTCACCCACGCACCCAATAGATCTCATTGGGGGGTGAATTGTGCTTTATGGGGGTGCACAGGGTTTTTCCAATTTTTTTTTTTTTCCCATTAGGGCAATAAAAATTAGGGGAAAGGGCCAATTCCCCCAAAATTTTTTTTGGGGCTTAAATTTTTTGGGGCCCCGTTCGCCATTTGGCATAAAAATTTTAACAAAATTTACATTTCCCAAGGGGGTCCGGAAAATTTGAAAATTATTTAGATTATAACTTTTTTTTTTTTATTTTTTTATTACTTTTACACAATAAAAAATGGGTTTCCTAAAAAAAAATTGGCGTTTTTATTTTTGTCCCTGTTTTTTGAAAAAGCCATAAAAATTTTCATTTTTTCTGTATACGGAGCTGATTAGGGGCTTTTTTTTTGTGGGTGATTTGGGACGTTTTATTAGTCCCCCAATATGGGGGGCATATCCCGGGTTTGATCACTTTTTTTTTTTTAAAGGGGGTTTTTTTTTGGGGGGGCCTTTTGGGAAAAAAATTTACAACATTCCCGGGGGGTTGAGTTTTTTTTTATTTTTTATTTTTTTCCAGCCGGCCCAAACCGGGGTGCAGTAATAGCTGAAATGTTAGTTTACTCAGCAGGTCAAATTCCAAATTACAGCGGATACCCTTTTTTGGGTATTTTTTTTTTATTTTTTATGCTTTTTACACAATAAAAAACTTTTATTCAAAAAGGAAAACAGGGGTTTTTTGCTTCGACCATAGTCTGGGGGCCAAAAACCTTTTTTTTTTTTTCTGTGTACGGGAGCTGTGTAGGGGCTTTTTTTTTGAGGGAGATTGGGAATGTTTTTAGGGTATCATTTTTGGGGGGAAAAGGGATTTTTTGGGTTCATTTTTTAAACCGTTTTTTGGGGAAAGGCGGGGGTTAAAAGAAATACTGCAATCCTATAGAGTTTTTTTATTTTTTTTTTTAACACCCGTCACCGGGGGCAGTTCCTTTATCAGTTAGTTTTCTCTCGGGGTCGATAACAAATTAGGGGTGATACCCTTTTTAAATATAGTTTTTTTTTTTTTTGGAAAGCATTTAAAAAAAAAAAAAAGTTGTTTTTATTGTTTAAAAAAATTATTTAGCATCGCTGTCTTCTGAGAGCCATAACTTTTTTTTATTTTTCCGTATCCCAGAGACGTGTAAGGTTTTTTTTTTTTGTGGGTTTGGAACTTTTTTTTTAAATTGTACAACTTTTGGATTTATAAAAGTTTTTAAATCGCTTTTTTTTCCCAAATTTTATGTGCTGCATGTTTAAAAAAATGGGAAAATTTTCGTAAATTTTTTTTTTGAATTTTTTTTTTTTGGGCTTTTCCCCAAATAAGGGTTTAATTAAACATGAAGTTTTATGGGGTGGGTCGTTACGCACGCGGCGAAAAACCAAATGGGGGTTTACTTTATTTATTTTTGATATTTTTGGGGTGATTTTTAAGTTTGAAAAGGGGGGAAAAGGGGCAGAGTAAAATGTTTTTAATTTTTATTTTTTTTTTTTGGGTGTTTTACTTTTTTTTATTTTTTTTTTTTTTCCCTTTTTCAAAATTTTTTTACATCCCCCCCATGAGGATTTGTAACAGCAAAATCCCCCCCTTTGGGGGAAAAACAAACGTTAGATTGCTTTTTTTGAAGACGGGTTATCGTTTCACAGGGGTTTCTGCTGTGCACAGGTCGCCATGGCAAAATAGTGGCACCATGGCCCCCCAATGCATTGTGGGCATTGGGGGTACCAGACTAAAACCCGGATTTCTTTCCCGAAAGGCCCTCCTGGGTCCCCGGTAGGGGAAGGGGGGAGGGTGGCAAACCGTTCCCGGGTTGCCTCGCCGATGTTTCAGGCCCAAAAAAGGGGGAAGCCCCAAAAACCCCCTTTCCTGGGGGCTTCATTAATTGGGGGCCATGACAGGCGGGCCCTTTTAAAGATTTCGTTTTTTTCCCCCCGCGGCCGGGAGGGGTCACCCCCCGGCCAGGGGTTGATTTTGGGGGATGGAGCCCTCGGGTTAATTTACCCGGGTGGGTTTCCAGCCGGCGGCCCGGCCCCCCAAAGGCCCCCCCAACCCGCGGGGATCGCCCGGGGTAATTTCAAAACCCTCCATTTTGCGGGAAAACACTTTCATATGCATCCCCAAATTTTCGGGAAGGGGGTTTAAAAAAAAATCTAAGAAAGGGCTTCCCTCTTTTAAACTAATTTGTAAAAATACAATATTTAACAATGGGTTTTCTAACCCACTAGACAAGTACTGTAAGGATCAGGGCACATTTTCACATTTTAAGGGAACGTTTTTTAGCCTTTAGATTTAGAAAGGCTTGTAGAAAATCTGAGACCTGCATTCTGGAAATCAGTGTAGAAAAGAATTTTTTTAAACCAACCGGTATTTGTCCATTGCTGTGTAAACGGCCCTTATCGCACAGACTTCCGGATGTCATGCAGAGTTCTCATTGTGCAACTGCAGGATTGGAGAGGCAGCTGTCAATGAGAAGGCAGGGATGGTTCTTTACTGTCACTGCCTTCCGGATCACTGTTTACATGGTGCTCAATGAGTGCTGTATAACAAGGATCTCGGGAACACCCCAGGCTTTCTGCTCTGGTCCCCAGCAGACATGTGCTTAATTGGAGATTGGTAACTGCTTGAGCTGTTGGGTTTTATCAGAACCAGATCAGCACTGAACTGACTTCAGGGGGCTGTATTTTCCCTGTATCTGGGGCTAATATATTAGTCCTACTCACAGAGGACATCGACCAAGGAAAAGGAAACAAAGTTATGTAAAATGTCCAGTTTTTTGAGGTTATAAGGGCATAATATGTACAATAAATAAAAAATAAACACACACAAAAAAAACAATAAGACAACCCAAACTACAACTTTTAGTCACACTTGCAACAACCCTAAAACTATATATCACGTATACATCAATAACAAAAAGTGACACAATTAAAAGACTGTTTTTGGGGGTTTGTCTCACTAAAAGGGTTTTGCTTTTTTTTTAAATGATTTTGCAAAAACAAGTCACTTTGCAATATGTGTCCAATAACGTGTCCAACCTATTCCTAGATATCCCTCTTGAAAGGGCCCCCCCATCAACTCCTCAGGTCGCTATAGCTACAGACCTTTTTGATCATTCCTATAGGCCCCGCACGGTTGCATAGTACAGACCTGGCTTTATGCCCCTAGTAGAACCCTGTAAACACGCCCTAAATGCAAAGTAAAACCAAGAAAACGGGACTGGGGGTAAGAAGAACCCAAGTAGTGAGACAATCCTTAAGTGTACTTTTTGCTATTACAATTTTTAAAGAATGTGAAAAGAATCTGTTATGGATAAAAGGCAAAAAAAAATTGTAGAAAACCAAGCCCAAGAAAGCATTATAGCATTCAAACCCGCATGTACTAGAAAACATTAAAATGTGCCTGGTCAGGAAAGCGGTTTAATAATTCAGTAAGGAACTGGTCCTGATTTGCTCATCTCTGCTCGACATGTCTTATGTGGGATGTCTGCTTGATTCATTATTTCTATCTGTCCGTGTACCTTTCTTTTTTCTAAGTACAGGAATTGATATTGTTAGTAAATAGCTATTTGCATTACAGAAAATATTAATGAATTGATCCTCCTAAAAAGCCCTCTATGACAGTCAAAGCAGCTGTCACATAGAAATAGCACTTAATGTTCATGTAAGGTATTTTACACGCTGTAATTTCGGGCGCATTTTCCCGTATTTGCACTCTAATACGGGCGGATGCGCGTGAAATTTTGGTAACCTAGTTCTATAGGAATATGATTTCCTCCTCCCCCGCTTGTAAAATATGATTATTGTATGTGTGGGGAGATAATACATGTCAATTACTTGCGGCGAATAGTCCGTGGTAATGACTGTCAATGGGCCGGTGGGCTTCCCGGCCCCCCCCAGCCCCATGGATTTCGCAATTTTTACACAACCCCCAAAAAGCACCCGGGTAATTGCGGGCCTCTGTACATTCCCCGCGTTACGCCGTGTAAACATAGCCTTAGATACATTTATGAACAATAAAAACTACTTTTGATATTGATTCTTGTGACTGTTCATTGCACTGGAATTTGTTGTAAGCTTCTCAGACTTATAACCAAGGAGTATCCCAGAGTCTTGGAAGCAAGCAATGCTATCCAATGCCACACAGCGTCCCCCATTATTATATCAGTGTCCATTAAATGTCACCCTATGAGTCCAGGTTTGTGGAGTCATGAACAGAATGTCAGCAATACAGGCAGCCTTCTGAGTCAAAGAAATATTTTTTCGTAGCCTTGTTCCTTTTGGGAATTAGAAATGAACCCTTTATATGGGGGGGTGGTATTATTGTTTCAGATTTTGCAGACACTTTTACAAAAAACCGAAGAGATTGCCCAGCAACAGCACGTGTTCTAAACTATACAGTACAAGTATAATGAACGTGCCAAGTAAATGAAAACTGAAAAGCTGTTAATGCTTTATTTGCTTTTTTTGCACACTTTCTCATATAGATTTATATCTACACAAAAATTTTTGTCTTTAAAGGGGTTAAAAAGCAATCCATTTTTGCCTTAAGAAAAAAAAAGTCTCTATGCTTATTACAATGCCAAGTATGTATAGTTTATTTTATTGTCATCATTTTTAAGTAATTATTTTGTTATTGTATCTTTTATCCTAAAATTATATTTACCTATATTTACTTTTCTTCTCCCACTAGGGAACTTTTACTGATAATTTTTATTTTTACTATATAGTGCATTGGAATACAGTAGTATTCCTATATATTATAGCCTCTCAGTGTAAGGTTGTGCTTACACCTCATTTATTGCACTGCTTCAGGTATCCAGACAGAAATGGTGAGAAATGGTATCCTGACATATGGCTCTGCTGCAGCAAAGGTGTAGAGAACAACAGAGGAAACATAGGGGACAAGTTGGGGGACTGCGCCCCTTTTTTTGGTTTGTTATGAGCAAAACAAGCTGTCTTATATACAAATATATAAACCATTGTACGCCAAAACTTGGTGCATTGTACACCAGACACAACACTTTTGGAAGCGCCCAAAAGAGAAATGGGGCAAAGTCGGCGCAAAATGTCATAAAATCCTTACCCGTTTCATAATAGCATGGGTGAGATATTTTGGTACAGAATTTGGACACTTTATAAAACTGTGAGATACTTTTTATACATACTGTCGGACCAACACCATTAAAACGAGGTAAAAGGGAGTCAAAGCCAGGGGTTTATATATGTTGTCCCAGTCTTATTTTGGGTTTGGGCGCACTAGAAAAAGTAGGAAGCTCATATTTTGTAGCTTTGCTATGGCATTACAATTGGGAACAGGGATACCCCTTTCAAAGTTTTTACTTGAGCCGAAATGTTGGCTAGCGCTAGAAAAGCAACTGTAGGCGGGGTTTAAAAATCAGGCACATTCTTTCCTTAATTTATGCACATGAAATTTGGCATTAATATGCCAAATTTCATGCATGTCACCCTAAATGTACACACATAGACCAAATTATGGGCGACGTGTATGAACGGGCCTGCGCCAGTTTTCTGGCATCAAACACTGTCTAGCCCTGTCTTAAGATTATAAAAAAGTCGCACTCCAAACTTTATGTAATAAACGCCATCCCCGACACTTTTTAATGCGCCAAAGATTTGGGGCTTTCTAAGTACCATAGTTTATTGACCAACGATCAGTTATCATCATGGGAAATTAAACGACTCCCCCGGACAGGGGTCCCCGAGTTATGCATTACTATTGGAACATTACAAACAGGCCCTCGTGGGATCTGGGGCCCCCTTAGGGGGTTTTATTTTTGGGGCCCCATCAGTCAAGCTGATTTTTGGGGCCCATTTGAGGAGCTGATTCTCAAGGGTCCCCGAGTGAAGATGATTTTTGGGGGCCACCCAAAAGCTACTGTACATAACTATATATACTACACGTCTTGCTTTCTGCAGCTCTTTCTTTGCTTTTCTGTTGGAAAATCAGCTGAAAGCCTACCAAAAATTTTAGGCCAATCTCTACAATATAAATGATATGAACACCTTTGCCCATTCAATGTGCACTTAGACACTTAAATATTGCATTTCCGATTATCTACACAGCATTTTCCATGTTAAAACAATTGTTTGCGCTCAAGGGCTGCTCTTCATAATGAATGAAGGCAGGGGAAATTGCAGTCATTGTCACCCTGCAAGAGGGGTTCCCATTTACATGATGCAGTTGCAGATGATCAAAGTAACTTTCTTTTTCTCGCAACAAAGGCATCACTTTCCTGACCGGACTTTAGAGGGATCTTATTGGACCTTAGTGGGGTGTCCACTTCAATTTTATTTTTAAAATATTACTCCAATAGTACCCAGTTGCAGCTCTACACCATCCTTACTTTCTGATTACTTCTGAACAGTGACTTCAGGCAGTGGCACGTGACTGCTGCAGCCAATCAGAGGCTGCAGTGTTTATGTCCCTGTCTGGAAAAAGTAAGACGTAATCAGAAGACTGGGGATCATGAGGACGGTGTAGTGCTAGAATGGAGGTAAAGGGAGAGAGGAGTTTAAGTTGTTTTTTTATTTTAAATTGAAGCGGACAACACCCTTAATATTGATGGCCTTTAGCAATTGCAACGTTGTCATGAATGGTAGCTTTATAAAGGGCCGCTGCCCAAAACATTGCTCCTGTTAGCAGGGGCGTCGCTAGGCATGTGTATTCGGGGCACGGGCCCCGAATAAAATGCCTGCTGCCCCGAATCTCTTGCTCCTCAGCTGGCCAGCCTCACTCAGTGAAGTAGCGCTGCATGGTTGGATCTATTTACCAATGATGTGGCACTACTGTTCTCAGAGGCTCCGCGGCCCCCTGTGATGCTGTGCTCTGCACAGGCATCGGGAGGGGCGGAGGAGAGCAGTCACTGTTGGCTGCAGCGTCTGCCTGTAGTGCTGGAGGAGGAGAAAGGCTGCAGGAAGCCTCGGGTGCCGGCCCCTGGACTCCTCCCTCACCCCCTTCCTTCACCACCTCCTCATCGGCAGTGTGTGATGAACTCTGCAGAGCTGCCGGCGGGCAGATTAGGTATTTACAGGGAGGCTGTGGGGAATATTTCATAATGATTGTAAAATACATGTCTTGGGGCCAATATAACAACTGCAGGACTGATTGTCAGCTCTCTGCTGACTCACAGAGCTGACAGTCTGCAATTATATTAATCAGCCCTGTAGGTCAGCAGTATATATGTACAACCTTTTGCATTATATATATATAATATATATATATATATATATATATATAAAATATATATATATATATATATAGTGTAATCAGGGTGTAGAAATATAATATACATATGTACCGCTAACCCATAGAGCTGATCAATATAACTGTAGATTGTCAGCTCTGTAATACAGAACAGTGTACTGCTAATTGTGTCTCCCTAATGCTCCAGAACCCTATGGGGACTAAACGTGTAAGTTAAAAGAAAAAGTTTTAAAACTATAAAAGATAATAAATATGAAAAGTTTAAATCACCTCCTTTTTGTGATTTTACAAATAAAAAAAAAATTAAAGTTACACAATTGATATTGTTGCATTTGTAAAAAGCCAGTCTAATAAAATATAATATCACTTATCCCCTCCGGTAAACACATTATCAGGAAAAAAAAATCTAAACTACAAAATTGTGTGTTTTTGGTCATTTTGGCCCTATGTATGAAAACTGCAGTAAGATTGGTCGCTCATAGCAACCAACCAGAGCCCATAGCAATCAACTAGAGCCCAATTAGTGTAAAATTAGTGATAGGAGCATACTTTTTTTTCTCTTTAAAAATATATGCTGCAGTTCCAATGTGGCATAAACAAATACATAAAAAAATACTGCATGAACACAGCACTTTCGAGCAAAATATAACACAGAGGGCCCGGGCCCCGGATGTTTTAGGATCCTAGAAACACCCCTGCCTGTTAGTCAACTGGTGCAGGTGCAGCTGAAAATAAAAGAAAAAAACCTAAAGAACATGTTTTGTGGTGATGTCTAATTATTCATCTTGTTTTTCATAACAGAGACATGTCCTTGTGTGTGACATATATCCGGGTTTTATAGCACTGATGGTCTGTCCTCAGATTGGTATGGAATTAAAATCTCAGCAACCCCACTAATTAACTTACTAAGATGGCTGAGGAGCTGATCATTTCCAGGTTCAGCTCTGTTCATCTTTTAGTGGCTGTGTCTTGTACAATATGTAGTTCAGTCCTATTAAAGGGGACTGAGCTGTGGTAAACTGATATTACAGAGCAACTTATCCTATTATGATGTTGTGGGCTTGCACTGCCTAATGGCATGGAATTGCACCATCTGCTGAATCCTAACTACTCGCAGCTGCAAGCATGCCATGACAAGTGCAGTACCCGGGTTTGGGGTGGTCTGATCTTAACCTGGATTCCCTGGACACTGTTGAGGTGTCACCACATTTTATTGCTCTCTGGAATGGGAAATAACTCCAGAGAGTCAGGGGTCTGTAGACAAGCAGTGCACTTCTTTATTGGAGGAAGTCAAGTGCAACACAGTACAAGGAAGACACTGAGAAGCTTCTCCAAACTCCTTCCTGGTAGACAAAGGTATTGTGTTGAGGAATGATCTGGGCTAGCTTTCCCTCTGTCTCTCAGAAGGCTGGTTTGCTGGTGTCCTAGTGTCTGTGACTCAGTTGTTTGGATGACTCAGGGCCGTTCCTAGGGGCGGGCGAGACGGGTGATCGCCTGGGGCGCAGAGGCTCCGCTCACTTGAGGGGAGCACCGCCCGCCCGGAGGATAGCCCCTGTTTCTGCGCGGCTGTTCTATCGAGGTGAGTACTTTTTTTATTTTATAATTAGCTACAGAGGGGCATCCACTGGCTACAAGGGGACATCTACTGGCTACAGGGGGGCATCTACTGGCTACAAGGGGGCATCTACTGGCTCCAAGTGGGGGCCATCTAATGGCTACAGGGTGCATCTACTGGCTACAAGGGGGACATCACCTGTCTACAGGGGGGCATCTACTGGCTACAGGGGGGCATCCATTGGCTACAAGGGGGCATCTACTGGCTACAGGGGCATCTACTGGCTACAAGGGGGGCATCTACTGGCCACAGGGGGCATCTACTGGCTACAGGGGAGCATCACCTGGCTCCAGGGGAGCATCACCTGGCTATAGGGGGCTACTACCTGGCTATAGGGGGCTACTACCTGGCTACAGGGGCTACGACATGGCTACCATATGAGGTTCTATAGATGGGGAGTTTGTATAGAGATAGGAATTGATAGAGAAGTGCTGATAAATTGAGGAGTCTAAGATGTTTGTTTTGTAAATTTTACAGTGAAGAGTCGGGAGTAGTCGTCATGACAGCCTGGGACAGATGGAGAAGAAGTAGAAGAGAAAGAGACCAACTCTTCAGAGACGTCTCCTGTGAGTCACCAGATAAAACTTTACTGTAATCACTTACATGTCTGCAGAACCTGTGTACAACTGGTATCCATCTCAGTATGGTCACTGTATGTCCGTAATATTGGTTGTAATATAATGGTTTATACTCAGTAATGGTCAGTTTGTATTATTCGGTCACTATCTGCTGGTGATATGTGGTCATGGTGTGGTTTTATTATTTGGTCACTGTGTGCTGGTGATTTGTGGTCTTAGTGGTCTTGGGATTCTGGTTTTGTGTAGCGGTGTTATTTGGTAACTGTATGACTATAATTTCGTAGTTTTGTATGTAGCACATTGTGGTAAAGCTTTTTGTATATCTTAGATGTGGTTGATGGTGATGCAATGTGTCGCATTGTGGTGCATTATGTTACGGGGGAGGGGTGAGAGGACGCGGGGGGTAAATTTCTTCACCTCGCCCTGAGTGCAATTTAGCCTAGGAACGGCCCTGGGATGACTTCCTGGTTAAAGGGTTGGTGACCCCAGATCTGAAGCTTTGGATCTTCTTCTGGTCACACAGGCATTCTGGCAGAGTCTCTTCTGCAACAAAAACTTAAATATAACTTTTATTAACATATGATTAAAAGATAATCTCCCACAAAACAACACACACACACACACAAAAAAAAGAGTCATATCCTAAAAACATAGGAACACCAGGATAGAAAAGAAGGGGACCCCTTTTTCATCCTGTGAGCTGTTGGTGTTATATTACACCTAAGTGATTGACCATACTTTTTGGCTGTCAGTCATCAATATTCTTATATCTCAAGTATATCCTAAGCTTTGAACATTTTATTGTCCCCTGATGAACCTTTCTTTGAAGGGGGAAACACGTTCGGACTTTTGTAATTTTTTGATTTTTGGGTCTTTTCAGGTACCAAAAAGTTCTTTCTTTGTGTTAGAAAGTTTTTTTCTTGGATTTTTTAGGATACAGATTTTCTTTTAGGATGAGTGTTTTAAACGGAACCGCCCTTTTTGGGGCGATGTCTTCGTTGTCAGGAAGGGTAAGGGGAGGGTCAGAATAGGTACATTTCCTCCACTCTTTTGCATGATCTGCTTTTTTTGCTGTTAATTGCCAGTATTTGCAGCATTTACTACATCAATGGTGCATCAAAATGGACCAACAATAATGATTGTTGATGAGTAAGTTGCAGCATTGTTTTTACATTTGAGGACTTCATTCCTTAAGGAACTCCAGGACTTCTGTCATCTTGTGATCATCAAACTGTGAGTTGGCCTTATTGGCCATTTCTTTCTGTCCTGGCATTCCTATGTTTTTAGGATATGATTCTTTTTTTGTGTGTTGCTTTGTGGAAGGTTATCTTTTAATCATATGTTAATAAAAGTTATATTATAAATAGTTTTTTTGTTGCAGTGTAAGGTCTCGATTGCCCGACAGTTGTATCAAGATTTGTCTTTTTTCAGAGTCTCTTTTGCTAAGCTCTGGTCTCTATCTGCAGAACACCTGAGGGCTCTGGTTGCTAGCTTTTTATACAGTTTCTAGATGATGCCGAATCTTCTAGTGTGAGGGGTGGAGTGGAGAAGTACAACCTTTACAAAAACATGGTTTTTAATTTCAGTCTCTCATACATTTGTATAGAGCATTCATTCTGACCTATGGGAATGACTCAGCATCTTTTCCAGACAGTAGAAAGGTCACTGTCTGAGAGTTTCCCTTCTAGAACAGTGAAGTTGCATACAAGTTTACACAGACTATATTCCCACTTTATCCATAGTGGCTCTTCTTGTGAATATTTGGGGATGTTAACAAGGCATTTTTGAATATGTTTTCAGGTGTGTTTTACATACCGAAAAACGTACCTCAAAATGAATTTAACAATGTTCAGTGTGATTTTACATTGAAAACAATGTAAAATACGCATCGTCGCTCAGATGATACGTGTTTTACATGCGTCTTTCGGATGCGTAAAATGGATCCGATCAAATAATTGACATGTCAATTCTTGATCTCTTTTACGCAGCAGATGCTCTATTTAAAACTATAGGAAACGTATCCAAACACACATCACACTTTGGGTACGTCTTTGGATGTGTTTTATGCAGCATTTTCTGATACATTTTTCAGATTGAAAAAACGTATTGGAAAATGCCATGTGAACATACCCTTAATCTCATGCTACTGTCTCTGTGCCTAGAAGGTGAAGTGAAAATGCCTACATGAAAGCCCGAATACATAGTAGGAGCTAGAAAAGCAAACACGTCCTTTCCATTTAGCTCAGTGGAGGAAATAATTGATGTACAGCCTAGCAGACAGTTGTTTGGAAAATGAGTAAGTAATTGTAAGGCATACAGTTTTTAAATACAATCCTGAGTAGTTATCGTACTCCCTAAGGTGCACGACCAAAGAAAATTTGAGCAAATAACTAAATAATCCTAAGCATTCAATTCCAACCCTCGATATCAGTCTTAAATGTTCTGTTTTTCCATCTCTGTTCGTTTGTGTTCTAATTATCTTGATCTGCTTCAAAAGAACAGTGGAATGTGAAAAACACCAAGATATGAGGGGAACGGGGAAGTGGAGGAATACTACAAGTCACAGACTAATTATTTCTTAACAGGAGAAAAAATAGATTGGAGAGTGTTAAAGAACTGAACCTTTATGCACCTCTGCGAAAATGTGATCGTTAATTAGAAGAGCTAATATGGATGACTAACATGATGCAAATTATGTAGTACTGAATAGTCTACAAACGTGAGCAACTTGCATAAATGTTTTTCTACCGTCCCATGGTCGTAGGTTTTCTTGCGCACGTTTTAGAGCTGTAGTAAAAACTTTATTGTTTGCTAAAACCCTACAAGGACTTGTTTTTATTATTGAGCGTTAGATGCATAAATTCGTCTTTATACATTTCTATTTTACCAAATATGGCAATGAAGTGGATCCGTTTATAAGATGCAGTATATGTTCACATTAAGCTGAATAAAGAGGAATATTCACAATTGTATAAAGTGTGTTTGTCATCTTTTAGTGTGGCAATTAGAAAGTATTTATTTGGAAGGCTGTTTCATCTGCCCTAGCACTAAATGGTAAAAAGCAATGTAAACAGAATATTTGACGTTGTTTAAAATGATTTTACTGCAAGAAGCTCACTAAGAAGCTCAATATATATATATATATATATTATAATATATGTGTGTTATATATATATATATATATATATATATATATATATATACCCACACATATACACACCAAACACATACATATATATTCATACATAGTCAAGTCATATTATTATGAACACTTCCTACTTATGATTTCAGATGCACATAGCTCATATAGGAATTCATATGTCATTAGCTGGTTTGGTTGGTATATAAGACGTGTGATAGGCTGCCTGCCCACATATCTCTTGTTGCTGTCTTGGGTAACAGCAGTGTTATCAGAGGTGCAAAAAGAAATGATTAGGTGGTAATATTTCAGAAACTGGGCAGTTTTTGAACTGTTGTTGTGCTGCTGTGGTGAAAGTGTATCATGAATGCATAAATGGCATTGTTGCATATAAGTGACCTGGAAACTTCAGAGCACCATGGTCTATTGATGTGAGAAGTGAACGTCCACTATAGAGGTGTGTGGTGGTGGACCTGTATGCTACAGTGAAGCAACTCACCACCAAAATGAACCAGGGGGCTACCAGACGTGTCTAAAACAACAGTTTAGGGAACTCTACTGTATATTGGGCTCCAAGTCAAACAGATGGTCACTGCACTTTTGCTATTAACATTGCATTGGCAGAAAAGGCTTTAATTGAGTCATATATTCTGCTTTAGTGCACAGATAGATGTTGTAATGTCAGAGGAGAAACATCAGAGAACAAACACTCTGCGACCATTGCTGGAAGAACATAAGCTGATGGTGGCAGTGAAATGGTCTGGGTAATGTTTTGTTGCATTCTCTGGGCCGACCCATTCATGTTGTAGGCACTGTTAACCAATTTGGGTATGAATTCATCCTTGCAGATAATGTACACACATACATGTTGATTTCCTTCCATGGGTGGATGGGGTCTTTCACCAAGACAGTACAAAATCTCACATAGCTAAAAATTGGTTGGAAGAGCATGACCAAGACTTACAAGTACTACCCTTCTAATTAGTCCTCGATCGTAGTCATCGATAGTCATCGCGATCGGCGATGGCAGTGGCGCTGGGGACTATCCCTGACGCGTTTTGGCTTGCGCTGGCCACCCCGAATGCTGCATGGAAACAAAAATCGTTTTTGGAAAAACTCAAAATTAGGGAAGGAAAGGAAAGGGTCAAAAAGATTGAAAAATTTGTTCATGGTTATGGCTAGAGTTGGGCGAATTTCTCAAAAATTCGATTCGGTCACTTCGCCGATTTTTCCGACAAAAAAAAATTTTGGTTCCGAATTACTTCGGCAGGGAATCGGTTAAAAAGAAAGCTATTTCCGGGCCCTGCACAAGCCTGAAAGGGTCCCTGTAAAACCCTTTTTCCATGCTTAAAAAATGTAGGGGGAAGTTTGGGTTTTGGTTTCATAAAATTTGTTGTGTTTTTAGTATGACACGCAGAGGGGACGCCGTGTTTCTTGGGAATCGCTTCACTATAAAATTCCCTGGGCACTTAAAGGGCAAAACCCCCCAAAAAAATAAAGGGGGGAAAATGTACCCGTTTAAGCCCTTTCCAGCGAAAGCGGGAAAAAAAACCAAACTGAAGCTCAGGTGGAAACTTTTGTGAAAGAGTGGGAGGGTGAGGCGGCAGCCACAGCGGGCCATGAGGTCAGCCAGGGGCCCCAATAAATTTTTCGGGAGTGGAAAAAGCACGGGGAAGGGGCCACAGAGGGGCACAATGATTTGAGACGGGAGGCCCGGGCCCGGGAAAAAAAAAAGCAGTATGAGGAAGGCAGGGGCAAAATTGACATTCTGGAGGCGGCAAACAGTTTAGGCCACAGAGTGGCACAATGATACAGTGTGGAGGTCACGACAGCAGCACCGTGAGATCGGGCGGGTGGCACAATGACATTCTGGAGGCGGAAAAAACAGTATTAGGCCCAGAGTGGCAAAACCCCACCAGTTGGGGGGGTCCCGGCGGCAGCAGAAAGGAGATCGGCAAGTGGCACGGGGGACATTCTGGGGGGCGGAAAAAAACAGTATTAGGCCACAGGGGGCCCAATCACACAGTGTGGAGGCACTTGGGGGAAAGCAGATGAGACAGGCAGTGGCCAATACATTCGGGGGCGGAAAAACCTTATTGGGCCCAAAAGAGTGGAAACAATCACACATTTGTGGAGGTCCCCAAGGGGGCAGCAGTATGAGGTCGGGGAAAGGGCCCCAATTTGCCCATTTTTAGGCGGCAAAAAACGGGTATTAGGCCACAAAAGGGGCCACAATGTTCAGTGTGGAGGTAAACAACGCAGAGCATGGTTTCAGGAAGTGGCACAATAAATTCTGGGGGGGGCAAAAAGGAAATTAGGCCACAGAGTGGCAAAATTTCACACAGGTGGAGGTAAACACGCGGGCAAGAAATGAGATCAGGCAGTGGAAAACAATGAAAACCCGGGGAGGGGGCCCAAAACCCAGGGGGAAGCCACAGGGGTGGCACAAGGGACGAGGCGGAGGTTTCAGGCGGCAGAAGCATGAGGTCGGGCCGTGGCACAATGACAACAGGTGGAACATGGGCAGCAGCCACAGAAACAGCATGGGGCGACAGTGGCTAAAATGACACAGTGTGGATGTCACGGCAGCAGCAGCGCGAAAGAGGTCTTAGAGTGGCAAAATTGACAGAGGGGTTTGGGGTTTGGGTGGCAAAAACCGGGTCCCTGGTAAAGATGGGGGTGGGCAGATGGAAAAACTTCACCCCAGAGTGTGGCATCGGGTTTGGGTGGCGGCACAGAATAGGCTGGGGGCAGGAAAGTTTAAAACCAGACTGACCCTAAGGAAATTGGTGTGGGGGAAATCCTGGGCCAAATCCCGCCTGATTCTCTTGAAAAAGGGGTCATAGTTTCCCTTTTTCCCCCTTTGGAAACAAGGGGGTTTTCCCCTTTGGGGGTAACGTTGGCCCCGCCGCACTGAACACCCGCTCTAAATGCCACACTACTGGCCGGGCAGGACAGCTTCCCCACTGCAAATCGGCAATTTTCGGCCACACATCCATTTTTGGGGGGTTTCCCCAGAGCCCCAGCGGATTTTCCCTAACTGAGGTGGCAGAGTGTTTGGTTCCCAAGTGGCCCCAAAACCCGGGTTTGGGTTCAGGGACGCTCCCAGGTCCTGCGGCGGGCTGCTGCTGGCAAATGCCCCCCTCACTGGGCGGGTAAAGGGAAGCTGCTCATCATGATCCAGACTTGGGTTTAAACCAAACTGTGGAGCTGGAAACTGCTCCTACCCTCTCACCTTCCCCCAGCAGCCGCGGGCAGTAGTACTTTGATTTCCTGGAAACCCCCGGGGGGTAGACCTGTCAGAGGAGGACGATGCCGCAAATGGGGCACACCAACTGTTTACGGGGGTTTTCCCCCTTTTGGTTTTTGAGTTTGCCCCTTCCCTTAAAATAGGGGGGAAAAAGGCCCCCTTTTTTGGACCCGGTAGCGAGGGTCCAATAGGGTGGAGAGCCAGAAGTCACCCCTCTCCGGATGTTTGACTTTTCCCGGCTGTCATTTAGCCAGGCAAAAAAGAATGCTGGGGGGCCATCTGCACAAGTGACCCGAGGGTTTCCCTGCCCCCCTTTTCCCCCACTGTTACTCCCACGGTGCTTGGGGGTCATCTCCCTAGTCTTCCTCATCTCCCCCCCTCCCCCCAGCTGCCCCCTTTGTCCCCCTCTCTTGTCCCTGGGTAGAAAATCCACTCATTTCACCGGGCCCCTTTGCTTCTCTCCAATGCCCTCCCCCTTTCCTCCCCCTCCTTTTCAGTCCCCCCCCGGATCATGGGGCCCACAGATGTAGTCCCACGCTCCAGTCCCCTCCCCAGACAGTTTTTTTCAGCATCTTTTCCCGGACATAAAAGCAGGGGAAAATATGTTTTTTCACCCTTGTATTCCTGGCGATGACAAATAACGTCGCCCCCCCCGAAGGGCCCCTCAACAAAAGGGCAGGGGGTCACGCTTTGAGCTCCCTTGGTGACATCAAAGTTACACGGGGGAGTACTTCTGTCCCCGGGCCTGGACCCTTCAAAAAATCTTTAAAGGGGCCCTTTCTCTGTTTTTTACAGTCGGTCCAACATGTGCATGCTGGAATTTCAGCGGGGGGAAAAACATCGCAAAACGGAGGGGTGTTGGGGGGGCCGTTCTGGGCCGCTGCAAATCGAGGGGGGTGTTCCTGGGTTTTTTACAATGGATAAAGGGGCAAAGCCCCCAGTTTCCTGCCATTTTCAGAATGTTTGAAGATCGGGGGGAAGGGCTTCGGAACCTTTTTTTACAACCGATTGAACACGTGCCCATGCAGGGCGCATGGGCCATCCCCTCCTCGGTGCAGCGCCCGGGAAAACCCTGTTCCCTCCCATTGTCCCCTTTACCCTGGTTCCGATTTTCCCGTTTTTGGGGCGGAGAAAGCCCCCACATCGATTTCCCTTTCGCATGAAAGCGGAGCAGTTTTCCCCCCTGTGGGGACTTTGTTCGCCTAGGGGAAACCAGGGGGTAGAAAATTCCCTGGGCACCGCCCGTGCCCTAACTGGGTAAGATGGAGCAGTACTTTTTGGAGGCTGGATGGTTGTGGAGTGGGGAGGAGGAGGGGGACCCTTGGCGGGAGGTGCGCAAATTTGAAAAAATGGAGGGAAGGAAAAACGGGGTCTCCTGCCCAAGTTTTTTGGTGTGCCTGGGGTGGAAGCACATTCACCCAGGGGGGGGGCCGTAAAGGACATTTTTAATGGCCCTGGGCCCGGGAGTTACCCCCTCCAGACGCCGCGCTTGGCCCCTGCACCCCTTGGGAAAAAACCGATAAGCTCAAGGGGCTGGCCCACCTTTTTGTTCTACATATTTATTAAATGCTGGTTTTGCCTTTTTGGAAAATAAATTACGGGTTGGAATTCCCTCTCGGCTCGGAAAAAGCCATTAGTTCTTGAAAAGGTTTCCCGAGTCCACCATTTGGGAAAAGGGGGGGGACTGGGAGTACCAACAACTTGGCAGGAGCACGGTTTAGCCCCGCTTTCATCTTAGGATGGTTTGGGCGCCCTACTGTTTTCTCTTTGCAAACGCCCCGCTGAACGACTGCTGGCGCCATGGTAGCGAGGGGGCAGGAGCATCGGGGCCGGGAGATGATGTCCCAAAAAGAAACAGGCCCCCCTTCTGCGGAGTGGTGGGAGCCTTGACTGGCTGCAATGGGAAAGCGTTCCCCTGGGGGGGTTTTGTTTCTGCTGCTTTTTGCTTTGGGCGGCGGGGATTTGGGCCCCCAATCTGAGCCCCGGGTTTTTCCCCGGCCACCGATGGGGCGCTGCATGTGTTTGAACCCCCAGGGCCGGGTTTTCCAACGTTAGCCCCTGGCCCCGCTTTTCTTTTGCCCACAGATTCTACAATACCCATATTTGGCTCCCCCCGGTTTTTTAGCAAAGAACTGCCACACCCCGGGCCCCCGGGGTTTTCGGATTTTAACCCCCCCAACGTCCGCACTGATGACTACTGCCCCGCTGCCCCCGCTGAGCCCCCGTTTCCGCTATTTTTTTGTACCCCGCGAAGCGGGTTTTTTTAAACCCCCTGGGCCCCCTTGGGCCCCCCCCCCGACCTCCACTGCTTCATCCCGCTGACTCACGGCCCCCCACGGAAACCCCCTTGCTGGCCCGCGCCGGGTGCCCGACGCGCAAGCTTCGCCCTCTTCTCCGACATGAGAAACCCTTGCCTCACCCGGTCCCAAAAGGGGGTCCGGGGACATCATCATCCCCCCCCCCCCCCCTTGGGGGGGGGGGGGGGGGGGGGGGGTTTTTTCTTTACTGCTGTCCCCATCCAAACCCGGGCTTGGTATGCCGAGGTGACCTTCACAACATGACCTCCCAAAGCCACCTCCCCAATCTATAAAATTTTCCCCCTACGCAAGGGAAACAGGGATATTGGCCCCCTTTTCCCCGGTGCCAAATAGCGGTGACTGCCCCCCCTCAAATTGGGATTCCCCCGCTATTTTTTGTGGCGCTGAGGCCCCCCGACCACATTGTAGATCTTGGTGAGGGGGCCGGATGGGACAGAGGGGGATTTGGGGCAGTGAGGGCCCCTGACCCTTCCCGGGCCCCTTCCAAACTAATGGTTGTGTCTGAGGTTTCCCACCGACCCCTTGGCTGGGGTTGTCGAAAGCCTCTGGGGGAAAGGAAAGACCTAGTCAACCAATCAAAAACCCCTTTGGGTTTTCTGAAAACAACGGCCGCAGATGACAGCGGCATTGTGCCTCACCGAGTGCCCCCGCTGCGACGTCCCCCCTTTCTGTGCTGCGGAAAATGGGCCTGCCCACAGGAAAAGTTTGTTCCACTGCCACTCCCCAGGTGCGAAACCTGCCCCCCTCTTGTCCCCGACATATGTTTTTTTCTAAAAAGTACAGACACTATTTTATGATTTATATCGGAAATGTTTAAAAATTTTCACCCCGTTTTTGACTCCAAATGAAAACCCAAATAACAAGCTTTGGGGAACCCCTTGGGTATAAAAATTTTCGCTCCAAAATGGCCAGGACAAATTTTCTTTTTATGTTTCGTTTAAAAAAAACTTGTTTTAAATAAATGTAAAAAAACAAACAGGCTTAAATTTAAAAAATTTTGGAAAAAGAATTAGGCCCACGGAAAAATGTATATATTTTGGCGTTGAAAAAGAGGTTTTTTTTTTGTCAGCCCCCAGCAAAACCCAAAGTTTTAAATTTCCCCCGGATGTAAATTGCGCCAAAAAATTTTCCGCACAAACTAGTGCTTTGTACGTGTTACAATTTCGTTTTCTACGCCCCACAACAAAGATACAGTTTTTAATTAAAATTTGTTTTTGAATTAGGCTACAGGAAAAAATTTTTTAAAATTTTGGGTTGAAAAAGACGGTTTATTTTTGTTTTTGCCACCAGCAAAACAACGCTTAAAATTTAAACCCCCGGATGTAAATTGCGCCAAAAATTGAGCCCCCCAAAATAGTGCTTTTTTAGGGGGTTACCCAAATTTGGGTTTTTTTAAGCCAACAACAAAGATTTCAAAATTTTTAAATTTAAACCAAAATTTTGAATTAAAAAAAAATTTTTTAAAAATTTTCTTTGAAAAAAATAAATTTTTTTTTTCACCCCCAACCCAAAAAAAACCCTTTTTTTAAACAAATTAAATTTCCCAAACATTACTTACAATTTATTTTAACCCCTTAAAATTTCCCGTGTTTTTCTCGGGCCCCCAAAAACCCCCCAAAATCCCTTTTAAAAATTAAAAAAATTTTCTTGTAATTAAAAAAATAAAAAAAAATTTAAATTTTTTGGGGTTAAAAAACTTTTTTTTGTCAACCAAAAAACCACCCAAAAAAAACGCTTAATTTAAAACCCCTGGAAGTAAAAAAGGCCCCCCCAAAAGAATTGACCCCAACCCAAAATTACTTTACTGTTTCCCAATTACCCTTTTTCTCGCCCCCACCCCAAAAAAATTTTCCCGTTTTAATTAAAAAATTTCTTTTGAAAAACTTAAAAAAAAAAATTTTTAAAAATTTTGGCGTTGAAAAAGAAAGGTTTCTTTTGGGGGGAGCCCCCACCCCCCCCCAAAACAAACCCCTTAATTTAACCCCCGGTGTAAAATTGGGAATAGAATTGGGGTAGCCAAAAATGGGGTGGGAATTTGTATTGAAAAAAAAAACCCGTTTTTTTTAAATGAATCAACAGGGAATGGCTTAATCCCACTTGGATGAATAAAAGCAGCTGCAGTGGACGCACACTGGATTTCAGATCCAAAACCCCAAAAAATTGAAATAGAAAAAATTTTAAAAGAAACCCGTTCCCCCCCGAGACAAGCTGAGCATCCCCCCCCCACGAAATGCTAAATAAAAAATCAAAATTTTCAGGGGAAGAGCTATCAAACCGCGGCAGCAAACCCTTTCCCCCAGAGCACAGTTTTTGGGGGGAGTGTGTCTCCCGGGGTCGCCCCGGACTTATTTTATGCGGTGGGCGGGCACAGAATCCTGCCCCGGGCCCCCTGTTTGGGTTCATCTCTGCACTTTTCAGGGAGGGTATGCCCTTTTCCCCCCGAAGGGGATTTGCCCCATGTAAACGGGAAAGTGGGCCCCAGCCCCTTTTAAACAATCAAAAGCACATTGTTCACCCAAAAGTTTCCCCCAAAATTCGGGCTTCGTTCAGAACCCAAGTTTTCCCGAAATTTTTAAAAATTCCCCCTTTGTTAGAAACAATTCGCCCCCTCTCTAGTTATTCCAGAGGCAAGCAATACAGTACACGGAAGCATTAGCAGTGATTTAGGAAACCCTTTCTCAGTAGGCTCAAGGGCACTAAAGTTCCGCCAAGGGAATTAGGAAGGGTCGAGGTTAAATAGGGTCAGCGTTTTGGTGATCCCCCTCCCCGGGGCCTGGCCAAAAGTAAAACTAGCCAGCAGCCTTTGGGCCCCCGGGGGCTGGGGCCCAACCCCGCCTGTGACCCTTTAAAAGCAGGTCGCAGCGCCAAAGGGCCAACCGGGGCACGGGTGATTTTGCGGGCCCGTGTGAGGGTGCAGGAGTTTCCCATGACCCCATTTATTGGGTTATTTGAAGAGGAAAGGCTGAACCGTGATATATAGGGTTATATTTATAAGGGGGAAGAGCTGAGCTTTTGTGAAATTTTAGGGTTTTATGATTAGAGGAGAGGACTAAAACTCTTTTGATATATTTGGGGGAATTTTGTTTGAGGGAGAGGAGCCCGACTCTGTGGGTTAAAAGGAATTTTATGATAGAGGGGAGGAGCGAGCTCTGTATAACAAATTATAAAGAGGGAAGAACTAGCTTTGGGGATATATGAAAAAGCTCTGAGTTATAAGGGTAGAGGGGGAAGTGAGCTCTTTTTGATATATAGGGTTTATGATAGAGGAGAGGGGTGAGCTCTGTGTATATAGGGTTTATAGATAGAGAAGAGAAGCTAGCTCTGTATATATAGGGTTTATGAAAGGAGAGGAGCTGAGCTCTGGATATATAAGATTATTGATAGAGGGAGAAAAAACTGAGCTCTGAGATTATATGGGGTTATATATAGGGGGGGAGCTGAGGGCCTTCTGTTTATAGGAAATTATAGATAGAGGAGAGGATGAGCTCTTGATATATAAGATTATATGATAGAAAGAGAACTGAGCTCTGTGATAATAGGGTTAAGATAGAGGAGGGAGCTGAGCTCTGTGATTATAAGATTATATGATAGAGGGGAAAAACTGAGCTCTAATTTAATAGGGTTATATGAAGAGGAAGAGGAGCTGAGCTTGTGATTATAAGATTATATGATGAGAAGAGAAGCTGAGCTCTGTGATTATAGGGTTTATGTAGAGGGAGGATTGAGTCTATGAAATTGGGGTTTATATGATAGAGGAGAGGAGCTGATTTGTGATATATGGGGGTTTATATGAAGGGGGAGAGGAGCTGAGCCTGTAATATATAGGATTATAGAAGAGGAGGGGGGCTGGCTCTGGTATACAGATTATTGTAGAGGGAGAGAAGTGACTCTTATATATAGGTTATATGATGAGGAGAAAGCGAGCTCTGTGTTTAAAAGGGGTTATTGATAGAGGAAGGGGGAGCTGAGCTTGTGAATATAGGTTATATGATAGAGAAGAAAGCTGACTCTGTGATATTTAGGGTTATGTGACGAGCTGAGCTCAGTGATATATAAATTATATGATAGGGGGAAGAAACTGAGCTTGAGATTATGGGGTTTTTAATTAGAGGGAGGGAGCAGTCGTGATATATAGGGTTTTTATAAGGAGGGGAGCTGGCTCTGTGATATATAAGATTATATATATAGAAGAGAAGCTGAGCTCGGATTATGGGTTATATGATAGAGGGGAGGATTTGAGCTCTATGATATATGGGGTTATATATAGGGGGGAGAGAAGTGAGCCGTGAATTAGGATTATATGATAGAGGAGAGGAGCTGAGTCTGTGATAAAAAGTTTATATGAAAGAGGGAAGAAGCTGAGTTGTTATATATAGAGTTTAGATAGTGGAGGAAGTGAGCTCGTTTAAATTTGGGTTTTATATGATAAGGAGGGGCGAGCTCTGGAAATATAGGGTTTATGATAGAGGAGGGCTGAGCTCTGTTTATTAGGGTTATATGATATAGAAGAAAGCTGAGCCTTGATATATGGGGTTTATATATGGGAGAGGAGCAGCTTGTGATATATAAGATTATTTGTGGGGGGAAAAGAAACTGAGCTCTGTGATTATGGGATTATATGATAGAGGGAGAGAAGGGGCTCGGTGTTATATAAGGTTATATGATAGAGGGAGAATCTGAGCTCTGTGATTTTTGGGTTTAGAAGAAGAGAGAAGCGGCTTGTGAATATAGGGTTTATGATAAGGAAGAAGTGAGATTGTATAAATGGGCTTTATGATTTGATGATGAATTTCTGAGTAAAAAGCAGATTGCACCTAAAAAGTAAAACTGAAAGTTCTGCTGACCCTGCCCACATACATTGATTGACAGTTTGCTCTGCACAGGTGTGTGGATCTCTCTGCTCGGAGTCCGGCAATGCCTCGCTATCCTGCTTGGACATGAAATGCAAGAAGCACGCGAAAGGAAGGACTCGAACTCCCCTAAATACTCGAGTATACCACTTTTTTTCTATTACCCATCTAGGAATTAATATATGAAATGTCTGGAAAGTAATGTTTGCCTGGAATAAGTATAAATTGTTATATATATAAGAATTGGATACATTGTTATGAGACCTATGTTACATTTTGTATCAATATGCTCTGTACATACACTAATATAAGGAAAGCTGTCAATCACTGTATGTGGGCAGGGTAAGCAGGACTCATGCCTCGTTCACACGGCTTATTTGGGCGCTGATTGGAGCCGTACTGCATGCCATATTTGCGCTGCAGTACGGCTCCAAACCGTCCCAGTAACTAAGGTAATCCACAGTTCTCATAGAGAACTATGGATTCCGTCTCTTCTTCCCGCTCGGTGAATCCGTCGCGGGGGGAGAAAGTGACATGCACATTATTTACAACGTGTACGCGCCGTAGATAATGACAGTCTATGGGGCCGGCGAGCTGCCGGCCCCCCGCCCCGCCCCGCTGCACGGCTGCCGGCGTAATTGCGGGGCGAAATACGTCCCCGCAATTATGACGGCAATAAGCCGTGTGAACCAGGCCTTACTGTCTCTTAAAGAGTCTAGGCCAGAATCATTAACCAAATGCTTCCTTCACCCATAGTTTATAATGGTTTAATAGATAGTAACAAAATGTATTAAGAAGCTCACAATGTATCTGTTATGGTGCCCATATTAGTCTTCATGGATGCCTCTGCTTCATGTATCCATCCTAAGCATTTCTTGACATACATAGTAAAAGGAAGCAATAAAAGGGGATGTGAACACCTCATTATTACAGCTTTAGGCTCTGATTCTGTGAAATCAGATAACTACACTTTAGAATAAAAGACAATATTAAAGACTTTTTATATATTTCTTTTACTAGATTTCTTTTAAGCTATAAAAGTAAACAGTCATAAGAAAAAAATGTAAAGCTTCTTAGAATTCCATCTTTTTCATAATAAAATAATATCTGATGAACACCACCACATGACAAATTCACCTGTCATTATTTATTCAATAAAAAGCTAGGCCAAAATGCAGAAGAGCTGTGTGAAAAATTAAGTATCACCTTACTGCTTTCACAGAAATTAAGAGGGCAAGTAACAAGCAGGTGCTGCTAATCAAATCCCCTTGAATAATTGATTAGAAGCAAGTGTGACCACCTCTATAAATGCTGGGGTTTTGGCAGTTTGCTGGTGGAGCATTCAGACGTGTGTTAACCCAATGCAAAAGGAAAAGACATCAGCCGATCAAGGACTGCACAGTAGAATATACATTTTTGTAGATGAAAATAATCTGTGAAGTAAATAACACAATGGAGGGTAATGTTCAATTACAAAGGGATCTGGATAAGTTTGAGGCCTGAGCAGAGAAGTGGCAGATGAGGTTTAACATGGATAAATGCAAGGTTATGCACATGGGAAGGAAAGATCCATTCCATGATTACTTAACTGTAATAGGCAAAAGTAGGCAAAAATAAGATCATGGGGTGCATCAGAAGGGGCATAGATGCACACAATGAGAACATAGTTCTTCCACTTCTACAAATCCCTAGTCAGACCACACATGGAATATTATGGACTTTATTGAGTTACATAGTTTGTAAGGCCAAAAGACAGACGTCCATCCAGTTCAGTCTATTGTGCTATAGTGTTGATTCAGAGGAAGACAAAAACCTCAATGAGGTAGAAGCCAATTGTCCTCATTTTAGGGAAAAAACTATTTTCCGACTCCAAGCTGACAATCGGAATAAATTCCTGGATCAGCGACCCCTCTCCAGAATCTTGGTCACTATAACTTGTTTTATCATTACACTCTAGAAATGCATCCAGACCCTTTTTGAACTCTATAAGTGAATGCACCATGACAAACTCCTACAACAGAGAGTTCTACAGTCCCACTGCTCTTACAGTAAAGAATTCCTTTCTATGTTTATTTAGAAACCTTCTTTCCTCTTGGCGTAGAGGATGCCCCCTTGTTCTGGATACAGTCCTGGGTATAAATAAATCTTGAGAGAGATCTCTATATTGACCTTTAATATAATTATACATATTGATTATGTCAACCCAAAGTCGTCTTTTCTCTAAATTAAATAGCCCTAATCCTACTAATCCTTCTGGGTATTGTAGTCCACTCAGTCCTTTAATTATTTTCTTTGCCCACATTTGAACCTCCTAAAGCTCTACAATGTCTTTCTTGTGCACTGGTGCCCAAAACTGTACACAATATTCCATATGTGGTCTGACCAGTGATTTTTATAATGGGAGAACAATGTTCTCATTGTGTGCCTCTATGCTCCTTTTACTACACCCCATGATCCTGTTTGCCTTGGCAGCTGCTGCCTGACACTGGCTGCAGCAATTAAGTTTATTGTTCAATAGGATTCCCAAGTCCTTCTCCATGTCACTGTTACCCAGAGTTTTTCCATCTAACAAGTAATAATGGAATGGATCTTTACTTCCCAAGTGCATAACCTTGCAATTATCTGTGTTAAACCTCGTCTGCCACTTCTCTGCCCAGGCCTCCAACTTATCCAGATCCTTTTGTAATAAAACATTGTCCTCTATTGTGCTGATTACTTCACAGAGTTTAGTGTCATCTGCAAAGATTGATATTCTACTGTGCAATACTTCTGTCAGATCATTAATGAATATATTAAAGAGAATAGGGCCCAATACTGAGCCCTGTGGTACCCCACTAGAAACAGGGATCCAGTCTGAATATGTACCGTTAATTACCACCCTTTGTTTTCTATCACTGAGCCAGTTGCTTACCCACTTGCAAACATTTTCCCAAAGTCCAAGTATTCTCATTTTACTTACCAATCTTTTATGTGGCACAGTATCAAATGCTTTAGAAAAATACAGGTATATGACATCTAATACCTCACCCCGATCCAGTCAATAACTAATCTCCTCATAGAAGCCGATGAGATTAGTTTAACAGAACCAATCTTTATAAACCCATGCTGGAACGGCGTTATGCATTTATTTTCAGTGAGATACTCCAGTATAGCATCTTTTAGAAAATCTTCAAACAATTTACCTACAACAGCGGTTAAACTTTCCGACCTATAGTTTCCAGGATCACTTTTTGACCCCTTCTTGAATATTGAAACCAAATTTGCTATGTGCCAATCCTTTGGGACATACCCCGTTATGATACAGTCTATAAATATTAAAAATGAGGGCCTATCATGTTACTTAATTGCCTTTAGGACTCGGGGTGTATACCATCAAGACCTGTTGATTTGTCTATTTTTGTCGTCTTAAGACATAGCTGAACTTTCTTCTTGGTTAGACATTATTTAAAATAGAAAATAATAAAGCTTAAGCAGGTTCAGAGACTGGCAACAAAAATAATAAAGGGATTGGGTGGCCTTCAATATCCAGAAATATTAGCAAAATTAGGGTTATTTAGTTTAGAGAAAAGATGGCTTCGGGGAGACCTAATAAATAGATATAAATATATCAGAGGTCATGACCATGCCTGATAAGGCAGCAGCACAGCCCTCTGTCCGTAAGGTACAGCAGAGACTGTGCTTTTAACCTTGATTGGATTTGTATGCTGCAGGTTTTTAGCACTGTCTGAACACGGTCTGATTCTGTACTGTGTGGAGTGTGACTTAGAGCTCTGCCATACCCATCTGGTTCTTTGCGAGCCTGAGCATGGAAGCTGATCATTCTTTTTGAGTAGTGAGTGACAGCTGCCTGCACCCCTCACCTTTCTGGCATGTTTGCCTGCGTTCTGTGTGGTCTGGATGTCAGAGGGCCAGTCCAATCTCCATCCTTGAACCAGACTCTGAAATCCATTATTAAGACCACATTTCCTCTTGTACAGTGCTGGTGTTAGTCTTGTACTGGAGCTTGCATTGTTTGTTGGATTTGATTACCTGGATTACATGCCTCTTGGCCTACCTTTTTTACCTCTGTTTGCTTGCCTGCTGTCTTTGTACCTTTGATGCCCTCTGGTTGTGACCCCCTTGCCTCTTGACTATTCTTTATTGTGTTTGTCTGTCTAGTCTTTGTTTTGTGTGTCACCTTAGTTAGGTAGGGACTGTTGACAAGTTGTTGTGGACTGTGTAGGGTCGGACCTGCAAGGAGGCAGGGACAGCCTTGGGGGGCTTAGCCCAGCTCTCACTGTCTGTCCCTGTTCAGGTTCCTCGGTCGGTGTAACAGAAAGTTTCTACATAAACATAAAAGAGGATTTTTTATACTGTGAGAACACTGAGAATGTGGAACTCTCCACCAGGGGAAATTGTCATGGTGAATTTTCTAAAAGGTTTCAAAAAAGGTCTGAATGTATTTCTAGAATATAATGATAAATCAAGCCATAGTGACAAAGATTCTGAAGAAGGGTCGTTGATTCTGATTGTCAGTAGGAGTCAGGAAGGAATTTTTCCCTAAAATTAGGACAATTGGCTTGCACCTCATGAGTTTGTTTACTTAGTCTGAATCAACACTATAGCACAGTGGACTGAACTGCATGGACGGCTCTGTTTTTTCAGCTTTATAAACTATATAACTATGTAAGAAATTATCTCCAAGAAGCAGTTAATGCTCATCTATCTAGGAAGGTCTGTAAAGCTATTTCCAAACAATTTGCAGCCCTTAATTCTACATTGAGAACGATTACTTTTAAAATGAAAACAACCATCTTAACAGGAGTGGAAATCTCAGCAACTTCACTCCAAAATCCGATGATCGAACCTAGCATATCAGCACCAACCTATGATTAAGCTTGATGGTATAAGGGCAACGATTGGGCTTTCTTTACAGCCACAGGCCCTGGGTACCTTGCAGTCACTAAGTTAACCATGAACTTCCTTGTATACCAAGGTATTCTGGAGTCAAGTTTGAGGCCATTTATCGAAGAAAAACTGGGTCATTCAACAGTACAATGAGCCCAAAGACACCAGAAAATCTTCACCAGAATGACTGAAAAAGAAAAGAATCAAGGAGTTGCAATGGCACTACAGACGGACCTTTGGAGAGCTTTGCATAAACAAATGCCCACAAACCTCAATGAACTGAAACCACATTCTAAGTCATACATGATTACTTCAGGTTACTGCCACTAAGGATGGTTCTTCAATCTATTGATTCATGGGGTGTACTTAGTTTTTCACACATGGCTTTTCCATTTTGGCTTCATTTTTGTTAAATAAGTAAGACATGATGGAATCTGGCATATGTTGTTATTATTATGTACTGTATTTACCTTACCTTCTAAGAACATATTTAGTTTAATATTTTGTTCTGATACGTAAAACCATAGAATTTAAAGAGCCTGTAATTTTTTTTCTCCTTACAGTACATATATAGATGCATTATACTCTACCTTTTAATTTTATCATCTATGGGTGCTAATTGATGACATAAACTGAAAGGCTGTTGAACCATAAAACATAAAGGTATCATTATCATTCAGTGTTACCTTGTCATATCATTAGCTCTGATAAAAGGAAAGTACAGCAGCATATTAGCTCCTTTCTTACGGTAGACATCTGATTCCCCTTCCATATATCCTTAGCATTATAAGGTGCACATCTCTGCTGCAATTATAATTCTTCATCAGTAATTTTCCTTTATCTGTCTGGTGATGCTGAGACAATGAAAACAATTGTCAGGTGAGTTTCTATTTTTACGTTCACAATTGCACCTTTCAGCAGTGACAGTATACAACCTTTATAGTCCTTGCAAGGTCTCATCCAGGACAAGTAGATGGCATTTCAGTAGTTTGCCTCTGTGGGTTTATCCTAAATCTATTCTTAGTTATTTTATTTCCTTGCATTGATCAGGAAAACCTGCATATTATGAGAAATAGCATAGATCTTGATTGACGTTATTAACATAGGTCTTAGAGGTCACCTTGAGTTCAGTGCCCTGAGGTTTCTCATTTCTCTCAGAATTCCTTATTGGCTTCCAATATACTTGTGATTTACATTTGATTGTATATATTATGCACTTTCTTAGAAGCCTTGGTGATGATAACAATCTCCAGTTTTATTGTTGTTGAGTACATAATAAATCAGCCGAATGTCACGTTCTTGGGAAAATAAGAAATAATAATAAGTAAGGTCCCTAGAATTTATTGGTGACAAAGCATTGCCCAGTCCTATGTGTAAAGTCTACGCATCGTATAATGAAAAGCTTTGAAAAATTTGTAACACTTTAGATGGAATTTATTCAATTTGTAGTGCCACAAAAAGTTTCAACTTTAAAGCCATGTTCATCAAAAGATAATCTATACAGCACTTGATCCTCCACTCCACATATGCCTTCCTGATAAGCTGGTACCAGCTAAGAACCATGTTCAACAAAAGTGTGAATAGTTTAGCAGGAAGGAGATGGCCCCCCCACAGCCCAACAAATTCTCTTAATTTATGCTAGAGAGCGGACATCTATGCCAGTTATGAGCCGTTTAACCCCTTAAGCAACAGGCCTGAAAAGTTCTTAATGACCAGTAATATTTGTTACTTTTTTTGTGTTTCTACAGTCGCAACTTTTAATTTTTTTTAAGTGACATAGTGTAAGTTTCTAAATAAATTACTGTGAAAATTTAAAAAAAAACTTTTATTGCAGTGTGAACAGAAAAAGTGTTTTCCTGCAGTTGTTTTCTTTTACACCATTCACATGTCACACTGAATAACCTGTTAGATTAATTCTATAAATAATTATGGTCATGTGGATACCTAATATGTGTAGGTTTCTTTTTATATATGCACAATATATTTTTTATTAAATATTTATTACATTTTTTTTGCATTTTTTTCTACACTTTGTTTTTTTTTTTTTTACTTATTTATTTTTTAATCCCATTAAGGGATAACTGTTTAACACTTTTTTACACTAAGTAATGTATTAACATAATCCTGTATGCTAATACATTACACTCTGTGTCAGTATGACACAAGATACAGTCAGGGTAGCACAAAGTGTGCCCTGACAGCAGACTGGCTATACAGAAAGCCCTTGAGCCACTCTAGGTCCCCAGGGATGATTGTACAGACGATCCTCGGGTTCCATCTTGTCACCGGGTGTCCAGGTGACCCGATGGAGCAGGGGAATACCCTTTGATTATGCAACGGTCACATATATTTCTTAAGTTCTGCAGTTTTCGCTTTGGCCACTAGACTTAATAATAGTCTGACATGCCCTGATCTGTAAAAAATAAAAAAAGCTTTTCAGGAGTCTTTATTATCAGTACAAAGTTACACTGAAAGGTGACACCAATGTGTATAGATAACTTAGGACCCAACAGTCAAAATAGGAGATAGTCAAAGCTCCCCTTCTCCCTCCCTGCACACTGACTTCTTTCCAGGTCACAAAACATGCATGGAAAACTCTCCTATAGAAGTCAGTGGGTCTGCTCTAGTTCACAGGCTCCTATGTCCATGAAGCTGCTGTAAGGAATCTCTCTAAATGCTGTTAAAAGTAGCTCAGGCAAGATGGCTGCCCCTTAAATCACACACAGAGAGCAGAACTGAGAAATTTACAATCAGAAAATAAAACCAGAAAAAAAGAATATGCATTAGTATCTTGTTTCAGTTAGCAAAAAAAAAAAAAAATGGTGACAGATTCCCTTTAAGTGGACTCTTCTCTGGTAGAACCGACTGCAAGTTGCCAGATTTGAGTAGTAAATTCTCTGAAACTACTGTATTTCACATAATTAAGAACAATCCACAGGAAACAGCATGTCTGTCACTAGCTTACGCTGTCCTCAGCAAGGGTTGCATAACTTATGTGACTGAATACTTTTAATGGAAAGGTGGCTTTGCTTATTTTATTGTAGTTTATGTGAATTATGGAAGATGAACACATATCTGACTTCTTTCAACCCAAGCAGTCAGATATAGTCATTATGGAAAGCTCCAGTTAGTCAGGGATGCTGCAGCCTGCCAAATAAATCCCTTCAAAGGATGTGCAGACCAGATCCACCAGTCGTGTCCAAGATATACAAATGCTCTACCAAAGTACAGTCAGGTGTTGTCCCATCAGAATGGTTAGATGGTTAAATGGCTTATATCAAGTATTGATGTCAGTTGAAATATGCTTAATAACTGATATGAAACTTACTTGGCAATTGAAGGGAATTTGTTTCAGATTTGGCATAAGGCTAAATGAGCAAAGTTTGGGACCCGCAGTTATTACCCTTTAACCCTTGAATAGGGATCTGGACTTTACTGCCCGGAACCTATCGGAACACACCAGTGCCAACCGTTGCAAACCCAGATCTACAGTATATGAGTAGAGAATAGACACAGTCTATTCAGCAGAGTTCAGGGCAAGAACAATTTGGTCAACACAAGACAGGGTAAGGTCAAATAGAATTCTTGCAGCAATGTAAATAAACTGTAGGTCACAACAGGCAGCAGACAAGGAAACTTGTTTAAGAAACTAGATGGGACAGGAATGGAGTAGATGTTTGCACATAACACAAAACTACTGCAGAGTATTAATCGTTTTACTCAAGCTAGGAATCATAGAGAGGGAATCCTTTAAATAGGTGATGGGCAGAGATCATTGGTGGAGACAGGAGAGCTTCAACACACACTGGCCCTTTAAGAGATCGGAATCAGAATGCATGTGTCTTAGGGATGCCTTGGTGGGGTTGGATGACCGCAGGTAGACATTGTAGCAAAGGACCAGGAGATATTAGTGGACGCTGTCTAGAGAAATGGCGGCAGAGATGCAAAGCAAGGCAGTTCGATAGAGAGATCATGACAGTAATTATAAAAAAAATAATCTGCTTGCTATACACCAACCAGAGAGAACTCCTACTATGTCCTTGGACATATTCCTAATCATGAGGCTCCTTAAACAGATGCATTCATTATCAATTGTAATGATTCTCTTCATGATTCTCTTCATGTTCTGTGTTTATAAGATATTATTTAACTCCTACTGAGTAGTAATCCTTTATTCTTGTTTTAGCATATTTTAGGTTTCATACATATCTGTTTGTCTCTATTAATTAAATTATCGGAAATTGTTTAACTCTGTACAAACTGTTGCTCTAATGAATTATTACTTGCAATAACCATGTTTCCTCAAAGCCCATATGCCTTTCAAATAACCCATCAGAATCTTCAGGAGTCAGGTTTCCAAGGAAACTTAGCAGTAATTGAAATTTATATTTATGTATTTCCTTCATGACATTTGTCCAGATAAAACAAACATAAACCACAGACCATAAAGAAAAAAAATATTACACATTCATACACAATAGGTCTCTTTGATAAAAAAGAAAACTAGCTATTATCTGAAACGCACAGACTTGTATGAATGGGACGGCATCATTTATTTGCCTTGGTTTGAGCCAAACAAACTGTTGTAGCCCTGTTCTATAGATGTAGGAACCATTATACGCAAAAACTTAGCGCCAAAGAAGCGGACGCGTGTCGCATCGGCATCATGTTTCATAGCGGCAAAGCTAAAACTACTATTGGCGTAGAACCGGACGCATCTATAAAGTGCTGTGAGACACTTTCACACACACTGTCAGATCTTACACTATTAAAAACACAGGTAGGCGCTGGGTTCATACATGTCCCCCTTAGACTATAGAAGGTACCTAGAAGGTAGGGGAAGAAACAAATTAAGGGAGACATGTAGGCGCTTCAAAGTGCATTGTCGAGTCTCGTTTTCAGTGTATAATGCGCCTGATTGTATGAAAGTGTTTTTTGTGCGTTCATAAATGGCATCTAAAGTTCATCGCGCCTCGCCTATGTGTTTGGCACATTATGGAACTTAGGTACATTATTAATGCACCAAACATGTATAAAGGCTACAGATAGGCTGGAAATAAAAGAAAAGTCATTAGAATAGCATGTCAGTGAATAGAAACTATGGTACTGATCTTGCTTGGTGGACCACAGGTCCCAGCAAGACCTGTGTTGTGCTGGCTCTTGCTGTATGCAGAATAAAGGGTGAGAGCAGCATTTAACATAGTAAAAAATAAAAATTGTCAAATCTGAACAACATCATCAGTGGGTTATTTAATGTAAAACTAGGTTTAGATTCTATTAAAATTAAATGCATTTTATAGGAGATATTTTTATATTTTTTGGATATTATATATTTTATGTTAATTTTTATGATAACATTTTTTATTACATTTAAATAATTTAATTTTATATAGTTTGATAATTATCATTAATTACTTTTTATTACTGTACTGATGTAAGTTGAGAAATATTGGACATTTTTGCCCTAACAGCAAATCTAGCTACACTTCGACTCCTCAGGCTCAGACAGACCACATTGAAATAGTTTTTTTCTGTCGGAGCAGTAATGCACCTAGTTTTGTTGAACCACATTCATATATGTGTCTAATATTATGAGTATGGTGTGACACACCCCCAGAACACCCCCAAAAAATGTCCTCATGTTAGGCACATTAGAAAGTGTTGAGTCTTACGAACAATGTGCCTAACACATTCATTAGGCGCCTTAGACATCATAGCCAGCTCGCATTTGACGCCAGAAAAGGGTGAAAAACCCGATCAAACGTCTCCCTAAAAGTGCCCAATTGAAATCTTTGCCAAATATACTATGCATATTATTGTTTACTATATCAGTTAATTGTATAGTGCAGCTCTATATGTTTTAACTTGGTAAATGATACAAGTTTGACTGCTTGAAACCACCGCTAGGGGGAGATAATATATTGTATATCTAGTTAGAATTTAACTTAGTGTTACGAATGGCAGGAATCTTCCTGCCATCTCATCTTCTCTTTCCTATGAAGTAAGAGGCAGTTGTTATGCAACCACCTCAAACAATTTCCAGGGCAGATCAGCTGACTATACTGCATAGATTTGGCTTGTTAGCATAGAGTTGCTAATTGCTAGTCTCTCTATAAAGTTTCCTAATTTTGGCAGCTTGGTATGGATTATACAGTATTGTCGTAAAACACTAACAAAAGAGACAGGTACCACTAGACAAATAATGCTGCCAAATGTACCAAAATTATATGGAAAAAGCAAGAAGGTACAAAAATATGGAGCAGTTTTTTTAAGTGAAGAAAATGAAAAACATAAAAACAATCAAAAACATGCACCAAAACAAAGGGAGGCTATACAGAAATGACCACGAAACCTCCAAAAATACAAACTGTTTACACACTAGAAATGCTGCAAGTAAATAACTAATAGCGTAACCCAATATCATAGACAAGTGAAGGTATAAAAAGATAATACCCAATTAATTAAAAACACTATTAGATCTAGTAATAGTAATCAAAATTTTACTATGAATATATAAATAGCGGGAGAAACTAGGAAAAAAAATCTGGATAAAAACACCAAGGGTGAAAAGTATGTATTTTGGCACCCAGGCGCCATTTTTTTTTGCACGCATTGGTAGCGTAGAATGTGCCTAAATCTATTAACCTGTTCTAGTGCAAGTCATAGATTTAGCGCTTTCTAGCTACAAAGCAACAATTCAGGCTCAGGTAAACTACTTTTAAAGGGCTCTACCTGTTCCAGAAGTAATGCACCTTGATTTGCCATTCAAAAGTCATACATGTGTAGCTTCATACGGTAGTAGTGTGACACGCCTCCAGAATGCCCCCCAGATCTCAGGCGCATTACAAAATGCTGCAGGCACTTTGAAGGGCACTGAATGTTGGAGTGCGCCTCATTAAAAATATGGCGAACAGGACTCTGCCAGTTTTCAGGCTGAAAAGACGCCAAACTTCTGCCACAGCTCTGTACATACATGTTGCCCCAAGTCTCCTAGAAAACAATACAAGATGTCAAGAAAGGCAAATGCCGAAAGTACGGTCAGGAAAGTAATTCGGGAACTGTAGGCAGGAGAACCCCACGTGTATCACCACTACGTGTGGGTTCCTCAGATGTATAGATTAAAGCATTTCATGGCTCATAAATTGCAGTTACCCAGTTAGGTTGTTGCATCTGATGATGGTGTCCAGAAGCAGGTAAAAGCGGTTGCAGCAAAAAGATATATACAGCTCATGCACACAAAATAACACAGTCCAGAGCATGTCGCCGAATGTGCAAAAACACTACAGAGGCTGTGCCAAAGACACAATCCACACATTGTTATAAAGTTATTTCAACAGCGCAGGCACAGTAACACTGTAATGGCAAAAATAATTGACAGTAGTCACAAGCAATCGAACGCACCCACGACAAAGAGTAAATATAACAGCGCATGTGCAGGCAGCAGGAATAATAAATTTATGGATGACAAAAAACCTAAAATAAGTATATACTGTATGTGCAGAGATGAAAGTAATAAAGTAGTAGAATATTGCTGAATACAGATGATAAAAAATAACAAAAAACTTAAGCACATTTAAAAACAATCTATATAGACATAATAGGGCAAATTAGGTTGAAAAGTGCTACAGTAGACACAAGTAAAAGTGTATTAAAGTGAAAAAGTGATACATAATAAAAAATACTAAAAGACTTGTCATTAGTGGGGAATATGCAAGCATATGTCCAGTGGAAGGGTATGGCCACACGGCACTGACAAAATACTGGTTGAATTCTGATTAAAGAATCCGACCGGTATTTTATCATGTCTTATACATTTAGGGGGTTTGGTTTTCTGTCCGGGGTTTTGCGGTTTCCCGGCCACCCCCCAAAACATCGAACAGTACTTTGTTCTGCCCAAAATTTTCCGGGGGAAAGGGAAAGTCCTGTTCCCAATTTTTTTTTTAAACGGTTTACGGTTTTGGGAAAACCTAAACCACCCAAAAAACCCGAGCTGGAAAAACACAGCTCGGTTTTTCTGTTGTTTAAGGGGGGAAAGGTTAAAGAAACTTTTTTTCAACATTTTTCAAATCCGCAAAATTAAAAAAAATCTTTAAAAAACCCCTTGCCGGTGGACATTTTTATTAAAACAAAAAAACGAAAAAAGTCAAAAAAGAAATTTTAAAATTTAAAAGCATTAAAAACACAAGAGAGAAACACCAAAAACAAAATATTAAGGGCTAGAGATAGCAAAATGAATGAGCAAAAACCAATACTCAATATTTAATGTGCTGTAACTGAGTATTGGTTTGGGGGGAAAGTTTGAATAAATGGGCGCCACCCTCCCCCTAAAAGGGGGCTTTTTCATTATTGCACAGTGTGCTCAGTAATGCTACTGATTCCTAACAGGAAAAAAGGAAAATTACTCCCATCCAATTTTTTCGGGTTTAAAATTTGCAGAAAAATTTTTTCCCATTTCAACGGGTGAAATTTCGGAAAAAACCACACAGATCCGTTTATGAAAAAATTTTGTGCCAGGGTTTGAATCCCAAATTTAATAAGTGATATGCATTGTGGGAGATTTCACTTTCTCTATATAAGAGTCCTGTAAACAGCTTAAACCTTCTAGAGAGCAAATTACAAGAAATGCTTTGAAACGAAACGAACGCAGCAGGGGATCTGTTTTGGGAAATAGGGGCCCGGGACTTTGTTTTTGGGGTCTGTTTAATTTAAATGCAGAGGGGAAAATTGCGAAGATTAGTACAAGAGGAGAAAAGCATAGAAATGGTAATGTGCTGTTCTGAGGGGAGACAAAACACGATGGGCCTTTAAATTTAAACACAAATTTTTCTCAGTTTTTTTTAGGGTTGAAAGTTGAAAACCAACCCAATGTTGTATCTTTAAAATTTTTGTAATGCACATATAAAGGATAAAGGACAACAAACAGTACTTTTTGTTGGGTTACTGCTATTGTGTTTCTACGTCTATAGAACTGCTGTTTTATCATTACGTATCCTGTTTACATATTGTACTCAATACAACAGAATATTTTGTTTACGTCACCTTCATTTTTCCTTCCCGTCTTCCAAAACCCATAACTTTTTTTATTTTTCTAGCTACATAGCTGCATGAGGGTTGTTTTTTGCAAGACAAAATGTATGTTTTAATTGTATAATTTATCATGCCATATAATGTTCTGGGAGAAAACAAACTTTGTGGTGAGAAAAGAAAAAAAAAAATGGAACTGCACTAATGTTGAGCGATTAGGTTGGCTATCGAGATCGATCGATAGTCATAGCCGGCCCGCTATGAAAAGGGTTTTTTTCGATAGTGAGGTCGATTATGAGCGATGACCTTTAAATTCAAACGGGGAGCAAAAACCCCTTTCAAAATTAAAACCCAAACAAGGCTGTAGAAGCTAAAATTTTAACATCCACAACAGTAAAATGGATACTTTCTACCAAGGCAAAACCCCTTAAGGTTAAAAAAGCACAGAAAAAAAGCCCACAACCATTCAAACCCCTGTCTTGTCCCACACCGACCCTTAAACCTGAAATCACCCAAAAATTTGAAAAGTCCCCGAAGCAATATGATTTGAACCATCATTTTAAACTTGAACGGACATTGAATATCCCTGTCCGGGGGAAGGGCATGACCCCAAAACCTGAAATGCCCCCCACATTTAAAAAGTCCCGGGAAAAAGGGATTTTTTTCCCAACCACCATTTTAGTTTCACGGGACATTGATTTAAACCTGTCCGGGCAACAGATGAGCCCCAAACCTGAAATGACCCCCACTTTTAAAAAGTCCGGGAAAAAGGATCTTTAAAACCACCATTTTATTTTCCAGGGGAAAAATTGCCCTTTTCCTTTCCTGGGCCACAGCATGCCCCAAAGGGCCGAGTTACAGGGGGTGCGGGGGAGAGCCCGGGCGGCGCCCCGCCATCTTTTTAAACCACGCATTTTTAAAAAGCCCTGAAACGCAGCAACAAAAAACTGTTTTTTGCTAAACCCCGAGGGGCGGAAGGGGGGTTTTTGAGAACTCACCTTTCCCCTCAGTACAATTCAATAGGGGGGTTTCCCCTTTTTCCCCTCCAAATGAGTGTGGCCCAAATTTTGGGGCTTCATTTTGGAAATACGGGGTTTAAGGGCCCCTGTTAAACACCCGGGTGCCCTTTGTCTTGGAAATTTTTTATTCTCTTTTTACTCACGTGTTTGGGGGAAAAAGGGTCTCTGTACTTTTTTCCATGTCCGTGCTCCATACCCCTTTCCCCGGGAATAACCTACATTTTGGTCAATTTTCCTGTACCCCCTTGTACAATTCGGGGAATTTTTTTAAAACGCTTTTTTTTTACATGCAATTTTTTAGTTTTTTAATTCTAAAAAAACACAAATTTAAAATGGGAGGAACCCCAACCAGTCTTTTTTTCTTTTTTTTTTTCTTTGGGTTTTAAAATTTGGGTTTTCTCAATACAGGGTTTGAAAGCTATTTTAAAAGATCTTGCAAAAACAATCTTTTTCAAAAAGGTCCTTTAAAAAAGTGTCCTCCCTTTTCCCTGTTTCTGACAGCACCATCACCCTTGACCCCCTTTTGAAAATTTGTGAAGAAAAAATTTTCTGTTAGAAACAAAAATTTTTTAGAATAGGCCCCTTTTAGAAATACCCCTTCATGTCCCCAAAAAAATTTGCCCCAAAAATTTAAAAAAGCATGACCCTTGAGGCCATTTTTTTGACAATTGTAAAGGGAACAAAGGGCGGGTTTAAAAACATTTTTTAGAATAGGACCTCTATTATAGCGGCATTTTCACAGAAAAAATCCCCCAAAAATTCAAAAGCTTTGCCCCCTGCCCCTTTTTGGCAATTTGAAGAAAAAATGTCTTTTAAAAACAACTTTTTTAAAGAATAGGACCTGTATATAGCTGCATGTGACAGCAAAAATGCCCCCAAAAAATTAAAAGGGCTACCCTTTAAAACCACTTTGGAAAATTTTTTAAAGAAAAAAATTTTCGGGTTGAAACAACATTTTTTTTAAAATAGACTAGAAATTCTGCATTTCAAAGCATAATTAAAAAAAAAATTATAAAAAACTTCTCACCCCACTGTTAAAAATTTTGTGGGGGAAAGAAATGCCACTTAAAAGGGGCCACTTTCTGTTAAAAAGGGGACCTGTTTAAATGCGGTATCTCACAGCACATGACCCCAAAAAAAATTATAAATATGACTTTTTAAAACCACTTTTAAAAATTTGGGTTGGGGGGAGAAATGCCACAAAAGAAGCCAAATTTCTTTTCCCAAAAGGAAACCTTTAATTTTATAGCTGTATCCACAGCAACATGACCCTAAACTATTGAAAATGCCAAACTTTTTAAAAGGGGAAAATAAAGAAAATGGAATACGGGTTGTCATAAACCTTGCTGTCTTTTACAGTTTTCCTCACAAAAAACCCCAGCAAAATGAACTTTTGGGGGAAAAGAAAAAAAAAAAGGGCAGTAAAAAAATACATTTTAAAAAAAATTTTTTTCAAAAGGCCCTTTTTCCCTGTTTAAAAAGGAATGTGAAGTAGACCGGAACAAATCGGTGCCCTCGGAAATTTGGGGGTTGCCACAACATCATCAGAGACCCATGCCAAATTCACTTGAAGAAACAAAAAAACGATCCACATTATCTGTGGAAAGCCGATGCGTTTGTCGAAAAGACTCCCCCAGGGGCTGAAGGTCCGCCCCAGATATGACGCTGGTTTGCTGGGCGGGACAAAAACCTTCAATTCCCGGTTTAGCCACTGGGGCCCAAATTGGGTCCATTTTGGAAACCCAAAAAGCTTTTTGGGTCCGGAACCCCATGCAAAAAAAACGGTGAGACGCAGAAAGTCTGCCCCGGCCCCCTTAAGCTGACCCTTTTGTTGTTGGATGTGGTTTTTGCATTGCACTTTGGGTGGGGTTGTAAAAAAAATTGCCAAGGTCACCCTTTAAAGGCTTCTGCCCCCCCCTTGCATGCTGCTCCGTTTACGCCTATTGGCACCTACGCTGTCAGGGCGCTGATGTTGTTCCCCGTGAAAATTGGGGGAACTTGAACAACGCAACAGATGTCCCATTTAAATTCAATCAGAAAGGGGCTCCTTTTCCCGCTTTTTACCCCTCTTTTTGGGGGTTGGGTGGAAAGAAATTTGCTGATTTTTGTTTTGAAACCGGGATCCAGGAGGGGGGCCCACCCAGTAACTGTTGTTCTTTTTGAGGCCCTTAATGCGGGGATCACTTGGGGGAAAATGGAGCATCCAACATCATGTGGGGAGAGGGGCCCTTTGATTTCCCAAGCCTCTGGTCAGGGGCCACAAAGAAAAACTGATTTTCCCTCATCTTCCCCCTTTCCCGCCCTAAAATTTTCGCCCCAAACCCCTTTTTTCCAAAGGGCGGGACGTGGGTAAAAAAGGGTGTCTGGGAAAAAACCTCCTCCTCCTCCTCCCCCCCCTCCCCTCCGGCACAGTTTCAACCGGGCCCTGACTTCCCTCAGATGCTGAAACCCCCTGAAGCTGATGCCCCAAACCTTTGCACTACCGGGACCCCGAACCACGGGCCAAATTAAGACCGAAAAAAATTGTGAAATTTGCGGGGCCTTGTGATTTGACAGAAAAAGGGCTCCGTGTCCCATCTGTGCCCGTCTCCTCCTCCGTCGGGGGGGGACCTGTTGTTTCAGAGTGTCCAACGACCCGTTCCAAAAACAAAAGACCCCCAAACAATGCTCATCTGCCCAAGGGCTTTGCCCCGCCCCTTGACCATTTTGGGGGGCTTCTTTCAAAACTGGAAAGGGTTTGGGGGCAAAACTTCTTTCACCTGCCTCCACCTCGGGGGTTCAAAAACCCCGGGGCCCGTCCCGCTTCTTTCGGGGCCATGGGGGCCCCTTCGAAACTGCGAAAATGGGAAATTGGGGCGGGCTCCCCCAACAATCGCTGGACTTTGTGGGGGGTTGGAATTCCACGTGTTCCCAAACGTAAACCCAATTGAAAAAGGGTTTTGACGGGGGGCGAGCTGACGCTGAAACGCACCGGGGCGGGGGGAAGCAGGGTGCAAAACGGCGGGAAGTGGAACTCAAACCTCGACCTTCTTCAGCAGGAAATTCCAACCTGGGTCCCCCTTTAAGGGGGGCCACCCAAAATTTCGCCCGTTACCCGCACACCACCTTCCCCTGGCCCCGGGTTTCTTGTCACCCACCCACGCTGGGTCTCTTTGCTATAGACCCCGTCCACAGCCCTGACCTGTGTGTGGACGGTCCCCAAAAAGGCAGATTAATTTAAAACCCCGGCCTGGTGCCCGGGGCCGGATCCACCAGAGGCCCTTTGGGGGGAAAGACCCTGAAACCCATCCCTGCGGTTTTGAAGACGTGCGGCCGAGCCTGAGAGCCACCGTCACCCCCCAGAACATCCCCCCAAACTCACCCATGGGGCTTCAAGAGAATAGCGGTCTTGGGCCGTGCTTACAAGTCCATGGCGGTGGCCCAGATGGACTTTTCCCGGGACAAAATTTTCAAAACAACGCGCTTAAAATTTTTTAGTTACCCGTGGCGGGGCCAAAGGGGCAGGACGGCTTTTCTGGCAAAAAATTTCCCTGCCGGCATCGGGAAAGGGGGAAAGGGGCAAGGGGCCCAAAGACGGGGGCGGAACCCATTTGTCCCACCAGAGGGGAAAGGCAACTTTTCCCCGGCCCAAAAGCCGGGGCAATGCCGACATTCGGGCTTTTGGCTTTGGGAGGGTTTTGGGTTAAAGTTTTTCCCCTGCTCCCCAAACCTGGAAGACAGAAGGCTGGCTGCTAGACTGCCCGCTGAAGGGGTAAAGGGTTGGTTTTCCCGGGGGTTTTGGGGGGTACTCGGGCGACGGTGGGGGCTGAAGCGGAGGCTGATCCTTGATCAAGACCTGAGAGACAGGGCAGCTGAGGAACGCTTGGTGGTGGGGGAAAGGGGCGGAACAGAGGGTGTGACCGTGGTTTTGGGGGCCCTGCTTTGGTCTGGGCCTTTTTTTCCCAATTTTCCCTCCATTTTCCCCCAAATCATGCAATTTCCTGCCCCGGACTAACATGTTGGTTTGGGGGTTAACCCCTTAAGGTTTTTTCCTCTACTTTTGCGTTTTTTCCCGGGAAAGGGGGGCATTTTGACATCCGCTGGGGGAAAAGACAACGCTTTGTCAAAAAAAGGCCCAGGGGTTGAGAGGTCCTGGGGCCTTTTGAAAGGCGATAAGCCCAGGAGCGGAGTTTTGGGGCTTTACCCGTGGCCCGGGGGGAATCAAATCAACGAACTTCTGCGACCTCCCCCCCTTTTTTGGGCGGGGCCCTAATTTACACACCCCCCCGCTCCCCTCGCCACGATGAAACGCTCGCAAGCAAAATTTTCGGAAAAGACCAGGAGGGGTCCCAATGTTTGTCATCATCAACATCATCAACACAGGGGGACTTTTGGGGGGGCCTGACTTTCTGCAACCCCGAAGCCTCAGGCCAAAAAGCAAGGGGGGACTGCAAAGGGATTCCCACCGCCCGGGGTTTTTTCCGGAAATTTCCGGCTTCCCTTTACCTCCTCTTATGGGATCATAAAAATGGGCGTCAGAGCAAAACCAAAAACATCCCCTTTTAACTTTAAAAATGCCTTCTTTTACCCCAACCCCCATTTTGGGCAACAAAGAGGTCCCTTTAGACAATGGATTTATCCACCGTGGTGGGAAAAACGAGTTTTAAAATTTTGGGGTGCTTTCATGTTGACCCGGGTCGATGATTTTCTGAGACGACATTTGGGCCGTGACGCGAGGACAGGAGGTTTAAACTGCTAGATCGGTTCATTAAACCAATTTAAAGGGCAGAATTTTGGGGACGATTTTTCGTTACTTAGATTCACAGGGCCCTGACCCCAAACGAAGACAGGCCTGACGGTTTCCCGCAACTGACGTTTCCCCTTTTCAAAGCGGGGTTGTCGGGGGGACGGAAGGAGCACCTTCCTTTTCGTTTCCTTTTACCCCCCATGTTTCTACCCCCCCCCCTTTGCTCGCTTAAACCCCCTGCATTTCCTCCATTTTTCAGAAATAAAAAAATTTGGGGAAGGGGGGGAATTTGGGAAAAGTTTTGGGAAATCTCCTTTATTAAAAGACTGGGAAATCACAGCCTTTTTCTCAAATCCCCTAATCAAAACCAAAATTTCTGGGTTCAAAATTTTTAAATGCAAGGTGTCTATCAACAAATCTGGACTTGGGGGAAAAAATCCAAAAAAACACTAACGGTTTTGTTTTTTGGTTAAAAAAAAACGGAATTTTTTTCACCTTTTAATTCCCCCTGTGGTGAATAAAGAATTGCTTTTTTTAAGATTTTTCTTTGATGCTCGTCAATGAACAATGCTGGGGGTGCAAAAGTCCAAAAAAAACGTAACGTTATGTTTTGGGGTAAAAACCAAATTTTTTTCAACCTTTTAATTTACCCGGGGGTGAATAAAGAAATTTCTGGTTTTTAAGGGTTTCCCTAATGCTGTTCAATGAAAAATGGGGGGTGCGCAAAAGTCAAAAAACCGAAAATGTTAGTTTTTGTAAAAATAAACTATATTTTTTTTCACCTTAAATTCCCCCTGTGGTGAATATAAATTCTGTTTTTTAAAATTTAAAGGGATTCCGCGTTTAAAAAACAATGCTGGGGGTGCAAAAGTCAAAAAACCTGTAAATGTTTTGTTTTTGGTTAAAAAAACCCATATTTTTTGCACCTTTCAATTCCCCCTGTGGTGAATAAAGAAAAAAAAATTTCTTTTTTAAGATTAAATTTGATTTATGGGGTCCCAAAGAAAATGCTGGGTGCGCAAAAAGGGGCAAAAAACACTTTAAATGTTTTGTTTTGGTATAATAAACGGAATTTTTTGCACCTTTCAATTCCCCCTGTGTGAAAATAAATTGCCGATTTTTAAATTTACGTAGATGTTTCGTCAATGAAAAAATGCTGGGGTGCCAAAAGTCAAAAAAAACCCCTAAAATTTTTTAAGTTTTGGTATGGGTTTAAAAAGAAATTTTTTTCACCTTTTAATTCACCTGTGGTGAATATAGAATTTCGTTTTTTAAAATTTTCGGGAATGCGCGTCACGAAAAATGCTGGGTGTGCAAAAATCAAAAAAACGTAACTGTTTGTTTTTATAAAAAAAAACGGTAAATTTTTTTTACCTTTCAATTCACCTGTGGTAAAAAAAAAATTGCTGTTTTAAGATTTTCGTTTTAAAGCGGGGTCAATGAACAATGGTGGGTGTGCAAAAGTCAAAAAAACACGTAACGATTGTTTTTGGTTTTAATAAACGGGATTTTTTGCACCTTTTAAAAATTTACCTGTTGGGGAATATAAATTGCTGGTTTTTAAAGATTTTCTTTTAAAAGCGGGGTCAATGAAAAATGCGGGGTTTCGCAAAAATAAAAAACCAAAGTAACTGTGATGTTTTTCGTACGATACAAAGGTTTTTTTTTGCAACCCAAAAAACCTGTGCGAAATAAAAAATTGCTGATTGTAATTTTAAATGCAAGGGGGATATATCAAAAGTCCAAAAGGTGTAAAGGGTTTAAAAATTGGGAAAAAGAACACCTATCTGAAATGGGATACTGATAATAAAAAAAGGGTTTTTTGTTAAACAAACAAAAGGGGACCCGCATTACCAAAAAAAAATTTTTAAACCCCCCAAAATAATTTTTGGCTGCCCCAAAACCAGGGGAAAAATTTCAATACAAACTTTTTAATAATAAAGATATTTCCCCTACAAAAACTACATAAGTCTTGGGGAACTTTTTCCCCGTTTTTCTTTAAAAAAAGAGCTTGTCGTGTTCGCCCCATGCCCCCCCCCCCCACCAACTCCCACCGCCGTGAATTTAAAAGTGGGTAATGCTGCTTTAAAATTCTCTAGCCCAAAATACATAAAATCTTTAAATCTCTAAATTAAAATAAATTGGAAGGGTCCCCCTAATATAGAGGTTTCCCTGTGCAGAAAAAAGCTAATTTCGCTTAGCTGTTTTCCCCAGGGCCCCAAACGCAGGTCCTAAACCCTATGAGGGCGCTGAGAGACACTTACGAAACAGGGGAAAACCCCGTTTTTATGTAAAACGGGGGTCATTTTATTTTTCCAGCCAATTTGCAACCCTACACCTCCCAAATCATGACCCCCCACCCCCCCATCTCACCCTGCTCTAAATTTTTGTAATCTGATTTGCTGGCCCCCAAAATTTCAGGAAGCGCCGAAAAAGGCCGATCTAAATTGATCACAGATTTTTAAACCTTTAAAATTTTCGCATGATCAGGAAATTTCGAACACCATAAAAAACCTTTCCGATTTCAACTTTTTCGATAAAAAAACGCTCAACCCCTAAAAATTCACCTTTCTTGTTGTATGTGGGCTAAAGTGTAGTTTCTACTGCTACCATTTTGGGATACGTGCAACTTTTTCATTACTTTTCATTTCAATTTTTTGAGAAACAGGAAATGATCAAAAAAATTTCAATTTTAGAATAGGATACATATTTTTTTACTTATACTTTAGTCCCCCTGTCTACTAGAACCACATTCCCTTGTGAAACTGTTCTGCAATATTTAAGTACTTTTCAGAACAGGTAACTAAAATTTGGTTTAATTTCCACTTCAACCGTCAAAGGAAAGTTGAAATTGGGCGGGAAAAAAATGGCGGGCCAGGGAATTTTTAAATTAGGCCCCCAAACCCTGTCATGAAAACTGATCTCGTCACATGGGGGAAACCGGAATATGGGAAAACCCAATTTTTTTTCACTCTTCGTAGAGCAAAGTCCCTTTTATTTGCTAAAAGCATTTTAAGGTGCCCAAAAGGGGTTTGGGAAAGGAAAGAAAATCTCCAACCCTTAGCCAAAATTGGGTTAATTTTGTTGTGTGGGGTATGAGCTCAGTGTTTGGACCCCTCCTCCTTATTTCCCTTTTTTAAATATTTTTACAAAATTTTTATCATTTTGTAGGGAATAGATATTTTTTTAAATTAAAGGGTATTAATACCAGCAAAATTAAAACTGAAAAATTTTCTGAAAAAATATATTTTTAGGTTCAATTCCACACTTCTTTAAGTCCTGACAGATACCTAAAACAAAGAGTTGAATAAAACTTTCTAAATAGAATTTTAAATATTGTGTGGGATGCATTTTTTGTAAACTGGAGTGATTTATAAAGGTTTCTAATGGCCACTTGAAAAAAACCAAAATGGTTTTTAAAAAAATAAAAAATGCTTGGAAAATTTTTTCCAAAAAAATTTATAAAATTTTCTTTTTTACTTAAAAGCCCCCCAAAACCCAAACCCTAAAGGGGGTTTTTCCACAAATTTAAATTTTACGTGGGATCCCCAAAATGGGGAAAAATTTTAAACATTTTTCCCAAAAAAATTGATTACAAAAAGGAAGCCTGTGAAAGCACACAATTTTTTCAATCCCCCTTAATTAAACCCGAAAGCTTTTCAATTTGACAAAGACCAGAGGGGCGCAAGCCGCACTTTTCATGAAACACCTTTTTAACTGATGAAAAAGGGGGAAAAAGAATTTAGCTTCAAGAGGCTGGGGAGAAAGTACAGTGGGATTAGCCGTGTCCCCCCTTATAGAGAATCCACTGTTTTTAAAGGGTTTTTTAAATTTTAGTTTAAATTTTTTGAGACCCCCTTATTCCTCACTTTCCCTTTCTCACCCCCTTCCCCCTCTCCCCGCAGGGCCTTTAGACTCAACATGATTTGTTTTTTAAAATTTTAAATTTGTGCTGATAAAAGGGAAGTAACTCACCCTTGGGAAAACCCCTTTTAAAAGGGGTTTTTTTCCAAAAAAGGCATTTCAAGCCTTTGGTTTGTTTTGCTTTTGGTTTTTAGTGTTTTTTCCCAAAGGGGGCATGGGAAGATTGTAAATTAACTGCCCAAAACATGTGAAACCCAAACAGGCTTTACACCACCAAGCCTTTTCCCCCCAGTTCTCACCCTATTTAACAAAGGTCTGTTTAAAGTTAAAGCTGTAGTACTACAATGTAGCTGAGTGGCTAACATTTTTGGGCCTTTTCAACAAGGCCCTTCCAAGGTTTATTTTTTTTCCCCCCAATGCACATACCTTTACGAGGTTTTTTTTTTTTCTTTTTAAATTTTTCTGCACTGACTAAATACAAAGGGGTACAGAAGGGAAGGGGGGTAGAAAGACAGCACCCGGGTTTAACAATCCCAGCCATTAAGTGTAAAGAGATTTTCAAACAGGGGAAAAACTTTACGTAGCTGCCCGGAGGAAGGCGATGTCTGACAAGGGGTTTCCCCGACTTTAGGAGCTCTCAACACTTGTCCCTATCCCCCTAGATAAAAAGCTGTACGCTATAGATCCCAAAAAAGGGATGGGGAAAAAAAAAAATGGTGCAGAAATTTTTTAAAATTTTTGAATAGTGAAAATGTTTTTTTATTTAACTAGCAATCCTTCCCCCCATTTAATTTTTGTTTTGTGGCAAAACCCCTTTAAGAGTTAAAAAAAAGATTTTTAAAAAACATAAAACGACATAAAAAACAAAAAGGGTGTAAACTGAAAATTTTTAAATTTTATCCCTCTTTTTAAAGTAAAGATTTAATTTTTTTTTAAAATTTCAAAATTTTTCACTTTTTTCTGGGACATTTCTTAAATTTATTTATAAAAAAATACCAAAAAAACGTAAATCCCAACCCTTTTTTTTACCAAAATAAAGAATAAGTTTCACAAAAAACAATTTTAAAAAAACTTTTAAAAATTTGCAAAAAAAATTCCAAAATTATTAAACCACAAAATGAAACCACTAATTTGAAAAAAAGGGGCTGCAACCCCCGAAGTCCAAAAAGATTGCATCCTTTTAAAGGGGGTGAAATAAATTTAAAAAAATTTTTAAAATTTTGTAATAGCCCCATTTCATGCATTTCCCCAAAAAATTTGGAAAAAAAAAAAGATTGTTCCAAATGAGTAAAAAAACCCCCCCTAAGTCCACAATTTAAAAAACAACCCCCTTTCCCGACCCCCTGGGAGCTTACCTCACAAGGCAAATAAAACGATTTCAGAGAAAAGATTTTCCTTTCCTACAGTGACAGAGGTTTCTTAAAAAGAAAAATTTATCAACCAATAAGGATTTAAAAATTCAGGTTATGTCAGAAGAGTGACTTTTTTTGGGGGCATATGATCATTCCCAATTGGTCATTTTAAACCCCAAACGTTTTAAGGGAAAATAAAAAAAAAGTTAGATTTACCCAATTTCAGTGAACTTTATATAATTTCCTTTTAAACCTCTAAACCCCATTGGGGGCATCACTCAAAAAAAAAGCAAAAAAACTCTGTAACTGAAAAATGTAATATTAAAACAGTTAAAAAAATAACCCACTACATTGGGGTTAACGGAAACTGTTCCCCATTATTTAAAATTTAAACCAGGACAGGATAAAAATTGGGCCCAAAATTTTAAAACCAAAATTTTTTGGTTTTAAGGAAAAATTTTAAAAAGTTTTTTTTAAGTTCAGAGAAATCCATCAGATGTGTACTATATGTGCTGCTGAAGGCAGCCTAGATTTCTTTGTACTTTAAAATGAATCGCGGTGTCACATAACAAAAACTTTATAAACCGGTGTAAACGGTTTTTTAGCTTTAAAAAAACTGGGTGCCTTTGATGTCGAAAAAATTTTAATGGTGTTTTTAAAAAATTTTTTTTAAAGCCCAAAAGCAATTTTTTTATTCAAAAGTGGGGTTTGCCCGGGCAATGTCAAAAACAAACCCGTGGGGTAAAACCCTTTTAAACCCGCTGGCCCTCAAATAACCCAAAGCTCCCCAAAAAGAATAAAGCCATAGCTTTGAGAGAGTGGAGACAGGGCAGGAGCTGTGATAATTATCAAGCTGGCTATCCACTGCTGGAATATATACCCAATATGACCTGGGCCTCTGCACACAATCATCACACTGTGGCTTTATCTTATTTCGGGTATTTAATGAGAAGACCAGCTCAATGGGAAAGACAATTATGCTTAGTAGAACTGAAGAGAAGAGTGGAAGGCTACCTGCAGTGAACTGGATGGATTCAATCATGGAATAGTGCATGTGCCACTGAGAAACTTATACGGGTTTAGGAAAATTACTTTCAAATATTCTATTCAGGAATTCTGAATTGAAAGAGAAGAGTCCCCCATTTTTTACATCAGCTATGAAGAATAGAAAGTAGCTACAAAGAAGGGCTCAATGGGAAATGTATAATGCATAATTTCTGATGTGATGGTAGAGGAATGAACACACCTACGGTACTCTATGATCAGCTAACCATTAGGGGACCCATCTAGCACAAATGAATGAATAAACACCTTAAAAGTCATTATCTTTCACATAGAAAAAACTATTTTTAGATATTTTATTTATTACCTTGTGTTAAAAAAAAAAAGTTGTATTAAGTTTTAGTCTGCATTCTCCATTCCTGATATTTAGCTTATAGCTTGCTCCTAGTTTCAGACTTTTCTTATATAGGTGTGTCCTACCTGTAATATGTGTTGGATTCGAGGACTTTGCATTTGCTAGTCTAGATTTTGTCATAACTGCTCTGCTTTTTCTCTAAACTTGTACAGAGGCTGAGTATTTCTCCCCCTGCAAACTGCATGCTTTTCTCCCTATCTATGGTACAACTGGTGTGATCTGCTCTCCTTGGATGTTTTCTCCCTTTCTATGCTCTGATCTTTCGTATATAACCTCTTTTATTTTTATGCTGCTATTTCTATTACTGAAAGAATGAATGGAGAAAACAGAGCGCTGTGAGGAAGAGTAGCTGAAATTAAATGAAATTCTGCAGGAAAGTCAACCAAGTGAACGACTTACACAAATTCCAGAACTGCAAAATGGTGGGCAACTTTCAATTAAAACTGTTTAGAGAGTTGTTTAATTTTGTATTAGAAAAAATAAATTAACATTAAAAATATTAAATCCAAACATGTCTTTGGCCTTTAAAGATGAAATTAGAAAACAAAGCATTCAGAAGATACACGATTGATGTGGTTGCCATGAGACAACACATCTTTCCCCCTACAAATAAATAATTGTAATTATTTTAAATTTAGTCTTCAATTTTCTCTTTAACTTAGTTAAAACAATACTTATCCTAAACTCCATTCTTACTACATCCTCCATAATTTCTACATATGGGGGACCCAGGTACAGAACTGTTCTATTCCATAGGGGCTACATGTAGAATATCTGATCCACTATTTGGTTGGTCCTAAAATTAAACAGAGTTCAATTTACTGCCACAAAATTGTAGGACAATATCTTACTTTGTTATATGGCTCTATCACAAGATAAGTAATGCTGCTCACTACATTCAGTTGATACAGTGGGGAAAACACAGTATTTAGTCAGCCACCAATTGTGCAAGTTCTCCCACTTAAAAGATGAGAGAGGCCTGTAATTGACATCATAGGTAGACCTCAACTATGAGAGACAAAATGAGAAAACAAATCCAGAAAATCACATTGTCTGATTTGGAAGGAATTTATTTGAAAATTATGGTGGAAAATAAGTATTTGGTCATCTACAAACAAGCAGGATTTCTGACTCTCCCAGACCTGTAACTTCTTCTTTAAGAGGCTTCTCTGTCCTTCACTCATTACCTCTAGTAATGGCACCTGTTTGAACTTGTAATCAATATAAAAGACACCTGTCCACAACCTCAAACAGTCACACTCCAAACTTCCCTATGGTGAAGACTAAAGAGCTGTCGAAGGACACCAGAAACAAAATTGTAACCCTGCACCAGGCTGGGAAGACTGAACCTGCAATAGGCAAGCCGCTTGGTGTAAAGAAATCAACTGTGGGAGCAATAATTAGAAAATGTAAGACATAGAAGACCACTGATAATCTCCCTCGATCTGGGGTTCCACGCAAGATCCCACCCCATGGGGTCAAAATGATCATAAGAACAGTCATCAAAAATCCCAGAATCACATGGGGGGCACCTAGTGAATGACCTGGAGAGAGCTGGGACCAACGTAACAAAGGCTACCATCAGTAACACACTACGCCGCCAGGGACTCAGGTCCTGCAGTGCCAGAAATGTCCCCCTACTTAAGCCAGTACATGTCCGGGCCTGTCTGAAGTTTTCTAGAAAGCATTTGGATGATCCAGAAGAGTATTGGGAGAATGTCATATGGTCAGATGAAACCAAAGTAGAACTGTTTGGTAGAAACACAACTTGTCGTGTTTGGAGGAGAGAGAATACTGAGTTGCATACAAAGAGCATCATACCTACTGTGAAACATGGGGGTGGCAACATCATGCTTTGGAGCTGTTTCTCTGCAAAGGGACCAGGACCACTGATCCATGTACATGAAAGAATTAATGGGGCCATGTACTGTGAGAATTTTAGTGCAAACCTCCTTCCATCAGCAGGGGCATTGAAGATGAAACGTGGCTGGGTCTTTCAGCATGACAATGATCCCAAGCACACCAACAGGGCAACAAAGGAGTTTCTTTGTAAGAAACATTTCAAGGTCCTGGAGTGGCTTAGCCAGTCTCCAGATCTCAACCCTATAGAAATCCTTTGGAGGGAGTTGAAAGTCCCAGCGACAGCCCTAAAACATCACTGCTCTAGAGGAGATCTACATGGAGGAATGGGCCAACATACCAGCCACAGTGTGTGCCAACCTTGTGAAGACTTACATTAAACGTTTGACCTCTGTCATTGCCAACAAAGGATATATAACAAAGTATTGAGATGAACTTTTGTTATTGACCAAATACTTAGTTTTCACAATAATTTTCAAATAAATTCTTTCCAAATCAGACAATAGGATTTTCTGGATTTGTTTTCTCATTTTGTCTCTCATAGTTGAAGTCTACCTATGATGGCAATTACAGGCCTCTCATCTTTTTAAGTGGTAGAACTTGCACAATTGGTGGCTGACTAAATACTTTTTTCCGCAATGTACATATGTTTCACAGTAGTTAACAATACAAGGAGAAATCCCATGTTTGTATTGGCAACAAAGCTCTAAAAGTTGTTGAAAAGTTAATAAACATTTTTGAACTTTATTGGATTCTTAAAAATAAATAAATAAAAGTAAAAATTACAATATGGTATCTACACAGGCATCCCTAACATGTTTCATATCTCTCCATGGGTTTCTAATCATAGCATAGTGAGATAAAGAGGAACTCACGTATGTAAACATACTAAACCAGGTGTGTACAAACCACAGTGTCTCCACAATCAAACAGGCATGGAGATTATAAACATAAATAGACTCCATCAATTAAACAAATGTATATAATAATACAAACAGCATTTAATAAATTTACAGGTAATATTTTTTTAGTTTAAACCTATAGGAAAACTATTAGAGTGTAAGCATCCAGTATGCCTATCTATTATACTCTCTTCATAATACTTTAAGCAATTATCACTCAATAAGAGTTTATTAAAGCAGTTCACAGCTTCTTCAAGCTCACACCTCCTGTGCAGGGTTTACAGCAGTGATATTTCAGCTCTGCTGCTCTCCTATTCGTAGTTCCGGGTGGGTGAAAAACAAGAACACCATCCAAGAAGGATGCATGGCTATGAATGTGACCTAGCAGAGTTGTATTTGTCATAAAAGGAAGCTTCTAGTAAGAGAAACAAAACTTACACGCTGCCAAGAGACACTGTCAGTTGCTGAATTTCAGACCTGAATGGATGGTACAAGTCTTCTCTCTGGTCAGTAACTCTGGCCAGGGTTAGAAACTGGTTGAGGCCACTTTGTAATAGCCTTGATTTTATCCATAAGGAACTTGATGAGGCTTAATTGGGCTCTCCCAATGTCGTACCCGAGATAGCAAACCTCCTCTAGTGCTATGGTACACTTTTTCGGGTTGGCAGTTAAGCCTGCTGCCCCTATTGCGCCCAGGAACGCTTGCACCATGTATAAGTGGGACTTCCAGTCCGCTCTAAAGATCACCACGTCATCCAGATATCTAGCCGCATATTCTTTATGGGGCTGCAGGATGAGGTCCATTAACCTCTGGAACGTGACAGGAGCCCCATGTAGGCCAAAGGGAAGGACAACATCATGGAAATGTCCCTGTTGGGTGGACAAGACCATTTTTTCCTTTGCCTCATCTGTGAGAGGAACCTACCAATAGCCTTTGGTGAGGTCTAACGTGCCTATATACCTGCCATCTGTTTTGGGAATGAGCACTATGGGGCTCGACTACCCACTTTTGGACTTTTCTATTGCCCTTAGGGTTAGCATCCCCTTCAGGGTTTTATAAACCTCTCCACCAGACCATCGGTCTGGGGATGGTAAACCGAGGTACAGAGGTGGGTAGTGTTTAGAAGCCGGCAGAGTTCCTTGGTCACTTTGGACATGAAGGGAGTGCCCTGGTCAGTTAGGATCTCCTTTGGGATCCCAGCTTGGGTGAACATCTGGAAAAACTCCTTCGCTATAGCTTTAGAGGAGGTGTTCCTAAGGGGAATTGCCTCTGGGTAGCGGGTGGCATAGTCTAGGACTACTAACATGTGCTGATGTCCTCTGGCCCCACCTAGAAGAGACCCCACCAGATCCATGCTGATCCATTCGAAGGGGACCTTGATTATCGGAAGAGGAATTAGCAGGCTCTGAAAATGAGGTCATAGGGTGTTAATCTGGCACTCTGGGCAAGATTGGCAAAATTCCTCAACCACTTTATAGATTCTCAGCCAGTAGAAGTTATGCTTCACCCATTCTTTGGCTTTCTCACCCCTAAGTGTCATCCCAGCACATGGGAGTGGGATAGCTCCAAAACCATGCAAACATGGGACCTTGGTACCACCAACTGCTCTACCACCTTGGTTGGCGCCTTTTTCATCCGGTATAGTAAATCATTGTTTACCACAATATGAGGGTAGACCAACCCCTTATCTGGTTCCTGGGGTTTATCATCAATAACCTTAACACTTTTCCAAGCGTTTACCAGGTTAGGGTACTAGGGTGCCTCAGTTGTTCAGTAACAAAGTTCCCCATCGATACTGGCATGGACTGATAATGGAAATGTATCTGTTTCTCCTTGTACCTGGGTGGACACATTACCAGTTTCACATATGTCATTTACAAGAAGTACGCCATTATACATTTCACTCTCTTTATTCTCCCACAAATCCCAGAACAAGGGATAGTCAGAGCCTATAATGGCACTGTGGGGTAAGCTCATCACGACGGCTATCTCATGTCGTGCAGCCCAGCAGGTAATTTGTATGGTGAGTAGGGCAGTGGGGTAGTCTCTGGTGTCACTGTGAATACAGACCACCCCTAGACAGCAGGTTTGAAGTTAGTCTGAGCCCACCACCCTGGCTTGTACCAGGGTCATCAAACTCCTGGAATCCATGACATCTTGCACTGAGTGTCCATTAATTCTGACAGGACAGTCCCACCTGTCACTGCCAGTCTCAGCATGAGTAGCATAAAAAGGCCTTGCATATAATGACATATGGCTCCCAAATCCACAGTCCATGGGTTCCTCCAAGTTTGGACAACTTGCCGCGACATGTCCCAGTCCTTGACACCGCCAGCAGACAATGGGGCCCTGGGCTCTAGGTAAAAGGTCCCTTTTTAGGGTGGACAACCTTTCCCCCTTTTCACCCAACCGTGACCCCCCTCCCATAAGGACATTTTACTTTTGGGACAGGGACAGTCTTACCCATGCTGGTGTTTGTAGGTTCCCAATGAGATGCAGTCCCTGCAGGAATTCCTCGGTGGTGCTGTACCTCTCCACAACCACGATGAGCTCGTCCATACTTTTGGGGTTCGTGTACCCCACGTACCGCTGGAGCCTCACTAGTAGGGCACATACAAAGCAATCACAGATGACCTGGTTGACCACCTGGGCATGGGTAAGATTCTCGGGTTGCAGTCACTTGTGAGGCAGAAGAAGTCATACATTTGTGAACAAGCTGGCTTTTCAGGATCAAACTCCGAGGTGTAGACTCTCTGGGCCTGGACCACCAGGGTAACCCCCAGTCAGGCTAGTATTTTCCCATTCAACTTGTGGTAATCCTTGGTCCATCAGGTCACCTGTTAGAAAGGGGACCAGGACGTTGGCCCACTGGTCCACTGAAAGCTGCTTTCTCTCCGCAATCCTCTCAAAGGTCCCGAGATACGCCTCAATGTCATCATCTTAGGTCATCTTGAATAGGACGTTAAGCCCCGTGTGGAGGGGCGCGAACTGCCCATCTGTCGACCCTCTGGTCTTTCGGTCAGGATTTGGAGCTGCTGCTCTTTCACGGTGGCTTGGTGCATTTCTATCAACAGGTCTCTGCTTCTGGGCCTAATGGTGTCCTTGTGTTTCTTTTTCTGGCTTGCTGCCATCAGTTGGAGGTTGGTATTGGCCTGGATTCTCTGTTTCAACAGCTTGTCCATTTTGACTGTCTCAGCTTTTTGCACAGTTGCAGCTTTCACCCAGGACATATGTTGGCGACACTTCCCCTGCCTGCCTCTTTAAGAGTACTGACTCTTTTAAATTCCCTTTGCATCCTCCACGAAATATGAATGTTTACGGCTATGAGATCACAGCATAAGTCCATCAGGCATAGAGACAGAGGCAGTTCTTGTGTAAAAACGGGTTCTCCCATATGTTTATTTCAGGAAAAAATAAATGCACAGCAACAAAAAGCACAAAAAATAGAAATAAACAAAATAAAACTCCTGCTCATCTGAGCACTTACTAATACAGTGATAGTTACCTCACTAACACCAAGTGGAGTTTGCGTAGCAGACACTGGCATCCTCCAGTGTACCGCTTCTCTATCCAGATGCAAAGACTAGAGTTGCAGCCACACCTAGTCACCTAGGCCAGGTAAATCCTGATGTGGAACATGGGGTGTAGACACCCACCCAACACTTTGATCACTCCCAATAAAAAGCCACCCTGAATGGCTGGAATATATATACAATACTGTTTTCAGGATTTTTGTCCCTCATCAGTGTAGAGCAGAGCGATACTGGCTGGCTGTGTGGGAGGCATTGAGTGGCTCAGGAAGGGAAGCCCCGAAACAGCGTTGTCTGCAGATGAGAGATACTGGCTTGGCTAAAATCCCTTTTGCTTTCTCAAGACTCGGTGGGTCAAAAGCAAATTGAGTTTTTGTTACATCCAACAGAGAGCGCTTTGGGCTTCTCAGCCCATTTCCCATAATGCGTTGTGATATGCAGATATGCAGATGCTTAGTGGAGGGAGAAAAGGCAAAACATAACTCGTTTGGTGCTCTCTTCAAGGAGAGATCTTACCTTCCTGAGCCACTCAATGCCTCCCACACAACCAGCCAGTATCGCTCTGTTCTGCACTGATGAGGGTCAAAAATCCCAAAACAGCGGTGTCTGCAGATTAGAGATACTGGCTTGGCTAAAATCCCTTTTGCTTTCTCAAGACTCGGTGGGTCAAAAGCAAATTGAGGATTTGTTACATCCAACAGAGGGCACTTTGGGCTTCTCAGCCCCTTTCCCATAATGCCTTGTGATATGCAGATGCTTAGTAGAGGGTGAAAAGGCAAAACATAACTCTATAAGCCGTTCGTTCGGTGCTCTCCTCAAGGAGCGATCTTCCCTTCCTGTACCTCACAATGGAGTCATTAAAAAAATAAGCACTCACACAGATATGTTAATTGAAAATTAAAGAAGTTATGCCTCTCTGGATCCACTACAAAAAGGCTTGTAAGAATGTCTTACAAGAGGCTTGGTAATCAAGTGTGTAGACCCTCCAGTAATAAAATGGGCAAACACATTAAAACCTACTATTGCATCATCTGTGTAATTCCTCTTAGTTTTGTGAAAACTAAAATTTAAGTAAGATCTGCAACAATAGTGCTGATGTAGGATGCATTAACATTTCATAAATGGTCTCTATTTATTTTTATGGGGACCGGCAGATAATGTTCATTGTAAAAACCTCATCCTTAAAGTGCTTCTTTATGGCCCTTTTAGAAGGTAAAAGCCAAAGAGGAGAACAGTGATTAACCTCTCAAGTCTAGAAGAAGAAAACAATTCAACACAGCTTGGAATGCAATGGATTTCGGCCAACTCTGCGAAGAAGTAAAAAGTTTCCTTACAGGAATTTCATACTGTATGTAAAGAATAGTGATGAAATATTGATTCAATATTAAATTTTAATCTAAAATATCGCAATCAATGAAATGTAATGTTTTTATGAAAAATTAGCAAAATACTAATATTTACCAGTACTCAGTAAATAAAAAGTTGAACTACGCATTAGGCATTGCTCAAACTGGCTCTTTTGCTTCTGTTTTTAAAGAATCTATGATGGGTGTAATGGATCAATTTTAATCTGCTTTTTCATGGATCTATGTGACTTCTATGTGGGTGAGGATTTCAGTTTTATTAGCAGAAACATAACATGATTGGTTACTCTACCGTACTTGTCAAAAGCAGCTGTGGAATTGTTAATAGACCCTTAGAGATTATGTTTTATATTAAGCAGCTTTTAATTATTTTTGTCTTTTTAAGGGTTGTTCACGTTTATGATGTGGAAACTAAGAAGGCACTTTGGGTAGATATGAAAACTGTCTAGGTGTAAAGACTTTCTTTGTTGCATATAGCAGCCAATTAGAGCTCTCCTTTCATTTCATATAGTGCTCTGAAAAAATGAAAAAGGGGCTCTGATTGGTTGTTATGGGCAACAAAGAAAGTCTCACACCTAGGTAGTTTTCATACATGTCCCCTTTTGTGTCTGGGACACAAAGTAGTCTCTTAAAAGGATTTTTTTAATCATAATATTTCACAAAGCCTCTTCAGTCAGCTTAAGGCTCTCATCTCCTGGTAAGACTGTGGTTAGTTCTACAGCAGTGATTTTCAAATCAACACTGCTATTTGTAGCTGAACCTGTTAATGGAAAGGTTTTAACAGCAGGGCTATAGAGCTTTAACCCCTTAAGCCGAACGCCTGAAAAGTAGTTAATGACCAGAATTTTTTTTTAGTTTTTGCTTCCTCCTGTTTCAACAGTTGTAACTTTTTTATTTTTTCAATGATGCAGTTGTATGAGGCCTTGTTTTATTCGAGACGAGTTGTACTTTGTGGGGGAATAGTTTAAGTTCATTTATAAATAATTGCAGATTTTTTTTACATTTTTTTTTACACCATTCACATTTCACACTTAATAACTTGTTAGATTAATTCTACAGGTTATTACGGTCATGTGGATACCTAATATGTGTATTTTTTTTTATTTTATTATTTTTTTATTTTTTTGTTACACTTTTTATGTTTTTTCCTTTTTTTTCTTTAAATCCCATGAAGGAAGAACTGTGTTACTTTTTTTTTTTAATACTTAGTAATGTATTAGCATATATGCTAATACATTATGATCTGTGTCAGTCTGACACAGGCAGTGATCAGGACAGCTCACAGTCTGTTCTGATCAATGGCTTGATAGACAGACAGCCCTGGGGCTACTCTTGGTCCCCAGGGCTGACTGTGTAGCCGTTCCCCAGGCTTTGTCGGGTCACCGGGTGTTCCAATCACCCGACAGAGCAGGGAAACCCTTTCACTGCGCTGTGGTCACGATACGCAGCAATCATAGGGTTAAAGCACTGGGGAACGGAGGTTTCCCTGCTACCCTGTGCTCGCAGGAACTGCGCTGAGATCAGGGCTGTGCAGTACAGCCCCCATCATAGCGCTGCTGCGGCGCCGGGCGCTGCAAACTCCGATGTCTGCAGCGACGCCAAAAGACGTCGCTGCAGACAAATGACCTGAAATGCCTACCGTCAAAAGTTAAAGGGTTAAAGTGTGTCAGTAAGAAAGATAAACAAGTGCTGCTGATGAGACACAGAAGAGAGTGACATCACCATACCAGCTATGGTTGGTAACCTAGAACATTTTGTGTACACAAGCAGGAGATAAGAACTGCTCTGAAAGGAAGCAAAATTAGAACAGCAATGTATTTGGTAATAGACTTTATTTACCTTTGCAAAACATCATAATATTCTTAAAGAACAAAATATAGTCCACACTCACCGCAATCAGCAATGTCCTGCTGCGGCTATTCAATCCATTTGGGCGTCCACAGCTAGCACCCAGTGAATGCACGGTCTTCCATGGCTCTCGGCTACGAGCCCCGATACCAGGAAAGCACCTGCAATAAAGCTTGAGACCAGCAAACTGGTGCAAAGAGATGCTGTATTTATTAATTCATCTGTGCAGAGGGTACACTTGAAACGTTAAAACCAACGCGTTTCAGGCGGCATACAGAGCCCTTGTTCACAGTTATGCATCCATACAAAGAATGCTGTTTAAATATGTAAGAGAAACATATGGGAGGTTCCTTTCTTGTACGTCATATCCTCCTTTTCTCTTTATTTAAAAACATATAATATACGTACTTTTCATAGTAATTATCATTTTCACTTAAGCCTTACTGTTTTAGAATACATAAATATTTACCTGAATTTTCCTCTTAATGGTTCTAATATATGTAAGCTAATTCATTTCTTAAATTTAGACCTGCCGGCATATGAGTTTCCAAGGCATATATCCAGTGCGCTTCACGCACGCGCACTTGTCGTTGCCAATCTCCACCATTGCTAGGTTTATCTACCTTTTCTATAGCGTAACAGGTGAAGTTTTCCAATAACCCTTGATGCTCTTCCACGAAGTGTTTGGCTCTTTTTATACTGGTAAGATGTTCTGATATTCTAGTTTTAAACTTGCGGATACTGCTACCTACATATAACTTATTGCATTGTGTGCATTGAATAACATAAACTATGTGGTCTGAATCACAGTTTATAAAATTGTGTATACTGTAGATTTTACCTCTATTCATAGTACCTCCAAATTTATCTCTTTTCTCTGTATATTTACATATATTACATTGTTTTTTTCCACATGCAAAAAATCCCTTTGTTGATAGCCATGTTCTTGGATTTACTTTAGAGATAAATTTACTGGGAGAGATAGTATTACCCAAGGTTTTACTTCATCTTGCTACCATATCCACACCTTCTTCTATTATTTCTGCCAGAACTGAATCTTGTCTCAAAATATTTATGTTTTTATAAAACACTTTTTTAATTTTTTCAAATTCCTGGCTATATGGTGTTGAAAAAACTATTCCTTTCCTTTCTTTATGTTTATTTCTTTTATTTTGTCTTAATAGATCTTTTTGTGTTTTTCCCTGCATTTTTCTTTTAGCTAGATCACTATGTCTTTTTGTATACCCTCTTTCTTTCAATCTTTGATCTATAATTTTAATTTGTTGTTCATATTCTTTTTGTTCTGTACACGGTCTACGAGCTCTATTGTATTCACCATACGGTATGGAATTTATTGTATGTGTGGGATGGCAGCTATCAGCACGCAAGATAGTATTTCCATCATTAGGTTTTCTGTATAAACTTGTGATAACCCTCGAGTTGTTAACATCTCCTATTAACCAAATATCCAAAAATTATATTTTCTGTGAATTAAATGTACTGGTGAATCGTAAATTACAATCATTGGAATTGATGTACGATACAAAGTCTGGTATGGACGCTACATCGTGACCCCAAACAATTAAGAGGTCATCGATGTAGCGCCCATACCAGAGTAAGGATCGCGCAAAAGGATTGTTTCCATAAATGGCATGGTGCTCCCACTATGCCATAAATAAATTGGCTAAGGAGGGTGATGAAGTAGCCCCCATGGGTACACCCACTACTTGTGAATAGAAATCTTGGTTAAATTCAAAATAGTTATTATATAGGAGAAAATCTATACATTCCAATAGAAATTCTTGTAGAGTTTCCTCATAAATTTTATTTTTCTTAAAATGATATTCTATAGCAGTCTGTACCAATGCTTGTGGAATACGTGTATAGAGACCTATGACATCTGGACTCAACCAAGTGCAGTTTGTTGACCATTTAAAATCCTTAAATGTTTTCAGAACAGTAGAACTATCCTTTAAAAATCCTGGTAATTTTTGTACCAATGGTTGCAGAAGTATATCTACCCATTTATGTAAACGTTCTGTAACACTATTTATACTTGATACTATGGGATGCATTTTGGGAGGGAAATTACCTTTGTGTACTTTTGGTACCCCATATAGTATGGATGCTTTTGGATTTTTTACATCTAAGTATATTTTTTGTTTCTCTGTAATTACTCCCATCTTGTGTCCCTCTTCTAAAAGCTTTACTAGTTTCTCTTGTATTATGTCTGTCGGATTTTGGTAAGTTTATGGTAGGTCACTTCGTCCTGCAACATTTGTTGTATAAGGTTAACATATAAGCCTGTATCCATTACGACGGTGGCCCCTCCCTTGTCTGCCTTTTTTATAACTAGATTTTTATCATTTTTTAATTCTTTATATGCCTTATAGTCTTGTTTATTTAGATTGAATTATTTTGGGATATTTTCTTTTTCTGTCATTTGTATTTTTTTGAGATCTTTCTCCATAGTTGTTTGAAAAATATCCATTGCTGACACTCTGGCTTTTAAAGGATAAAACGTGGGGTTTCCACCACAGGATTGGGCATCCATATATTCTTCCTCGCAGCAACTTTCATCCTGTAATTCTTTTAAAATCATAAGAGATTGTTGTTCCTCAAATAATAAATTTTCATACTCATTATAATATTCAGTTGAATTTTGTAACTCTTGTTGTTGTAATCCCTCATCATTTTTACTTTTGCCTACATGTTTAAATCTTAGGCTTTATTTGCAGATTTGGATAAGTATAATTATGAGGCAGCAGAGGTAGCAGAAGGTACAGAATGGAGCAGACTGGTAATGGTTTAGGATCAGCTGGAACTGAAGTTTGTTGAAGGGGTGGAAATAAGTAGGGAAGGTGCTTAAAAAGTGAGGAGCCAAAGACACCTAGTTGGCAAACTCTACAGAGAATATAGCCGTGGCTGGAAGAAGTCTTCATGGCGGTCTGGACCAGATAGAGAGGAAAAGAGAAAATCAACCACTCCATTAAAAAATGATAGGATAATAGCTTTATTTGTACAGTGCTTTTTATTCAATAACAGTATGGAGGTATTATTGTGTCACTCTGGGATTATAATATCGGGTAAAATCTTTGCTAAAACAAGTCACTTAGCAATATATGTCCATTAATAGTGTCCTACTTATTCCTAGATTTTCCATCTTGTATGGGCTATATCAACTCCTCAAGTCACTAAAGCTATAGACCTGTTTGATCTATCCTGATAGGCTGTCAGAGCTGGTTGCTATAGCTACATATCTGGTGTCCTCAGCTGCTCGTCACTGCAGGCCAGTAGAAGCTAGTGGAGCTAGTAAATATGCCCCTGAATTCAAGAATGAAACTGAGAAAACTGAGGTAAGATGAATTAATGTACTGAGACACCCGCTTTAAAGAGAGCGTATGTAACCTATTGAAGTGTAACTGTAGGCTACCCCTTATCAGCAGATTGAAGCAATAATGTGCAGAAACTACAAAGCCAGTGCAATCCACAGTCAGAGTGAGTATCATGACCGTGGGAAACTGTTGATTATTGGCTACCTCGCTGCGCTTAAGGCCCTGCCACACTAATGTCAGGACTTCAACAGACTCATTTCATTATCCTGACTGTTTAAAATTTCCTGTTTGTTGCTAACTATAAGCTCTGTAGTAAAACTCTATGAAGATGCCACTATCTACAGTGTTGCCATATTTACCTCAACATTACAAGTGCATGATTGTGTATCAGTGTACAGTAGATTATATGGCTGCTTTTCTTTCTAAACACCAGCAGACCCATCCTCTGGCCAGCCAGTTCTGCTTTATTGTACACTACAGATTATTTCCCTCTTATGATCTCAGCTGTTACAACAGAATCCCAATAGTCAGTCATGACAGGAATTGTGCAGACAACAATAACATATCAGCAGCACTCCACAAATGCTAAGAGACCGTTAAACAATGAATATATAAAATTATCTCATAGTGAATTTCTGTCACTCCTAGATTATTTGAAAATCTACGGTACTTAGCGTACGTTTTTGTTCAAAATATAAGGGCCCATCCACTAATGGCAAAGTGAACTTAGTTCAGATGGGGACTTACACTAGACTTGTGTGCTAGGAACCTCAGATTTTCAAGTATTATAGAGGTGGCTGAGATGCACTATGAAATAGTTTATATATTCATTGTTTAACTGTTTACTCACTTTTGTGGAGTGCTGCTGATAGGTTTTTGTATTTGCATTGTTTGCAGCTACCTCATCGTGCAACTGTATCATTCTTCTTGATAATTTTCCTTTTAAAATTGTTTTGGATGTGCTTATCATATTTAGTTTTTTAGGCATTTTGCAGGCACAGCTTCTGTCAGTCATTTTACTGAAAATATCTCCTGCTCATGACACACAAATAGTTAGGGATACTTGGCTTTAGGTTGAAATTTCAGGATGAACATAACATTTCTTGAATTTTTTATTAAATGAACTAAATAAGACCATCTCTTTACTTTAGAATGCACATGTCCAACTGTTTAATGTTTTTGCACAACTTGCTGATCTCTAGCAAGGAGCTTAATGGCAAAATTCACAACAGGTGTTTGATTCCTACATTGCCCAATAAATTTAGAGGATAAAATTGAATAGGGATTTAAACAGTCCTCCTAATCTTGCTGTTCACATTTTGACATCATGAGAGCAAGACAACACCTTACAACTGATCAAAAGTATCTCACTATTATGAGGCTTCAAGCAGGATGATCTCAGATGGAAGTGGCCACTGAGCTAAGAGTATCACAGAGTGTCATCAGAAGGTTGCAAAAAAGATACAGAGGTACTGGAAGAGTCTCAGAAAATCAAATAAGTGGACATCCTTTGGTTACATCATACACTAATGACCTCTTCATTGTAAACAATGCCCTGCCCTGCAGAACCAAATGATGAATGCCGCAAAATAACTAAAGATGGTTACCTTTCCCTACTGGTGCAAGAGCCAACTAAAGGATATGGCTTTATGGACTTAATATTAACTAACTGACGTGACACAGTAACAAGTTTCAGGTTGGGGGGCACCTAGGAAATGGTGACCACAATATAGTACATTTAAAATTACCCTTTAATAGAGTCTTTTGTCGAGGAGCCATAAAAACATTGAATTTCAGGAAGGCTCATTTTAATCTGCTTACAGAGGCACTAATCTGCATTGACTGGGACAAGGTCTTCAAAAATAAAAGAACGCAAAATACATGGGAGATTTTTAAAAACATCTTAAGTGCCCACTGTGAGAGATACATACCTCATGGAAATAAAATGATTAGAAACAGAAAAAATCCAACGTGGATCAACAAAGATGTTAAGGAGGCAATAAATAACAAAAAAAAACAAGAGGGCAGTGAAGAGGCACTAAAAAGCTATAAGAAAAATATCAAAATATGTAAAATAATGATAAAGACAACAAAGCTGGAAACAGAAAGGCATAATGCCAAATAAAGTAAAACTAACTCCAACATATTTTTTAACTATATCAATATTAAAACAGAAAATGTTGGCCCTTTGAAAAGTAGTGAGGGAGGTATTATAGAGGTTGATGAGGAGAAAGCAAACCTATTAAACAATTTTTTCTTCACTGTATTTACCAATGAAAATGACCTTCCTGTTGATGGACAGAGGGATGAGGTAAGCTCCTCCTTAAATATTTCTTGTCTATCCAAGAAAGAAGTGCAGCTCTGCCTTAATAACATTAAAATAAACAATTTGCCAGGTCCTGATGGTATACACCCTTGTGTCCTTAGGGAATTAAATAATGTGATAGACAGGCTCTTTATTTTTAATATTTATGGACTGTGTAGTAACGGGGTATGTCTTAAAGGACTGGCACATAGAAAATGTGGTGCCAACATTCAAAAAGGGGTCAAAAAGTGATTTTGGAAACTGTAATTTAACTTCTATTGTTGATATATTGTTTGAAGGTTTTCTATGAGATGGAGTATCTCACTGAAGTAATAATAATGTATAACTCCATTCAAACATATGAAGGATCGGTCCTGTCAAACTAATCTCATCTATGAGGTGGTTACTTCTAGACTGGATCAGGGTTAGGCACCTGATGTCATATATTTAGATGTTTCTAAAGCATTTGATACTGTGCCACATAAATTGTTGTTAAATAAAATGAAAAAGGTTGGATTGTGTGAAAATGTTTGCAAGTAAATAACTGGCTCAGTGATAGAAAACAAAGGGTGGTGATTAATGGTACATACTCAGACTGGATACCTGTTACTAGTGGGGTACCACAGGGTTCAATTATGGGCACTATTCTCCCAAATATACTCATTGTTAACTTTACACATGGATTCTACAGTAGAATATCCATCTTTACAGATGATACCAAGCTCTGTAAAATAATCAACACAATATAGGATAATGTACTATTACAAATAGAGCTGGATAAGTTGGAAGCCTGGGCAGAGAGAGTGGCAAATTATATTTAACACAGATAAATGCAAGGTTAGATACATGGGAAGGAAAAATCCATTCCATGATTACATGTCAAACGGAAAAAAAGCTAGGTAAAAGTGACGTGGAGAAGGAATCCTAGTGGACAGTAAACTTAATTGTAGCAGCCAATGACAGGCAGTAGCTGCCAAGGCTAATAGGATCATGAGGTGCATTAAAAAAGGCATAGATGGACACAATGAGAACATTGTTCTCCCATTATACAAATCACTGGTAAAACCACACATGGAATATTGTGTACGATTTTGGGCACCAGTGCACAGGAAAGACATCGTAAAGCTTGAATAAATTCAATGTCGGGCAACAAATATAATAAAAGGACTGGTTGTACAGCAATACCCAGAAAAATTTGCAAGATTAGGGTTATTTAGTTTAGAGAAAAGAAGACTTCTGGGTGATATAATAAATATGCATAAATATATCAAAGGTCAATATAGAGATCTCTCCCAAGATCTATTTATACCCAGAATTGTCTCTAGAACAAGGGGGAATCCTCTACGTTTTAAGGAAAGAAAGTTTCTGCATAAATATAGAAATGGATTCTTTTATGTAAGAGCAGGGAGACTGTGGAACTCTCTGCCAGAGGAATTTGAATTCACTAACAGAGTTCAAAAATGGATGCATTTCTAGAGTGTAATGATATAACAAGTTATAATGACTAGCATTCTGGAGAAGGTTTGTTGATCCAGGGATTTATTCTGATTGCCAAACTGGAGTCGGGAAAGACTTTTCTTTCCCTAAAATGAGGACAATTGACTCCTACCCTCATGGGGGTGTTTGCCTTCCTCAGGATCAATACTATAGCACAATAGGTTGAACTGGATGGATGCCTGTCTTCTTTCAGCCTTACAAACTATGTAACTCCAGGCACATTTAAGGGAGGTGCGAGGCAACCAAGTGTCATGTCAGACCATTCGTCACAATTTACATCAGCGTGGTCTGCATACATGATGATCGGCAAGGGTACCAGAGCGTTATCTGACCTGGCTGATGCATAACGTTGTCCTTGACATCTCCAGCATCATTGGAAGCTGTCATTTCTGCTCAGAGTGAATTGAATTTCATCACTGAACAGCACCAAGGACCACTGGTCCCTTGTCCAGTGTAGATGCTCCCTGGACCATGCAAGAAGATGATGCATGTGCTTGGTGTAGTTAGCACGCAGAACACAGGAGGCTGGGTTACAGTGCCAGCTTAGAGCACCCATCGGGGGCTGGTGATTCCCTCCAATGGACCCTGGAATCCAGCGCTTACCTGTGGTGCAGCTACAGGGGCTGCAGTGGTCACATTTGTGACAAGTCCCCTTAGCCAGGTGTATTGCTGGGTCACATAGACCCAGTGATACAGAAATCACAGTTGTCACCTGCAGGGTACAGGAAGTGGCTCAGGAAGAACAGCTGCGATGTTCGGATCTCGACCATTCAGCCTCCTGCAGCCGACGGCGTGGCCTGCGCAATGTGATGATGTCATCGCGCCACCTGCTCCGCAGTCTGTACTAGGCCATAAGTCTAGTAAATGCCAGAAGTGGTACCTCGAAGTAGGCGGCATGTTAACCTCATGCCACCTGCTCTGGACTTAGGGAAGAGAGAGGAAAAGTGAGTATTATTATTTTTTTAAATTTTTAAAAGGGTCTCCCGTCTACCTACCTAACTACTTGGGGGAATCCATGTCTACCCATCTAACTACTGGGAAGAGGCCCTGTCTATCTCCCTAACTACTTGGTTTTGGCCTTGACTACCTATCTAACTAATGGGATTGCAGGCCCTGTTTACCTACCAAACTACTGGGAGGTGGGGGGGGGGGCTATGTAACTACCTACCTAACTACTGGTGGGCCTATGTAACTACCTACCTAACTACTGGGGGGCCTATGTATCTACCTACCTAACTACTGGGAATGTACCTACCTGCCTACTGGGAGGTCCCGTATACCTACCTCCTAATGGGGGCCCTACATATCTACTTACCTACTGGGGGGCGCTAAATATCTACCTAATGGTGGGCCTGGTATCCCTGTCTGCTTACTCGGGGGGCCTATGTCCCTGCATTCTGAACCCTTTATATCAACCTACCAACTGGGGAATCCTATGTTAACCCTACTTATTGGCCCCCCCCCCCCCCCCCCCACCCCCCCGCCGCCCCCCCCCCCCCCCCCCCCCCCCCTGAAAAACTTATGTACCATTATACCTATTGGGGGGGCTATGTACCTACTTACCGGGGGAGCCTTATATACCTACTTAATTACTGGAGAGACCCTATATACCATCCTAACTACTGTGTATATTTACCTATACATCTGCTGTGGGGGACACATAATACCTATATTCTATAGTTGCAACTTTCGGGGGGCAAAATGAAAAGCAGGAGATTTCGTGGGCGGGCGCTACGCGCGCCGCGGCAATAATATGTGCATGACACGACCATCTTGTTGGTATGCCACGCCCTTCAAAAAGCCACACTCCACTCACCTAACTGCAAACGGCTTTGGAAAGAAAGCCAGGTAGATGCCTTATAGGACAGGTAGTTGCCCCCCATAACCAGGTAGTGGCCCCTTACAGGCCGGTATATGCCCCTGTAGCCAAAGTAGATGACCTCTGTCGCCAGGTAGAGCCAAATTTTGTAGCCCCGCCCGCCCCCCCCCCCCCCCCCCCCAAGGTGATGCCCCTTTTTATTATAGCCAGGTAGATGCCCCCCATTGTTATCCAGGTAGGTGCCCCCCTTGAACTCTACACCCCCCCCCTCCCCCCCACACATCCGGACCCCCCCCGTAGGTGCCCCCATGTTAGCCAGGTAGGTGCCCCTCATTGTCAGCCAGGTAGGTGCCCCCATTTCAGCCATGGTAGGTGCCCCCTTCTGTTGGCAGGTATTGCCCCATCTGTTTGCCAGGTAGTGCCCCCATGGTTTGGGGGGGCCCCAGGTTGGATGTCCCCTCTGTTGCCAGTAGATGTCCCCCTCTGTTGCCAGGTAGATGTCCCCTCTGTTGCCAGGTTGTGCCCCTCTGTTGCCCCAGTAGTGCCCCCATCTGTTTGCCAGGTGGATGCCCCACTCTGTTGCCGGTAGTGCCCCTCTGTAGCCAGGGAGTGCCCCCCGCTGTTGCCCGGTAGTGCCCCCTCTGTTAGCCCAGGTAGTTTTTTTTTATTAATGCCCCCATCTGTTTAGCAGGTAGTGCCCCACTTGTTGCCAGGTAGTTCCCCTTGTTGCCAGGATAGTGTTTTTTTCCCCCCTCTGTTGCCAGGTAGTGCCCCCTCTGTTGCCCGGTAGTGCCCCCATCTGTTTAGCCAGTTAGTGCCCCTTTGTTGCCAGGTAGATGTCCCTCTGTTGGCCAGGTAGATGTCCACTCTGTTGCCAGGTAGTTCCACCCTCGGTTGCCAGGTAGTGCCCCTTTGTTGCCAGGTAGATGTCCCCTCTGTTGCCAGGTAGTGCCCCCTCTGTTGCTCAGGTGTGGCCCCCTCTGTGCCTAGTTAGTGCCACCTCTGTTGCCAGGTAGTTGCCCTCTCTGTTAGCCAGGTAGAGCCCCCAAAGCTATAAAAATTTAAATAATAAAATCCACTTACCTTACCAGGCTCCTGCAGCGTGGCCGTCCCGACCGATCTCTTCAGCGGCGCAGGGGAAGTGGAGAGCAGCCGCGCGTCACTCCCCTGCAGCCGCGCGCACTTCCCCCTGCGCCGTTGACTGTCTGGTACGGCGCACACACGGCGCCCGACATACATGGGGGGGGAGGCAGGAGGGAGCGATCCCTACTGCTCCTCCCCGACAGTGAGACCGGGCCCAGGCGGGTGGGCGCCGCTGCGGCGCTGCCACCCGCTGTAGGAGCGGTTCCCGCGGCGAAGGTAGCGCACAGCGCTACTCTTGCGCGCGTGTAATTTAAAGGACCCCCGCGGCCTTGCCAGGCGGCGGGAGGAATGCCCAACTCCCCCGGGAGGACGGAGGGGGACCCCAAATAGCGGGGACCCCCCCGCCAAAAAACGGGAGATTGGCATGTTTTGACCTATATACTGAGGGGACCCTACATAGCTACCTACCTACTGAGATGTTCTGTAAGGTTGCTAATGTAGGCTATATACCTCCTTACCTAGTGTAGGAGCTTTTATACTTAATTTTTACTAAGGGGAACCAAGATTACCTATGAGAGGGATACCTAATTGGGATTATTACCTCATACCTACTGCCCCCACCCCCCCCCCCCCCCCCCCCCCCCCCCCCCCCCCCCCCCACAATCCTAATTATCTGTAAACTTACTGAGGGGGCCTATTTACCTACATTCTGAGCAGAGGCGTAACTTCAAGCTCTTGGGCCCTAGTGCAAAAAGTGAAATGGGGCCCCTTGTTACCGTGCACATTTACAATACTGGTGTTTTCTTATGTAGCAGAAGGGCTTTTGGGCCCCCCTTAGACCCCATGGCCCGGTAGCGACTGTTACCGCTGCACCCCCTGTAGCTACGCCCCTGATTCTGAGGGAACCTATATACCTACTTACTATGGGAGGCCTATAAACATACCTACCTTTTGGGGGGCATGAATAGCTTTCTAATGAGGGCCTACCTATTTACTATGACTTTTTACATTTTAAATTTTTAGGGCCTATTGTAAATAAAAGGACCATCTAACTATCTGCCTGCCTAATTTGGGTGGCTTCCTACTATAGGTACTTTCACTGTTTGAGCACAATTACTGTGTGGGGCACCAAGAGGGGCACTATTACTTTTTGGGGCGCTATGGATGGGAAGTTTGTACAGAGGGGGGAATTGATAAAGAATTGCTATAAAAAAAGAGTCTAAGATTTTTGTGTAGTAAATTCTACAGGGTCAAGTAGTGGCTGGGAGAAGATGTCGTTGCATTCTGTACCGGATGGAGAAAAAATAGGGAGGAGAACAACTTGTCAGAGAAGAGAATGACTCATCAGAGAAGATGTCATGGAGGTTTGGGCCAAATAGAGAAGAAAAGGAAAAGAGAATAAGTCCTATTAGAGATGACATCTCCTGTGAGCCCCTGATGCCAGGGGTTATTTTGTTTCTGCATTGTATAAGTTCACTGTCATTTGATGGTGACCCAAGCTGGTGTCTGACCACTATGTGGTCTCTATATGGAGGTGTTGTAGGTTATACGGGTACTTGTATAGTGGCAGAGTACACTTGTCCCTGATTGTAAAGCAAGTGCATACTGGTCCCTGACCCTGTGATTAGAGGTTTCTATGAGTCACTTTTACTTTCTTGCTTGTGGTTGTAGTGTTGTTTATTTTAAAAAGTGGCGAGGTGCAAGAACAAGAGACATTTTGGAGGTGGATGTTGTATGTAGGCTGGTGAGTTTGGTTCCAGATCTGCTTTTTATTCCCAGTCCAGCCCTGAAGACTACTGTCACAGTTTGCAAGTTTGCCTGCCTCTCCCAAAACATTCCCATTGATCCTGTTATTTGGAGTCTGTCTGTGCTATGTCCAGTGCTGCAGCAGTAAATTTCTGCTGCAGGACTGGCCCAGCTGCTGCTGATCATCTCTGGCTGGCTACTTTAAAAGGTAGCTTCCCACAACAGTATGAGCCACAGTGCTGCTATGTGCATGTAAGGTCTCCACCATGGTTTTTAACTGTTGGCACATCCTAAAAACACAAAAACAGTTAAATAAGCAAAGTCAACAACGGGATCCAGGGTATGTTTCTTGTATTCCTGGGACAAACATACACCACTTGGGGCCCCTATACTATACATCAGTGTGTGATGTAGCCAAAGGATGTCCACTTCTTTGTCTTTCTTTGACTCTTCCAGTCTCTCTGTCTTTGTTGCAACCTGCTTATTAGACTCTGTGACACTAAGCTCAGTGACAACTTCTGTCTGAGAGCATCCTGCGTGAAGCCTTGCAATGGTGAGGTACTTGTCACGGTGCATGCCACGACGCTGTCATAGATCACGGTCGGGACTGCCTCTGCTGCGGCCCCTGCAGGCTACTTACCTGTCCCGGCTCCTGTCTGTTCCATGCACCTGGCAGCTGTGCCCGACAGTAGATCCCTGTTGCTTCCCCCGGGTCCCTGGCATCCTGTGCACGCATGTGCACCCTCTAGGGGCATGAGTGGCACTGCTTTGTACTTAAAGGGACAGTGTCCTAATTTTTTGTCTGTGACCTGTGACACCTGGCTTTATAAGGAACTTCCTCCCCTTGCTCCTGGTCAGTTCATTCTTGTGCCTACATAGAGCTTGACCCCTATCTGCCTACTACTGCTGTTCCAGCGTCTAGTGTATCCTGTGTTACCTGTGCGCTATTACTGCACTACCTGCTGAACACCTGTTGCTGCACCAGTCCGCTTACTACTGCTTTCTGCCTGTCACTGTACCAAGCCCATTACTGTCCTGGGACTGCGTTTCCCATCTTCGGCTACACCTGCGGTGTCCTGTTGTCTGTACCAGCACCGACTATCCAGTCCTGCATTTCGGTTACCTCTGCAAGTTGCACCATTTAAGCTCGCAGGTGTCCAGAGGTTCCACCATATATTGACGATCCACGGTGTCAGTTTCTACTGACATCATCAGATCGTGACAGTATGAACTGACTATACTATGTATCCTGCCGGAGTGACTCTGCCTGACATTGTAGCCGTAATCAACCATCATGGCGTCCACCTGGAGCAACTTTTCCAGAAGTTACAGATAATTGCCACCAATGTGGATGAACTTGCGTCTGCTCTGGCACCTACATGTGCTCCACCACCTGCAGTGGCTCCACCTCCTGCTGCCATGACCAGTCTCAATCTGCCTCAGCCTCTGCCTGCCTGTTATTTCAGAAACCCCCATACATGTCTCTGCTACCTCAATCCGTGCACAATCCACTTCAAGGTCCTGGCTCACCAATTTCCATTCATCCAGTATGCTGAACACCCTAGAAGAAAAACATTCCAAATGACAAAATAAGAATAAAACGTGATCAAAAGCTGCATGCATCACAAAATGGTAACAATAAAAACTACACCCCGTCCACAAAGAATGCACTCTCCCTCAGGTCCTTAGGTGGGAGAACAAAAAAGTTATTGGTTGCAGAAAATACCACTGCAGAACAAATTTAAGAAATAGAGTATGTTTTGATTTACATTTCACCCCAATTAGTTCTCAGTATATTCCATGGTACGGTCAATGGCACCATTAAAAAGTACACCTTATCCCCCAAAAAAAAAAAAAAAAAAAACCTTTTGTCTATATAGAAGGAAAAAAAAAAGTTATGGCTCTTGGAAAGCATGGAAGAGAAAAACAAAGAACACTATTATTATGACTGGCTATCCTATGTACACCCTTCATGAAGGTGTATAAGGGGACACGAAAGACAGAAATCAAATTCATTTTGCATTGCATGAGTTGGCATCAATGAACTGTTTACACCAAGTAAACAACAAATACTATTTATTATTAGGGTAATCCGAACTTTTTGTTCTCATCTCATCATCATTAATCCTGAGAGTCACACGCAGAAAAACATATCTTTGTAGTATAAGAATAAACACCACTTGGAAGATTTGAAAAAAAATTTTTTGTTTTTTTTTTTTTTTTTTTTTTTTTTTTTTTTTTTTTTTTTTTTTTTTTTTTTTTGGTTTTTTTTTTTTTTTTTTTTTTTTTTTGTTTGTTTTTTTTTTTTTTTTTTTTTTTTTGCACAATACAATGCAAGCTTATTTGTATGTGTACACAGGCCATGTGCCAAAATTAGCGGAACTGAAATGTTCAGACATTGTTTTTGTTCCAAGGCTTTATAGTTTTATTTTGTGCTATGGGGAGTTTCCTTTTTCCAAATTTTTAGTTTTCTTTTCGTCATCTGAATTGCATAACCAAGATGTTTGTTACAAGGGAAATCTAATTGTATTACTAGGGTAACGAAAACATTTTCTAATTAAATAAGGACACCTTGGTTTTAAATTTGGGGATTTCCCCTGATTGACTGGAAATTAGGGGTAAATTCAAGGGGTCTCACAATGTTGTTTCACAGAGCCAAAGCGCTTTAGTTTATGCTTCTTTTTTTTCAGTTTTTTTATTTTGGGATAGTTAGCTTCAACTCTGTTTTCCCGGTTTCTAACTGCATTGACTTTATGCAGGAGAAATTAATTATAAAGGAGACTGCTTCAGAGCTCAAAGTTAACACTCAACAATAATTAATCTCCTTTGTTTGTTAGAAATAAGATACTCAGTTCTCAAGATGTCGGCAACCTGTGTGCCAACCTGTGGTGACGTCACTCCCTGCTATCAGTTTAAGACAAAGCAGAGAAGCAGGGGAGGCAGGACAGTAAAAAAAGAAAACCCCGTGAAACAGAGCAGAAAAAAAACTCTTTTACCTCCTGACCAGGATAAAATCAAAAGAGATGTATTTGGAAAAAGTCTTGATTTAACTTTCCCTTGATTTTAACATTGTTAAAAGCTAATTTTTGTACCGCTACTACAGGTGTTCCTACACATAGGAGGCCTGGAAAAATCAGCTGTAACTCCAAAACTCCATTTTATAGAATTTGGTAAAAATGTACCCTACTCTATGAGAATGAAAAATCCCTCATTACATGAGCTGGAAATGTCCTATGTTTAAAGTTAAGCATACCTTAACCCAACACTCCATATTGCTGAACACACGCTATTGCACAGTATATTTTGAAGGAAGAAGGAGCTCCAACTAAAACATCCAACTTTTATTTTATCCATTAAAATAACAGATTAGGTGGCAAGCATTGCGAGTCAGCATTACGATCAATCTCACGCTTACATGTTTCAGGTCCCATGATCACAGCTCTGAAGCTTTATGCACTATAGAATGTAAATCTCCAGCAGTAATGTCACTGTAACTGGAATAGTTAGGGATATCAGACCTGAGATGCCAATTACTGCTATAGAACCACTCACAACCTGAACCAAAAGTTCTGAAGCTTGTTGTGGCTCTGTGAAACAGCATGGGGAGAATGCCCCATTTAGCACTGAGATGTGAAACTTAATGTGATGGTCAGATTTAAGGCATTAAAAACGGGTGGAGGAACCACTTAAGTACTGCAGTATATACTAAAAGCGGTCAATTTTAGGTTGCAGATCTCTGTCACTGGATTGGCTTCAGTGGGGGAATCCAGCAGTTTAGGGTCAAGAACGCTAAATTACTGACACTTGTAGTAGCAATTATTTTGGCTGCGATGCAGTTAAGTGCGGATTGTCTTTCTCAGTACAGCTGTAGTGTTTGTTGGGAGGCCATTCCCACATTCCAGGCCAGATCTTACAGGCCTATTAAAAGCCTTTTACTCCAGATACTGGGAGTGGGGAGGGTGGTTTCACTACCATGGAGTTTGGAGGCAAAAAGCTGATTTAGAGACAAGTTCAGATTACCTCCAAGCTGAGAAAGCCGAACCTTGGTATTTGGTGAAAAGCGTGTTTTAATGGTGCTGGGTAGTAAACTCAAATGATTAAGAGGGGAATACTGTTTACTACAAGTAAGTAGCTAAATGACTGAGGATTTGTTTATGCTGTTTTGGGTGCTGTTCTGTAAACCTGTGCTGGAGAATAAAATTGACTAAGGCCAGTTTGGAATGGTACCAAGTGGTCCAAGTGCTGAGTATAATGTGTGCTATAACTGTTCTACCAAAGGATGGCGATCCCCGAGCTAAAGTGACCCCTGAGACTGTCCAAGATGGCGACTGGAGTAAGTTCACATATGGTGGAGGATCCAGGCATAATTGGCCCTAATTGGTGGAGTGGCACAAGAGTTGGTGCAAGAGTAGAACAGGAAGTGGTACAGAAAAGGTGCTGCAAAAAGAGTGCCGGAGGCCTGACTGTGAATTGCTGCTGAAAAGCCTACTAAGGCGTGTCCTTAGAAAAAAACAAAGAATACCCCAAGGTAAAGGAAGAGATTCTGGCATGTGTGGGGATAAGTGAGACACAGAGACACAGCAGATTGCCATTCAGCCCATGGCCCAAGCGGTACCAAAAGAAAAAGTCAGCAATGCGATTGTTAGAGGTAACCTGACCCCTGTCTGGGATATCTACACAGGCATATGTGTATGAGATGATGTCTTTTTTCCAAGAGACCCTGGGTTTCTCCCAAGTGTGAGCCAAGTCAACTCAGGTGTGAAGACCCGACTGGAACCTGACAAGACTATTTCAATTAGCTATGGTACTTACTGTGGGACTCTGGGACATGTACTCAGAGTATGTGAGTTGCTATTGGGTAGAGACTCACTGAGTTACCCTTTAAGTAATGACCAGGGTGGGATAAACAGGAGCCCAAAGATGTTGCCAGGCCAAGAGAAGAGTCCTGAGAGCAGAAGGACTATTAATGATGGATTTAAAAAGTCTGATGGAGTCAGCGCCTTGCATGATGTGTTTTCTATGAGAAATGATGACCCTAATATTGCTGCATGTCATATAAACATGTGTCTGTGCTCAATGATAATATTACATCTGAACAGGGGGTGTTAGCTGGGTTACAGACGTAATCTTGGTAATTAGTAAGTAATAAGTAATAAGTGTGGACAAGATGCTAAAGAAACTACAGCCAAATCAGTAGAGGGGATAAGCTCGGTGCACCCATAAAGGTCATGGCTGAAGATAATGCAGTGGATGTGGATCCAGTGGGGGATAGGAGTTGTCCAACTGCAGCTCCCAGTGTAACTCAGGTGGTTGCTAGGGGCAATCAGCTGTCTTCAGCCCCTTTTTATAGTGAAAGAAGATTGACTAAAAAGCCTAATTGGAACAGTGCAAAGTGTATTGCAGAAATTGTGTGTCCTGTGGTTGATAGCCAATGGGGGGAGTTGTGCTACCATCTCCTATTGAACTAATGTGGTTGCTAGTGGCACCCAAGGGTCTTCTGCTTCTATGGGTCTAGAAGAGGTGAATGTGTTACCTGATGTGTGCACTGCAAGTGTGGTGCATGACAGTGAGAGGGCAGATAGCGAGTATGGGTGCCCTGCCGCTTTATGTGAGATAACTGGGGTCAAGTTGGTAAGCATGTCCCCAAACAGCATGGCACAGTGTGAACTGGATAGCATGCCAGAAACAAGTGTGGTCCTGACAGACACTGAGAGTACTCCTGTGGTGATGTATGCAGGAGCTAATGAGGAAGTATCTCCACATTGTGCTCTGGAGAGTGAACTACTAGACACAGCAGAGGAGAGTGTGTACTCAGGCATTAATGAGGTTCTTAGCGTTTCAGAGATGGTTGTATGCTTAAACCCTAGTGAGAGACAGGGGAATATGAAGGAATGCTTAGACACTAGTGACATGCCTGATAATGTAATGGTCACTGATTAATTATTCACAGAGATGGTGGTTGTCACTGGTAACTTGGTGAATACTGGCAGGCATGCCAAATGTGGCAAAAGTTGGCATAATGCCAAAATGAGTACTAATGCAGGGGATGTTATAACCACTGAAGCAGTCAGTGGGGTCGACCAGGTTCCCTGTGATAAGCAGACCAATATCCCAAAGCATTGAAAGGGCTAAAATACTGTTATGGAGATGACCAGTGAAGAGTTGTCTGAACAGTGTCATTGGAAAGGGATACTTTCTACTCAGTTTGAGCATTTAAAACTCAGAAGAAGTAGCTTATTTGCAGTTTCTTTTACAAACTCAGTCTATGCAATGTGATGAGGTCTGAGGTATTGCAAAGCATGTGTGCTGTAGAAAGTAAATCTGCTGACATGGTGAACACAGGTCAGATATCTGTTACTCGTAGCAATACCCATGTGATAGAAAATGAAACTCATGGCCCGTCTGTTTCCCATTGTGGGGTAAGCGAATGGTATAACCCACAGTGGAGCTTCGTGGTCTAGAGACAGTAAATGATGTAGTTGAGCCTCAGGGTCAGGAGATGGCCAGCGAGGACCAGGGGTCTTGTGTTGTAGAGAAGTCGAGGTCTCATGGTGGGGCTGCATACCCAGAGCTACGAGGCAGTGGGACAGTGAGGAACAGTGACAGTTTGGAAGTCAGTATGGAAATTTTCCATGGTGATGGTAGGCAATAGGCAATTGGTCTTTATTAGTGAATAGACAGGCAGATATAAAGGAGATGTTGTCCTTAGTGAGAGGTAGAACCATGGAGGTTGGTTGTGGTAAGAGGCAGATTACAGGTAGCCAGAATAAGGGGATAAGTGGGATGTGTGTGGATGAAACTTATACGGCCCCAGAGAAAAGTATGGTGTCTCGTCAGGGAAACGGAGAGCAGTCTGAGTTATGTGAGATGGGGCCCTAAAGTAAAAAAAATTGACCCTGGAGGAAGGGTTATATACAGTTGAAACCAGAAGTTTACATACACTACATAAAAAGACACATATGCATATTTTCTCACTATTTGACATGAAATCAGAATAAACCTTACCTGTTTTAGGTCAATTAGGAACCAAAATTATTTATATTTGACAAATGTCAGAACAACGAGAGAGAACAAATTTCTTAAGGCATTTTTATTACTTTCTGTAAAGTTAAAAGTTTACATACACTAGGATTACTATGCCTTTAAACAATTTGGGACAGCCCATATGAGGATGTCATGTCTTTGGAAGCTTCTGTTAGGTTTATTGGTAACATCTGAGTTAATTAGAGACACACCTGTGGATGTATTTTAAAGTGCACCAGAAAGAAAGTGTTTCTGTGTGTATCATCATGGGAAAGTCTAAAGAAATCAGCCAAGATCTCAGGAAGAGAATTGTGGACTTGCACAAGTCTGGATCATCCTTGGGTGCAATTTCCAGATACCTGAAGGTGCCGCATTCATCTGTACAGACTAGTATACGCAAGAACAAACAAGATGAGAATGTCCAACCATCATAACCGCCCAGGAAGGTGATGGGTTGTGTCTCAGAGATAAACATGCCTTGGTCCGATATGTGCATATCAACCCAAGATCTTGTGAATATTTGACGCAAGTCATACAGTTTAAGGACAATGCTACCAAATACTAATGAAATGTATGTAAACTTTTGACTTTGCAGAAAGTAATACAAAAATTCTCTTTCTCTCATTCTAGCTTTTGGCAAATATAAATAATTTTGGTTCCTAATTGAGCTTAAACGGGTAAATTTTATTTCATGTCAGATAGTGAGAAAAACATGCATATGTGTCTTTTTATATAGTGTGTGTCAACTTCTGGTTTCAACTGTATGTGAAAATGTCCTACAGAGTGAGAAATATGTAATGGCAACTTCAGGTCACAGGTCCCTGTCACTGGATTGGTTGCAGTAGGACGGAGGTGCCTGGCCTCTGGGGAAACTAGCAGTTAATTAAAGAAAATTGGAATGAAAGTGAGAAAAAAAACTTTCTGTATCTCAAATAGTACTAATAAAAACAACAAGACAGCCTGCACAAAAATGAGCCCTCTATCAGGTCTATAGACAGAAAAAGAAAACTCGTTTGATCAAAAAAAATCGTGACATCGACAAATGAAAAAAAAATCTCTTTTTTTAAGATAATAAAAGATGACGAAAACTATCTTAGTGAATTAAAGAATAAACATGGCATAGCATTTACACCGAACAGCGAGTTCCATAAAAATGGCCACCACCTACCTCCCAGAAAATTGTGCATTTGTGTTTTTTTTTTTTTACCTGTTCCAACCCACACAGAATATTTTTTGGCTTTAGACTACATTATACCGTGATATCTTTTTATTGAAAAGACAAAAATAAAATGAATAATAAATAAAGAAGAGATACTGTGTTACATAGCCACTCAAGGCATATATAGAGCTGTATATATGATCACGGGCAGGGCCCTTTCTACCTCTGTACCAGTTGTTAGTTACTTATTGTCACTTTATAATTGTTTCACCAATGTTATTCTAACCACCTCGAATGTACAGCTCCCTGGAACCACGGGCGCTCTAAAATAAATAATAATAATAATAATAATAATAATAGAATGAAATTGAATATAGCATAATGACTACTGAACAAATAACCCAAAAAGTGTAATAAATAAGGGTACAATATACCGTGATTTAAATGGTGCCACTAAAAATACAACTTTTCCAGCAAGTTTCAAGCTCTTAAATGGTTATACTGATCAAAAAATTTAAAAGTTATAGCTCTTGGAGGTCGGGAATAAAGAATTAAAAACGAATCTCCAGAAATAGCTGCATTCTTAAGGTGTTAAACATTGATACTGTAAACACTGATAAGAAAAAGAGAGTGGGAGCACACCCTAAGGAAAATGCTAAAAGCCAGATGTCAATATAGTCAGACATGAAATCATACATTCATACAAGTACGGTGTTTTCTCCTGCCTGTTCCTTCTTAGTCTTTATTTCCTTAGTCTTAATCTATCTTTAGATCTCTGTATAGATTTTGCAAGTGATAACATTGCTAATGAAATTACCAATGTAGCAAAACAGAAAATCACTTTAAAGCTTTACCTCCTTTTATTTGTAGCTCTGGTAAATTTAAAATTGGTGCCACACATGCACAAATTGATTTTGAACCTATTAGTGCATGCAAATAATCTCTGGACGTCTAATTCATGCATAGAGAAATTAACAAATTACAGATGGGTCCCTGCTTATCTTAGTAGTGGGATATCCTCCGGAGACGGATTCAGTATTATACCTCACATACCTCTGTCTCAAATTGTTGAGTGCTGGGTCTAAAGGTGGTAGAAGAAACAGCTGCTTTGGAAAGATGTTTGATTTATTGCATATTATACCGTGATTTTCAGCAGTACTTTTACCAGCTTCCCAAATTGGAAATTGTAATTTTGCTCATGGGAAGATAAAAGTATTTGTCTGTTTCTTAAAGAGGAACTGTCTGCATTCTTGTCATGTCTGTTTTAGTACATAATTTTATTGTTTTAAAATGGCAATTAATACTACAAACGAATGAATACATTGACAACTAGGCGATGCCATTCCCCTTTTCGAAAGGGTGTGTCATGAGCCACTTGATACTGTCAGCACTAATTAGAAAATATCAAACTATGGATACAAATTTAATTGGTAATACCCAGTTGTCACTTTTCATAAATTTCTACAGGGAATAACAGAGAAACAAAACAACAAAGAGTTCCAAAAAATTATGCCCCACACTTGTTATTTCATGGGGAGTGCAAATAGCTACAAATACAGATATGTTAGAGTAGCTGAAAGATCCTCCTTAGTGTTTGTAAAAACCTTAAAGATATCTAATATGGTGAGCCCAACTTCTAAATATAGGAATTTTTTCAGGTGGGGCAATTACTATAAGTGGGACAATGGCTGATGTGTTTTGCTCTATTGTTATTCTTGTATTGATAACATGTCCAAATATGAATCCATGTCCATAAAGTGGTTTTCAAACTAGTTTTCATATTGTAGAGCATTTATTTATTTTATTCATTGATATTTTGCCGACAGATATGGCCATTACTTACATTGGTTTTTTCCCCAAGGAAATTTATATTAAATTTGCAACTTACCCTAACTGTTGTTTTTTAAAAGTATGGGGGAAACAGGAAATGGAGGGAAACCCAAGTAAAGATAAAGCTATATTCAGATACTGGTTGAATTATAACAGAGTACTTCAATAATGCAGGGCAACTGTGCTAAACTCTGAGCCATTGGGCTGCCCATAACAAACATAAGAAAATTACAATTGAAAGGTTTGTCTTAATCAGACTACTCCTTCAATATACAATATCCTCTTTTAGGACATATGGACATCATACAGGAGTATCCCACTTTATTAACTAGAGTGCACAGCCAATACAAAAACAGCTCTTACTCTTATAATCTCAGCACAAACATCTATTATGTAGTTGGATGTAAGGAGGGTAAACCTCATGCATTTACCTCTTATAAAACAAGTGTGGGACAAACCATTCTGTGTGATATGTTGTACATACTTAAGATTCCCCCAAAGTTCCAAAGAAAAAGAGGTTATATAAAGAGTTTTTCAGAATTGTAGTCAGTAGGTGGCTAAAGCTGGGGAGTAGTACCAGAGGATCCTGCTCCACTGTATTTAGGTTGTAGGCCCTGCTGAGTAGGCTCAGTTACTACCAGTCAGAGCCTACTAAAAATGTTTTGCTACCATAGCCAGAAAAATAGGGAAATGCAAGTGATGTAAAAACAAAACCGTGAACCCTGTGATAACTTAAAGTGGAGCGCCCTTTTTGGGGACGGCCTCAGTTGACTTGCAGCTAGAATAAACTTTTCTTCAAAGAAACGTGGGCTGGAGGCCCAAATGGTTTTATAAAGGGTTATTTCTAAATAATATCTTTCTTAAAGCTGTGTACTATTATAACACTTTCTGCTAGTTTTATACTGTTTTCCATAAGCTGTTTTATGGCAGGAAGCTCATTATATCTCTGTGTCTACACACACAGGAAACAGTTCTGTGATGAGCCCAAGAGATCATATAAACAATGGAATTTGGCATGTTTTAGATCAGCCTTTCAAGTCCCCACACCTTGTTTCTGCCTATTAAGGTTTTCTGCAATGAAAGAGGAAACATGGGGCATGCACTGAGACTGAAGTGGATTCATCAAACAATCCTTTTCACATAGATTCGAGATCCCTATGAAACCAATAGTGACCAAAGAGACATTTGCACCTACTATGTTTCAAATTTTAATCTTGTTTAATTTTGCAAGGAGCATTTAATTGTCTGGTGCCACCTGAAGTGAACTGTAATCACAAGGATGTTTTGGCTTTATTTGAGATTTGCTTCTATCAAGCATTTTGTGCCACTATTGTAGCCTATATGGTCTTGGGGTTCTTCTGGGGCTGAATGCCCCACCGAGGTAGAGTTATTTGAATGGCAGCATCCTACATTTCACCTGCATAGTGTATAACTAGCAGCAACTTTTTGTGTTGATATCAGTTTTCAGAAGCTGCACCACTGAGGCCATCTAAATGGATAATCCCCTTTAGCCTAAGAAGGTTTTTGAAGCATGCCAGCATATAGTGGGTTAAAAAAGTATTCATAACGTTTGATCTTTTTCTCATTTTTAACGTTAAAGCTACAAACTTGTATTTTATTGAAATTTTATGTGATAGAGCAACACAAAGATGCAAGTATTTGTTAAATGTAAAGAAAATTATATGGTCTTTTCCAAATTTTTGCAAATGAAAAGACTGAAAATTCTTATGTGAATATATATTTTAGCCCTTCACCTTATCCCCTAAAAAAAAATTAATTCCCAATTGGCCTTGAAAAGGATCCTTATTTTTAAACAGTACATTTTAAATAAAAAATTTATGAATTTATCTCAGGAAAAAACACTGTTTTGTGAACCCCTTTACAATTTGTTAGGGGGAAAATTTAATAAATGGCATCAAAAACCCAAGGGGTATACCGACAGCTCAGAGATAAAGTTGTGACAAAGTGTATTGCAGACTTAGGTTTTAAAAAATGGCCCAAGCCTGAAATTTTCCAGAGCCTTTTTAATCCATCATTGGAGGTGGAAAAGTATGGCACAACTGCTAACAATCAAGCTGGAGCCCAGCTAAACTGACAGCCCAAGAAAAGGAGAACACTAATTAGGGAAGCGCCACGGGCCCGGGGGTTATCTGTAGGAGCGCAGAATTCACACCGGTGACAGAACTGTCCACAAAAAACCCTTTAGGGTACCCACAAATCTGGCTTTTATGGGGAGAGGCAAGGAAAGCTCTTTATGAAAGAAACCTTAGAATAGTGTTGGGGTTTTTTTATTGAAAAGTTGAAATCGGCAAGGTTTTTTGGTGATCGAAATTTCCGATCATGCATAAATTAAGGTTAAAATCGGTTCATCTTAAGATCGCGCCTTTTTTGGGCTCCGTAATTTTTGGCGGCCGAAAATCAGATTACAAAATAGAGCAGGGTGAGATGGTGTCGACTCTGACGGGATGTTTTGGTTGCATTGGCTAAAAAAATCCATGACCTTTTTTAAAAATGAAAGCTTTTCCCTGTTTCCCCTCAGTGTCTTCGGGGTCTCATGGGTAGGACCTTTGCTCTCCCTTGGCCAAACAGTCAGGGAAATTAGTCTATTTTTGCAAAAGAGAAACCTCTACTATTAGCTGTGCCTTTCCCAATTTAGTTGATTAAAATTTTGAACATTTTTATTAGTTAGCAGAAAATTTTTAAAGCGCATCACCGCTGTAAATTCCCCGGCGGTGGGCGGGGGGGGGCGGGGCGAACTCAGACGGTCATTATAAAGAAAACTGGAAAAGTTCACCAAGACTTAGTGTAGACTTTGTGTGGAAATCTTTATTTTAAACTTTTGCTATTGAAATATTTCCTGGATTGGGCAGCCTGAACTTATTTTGGGAAAATACAAATCATTTCGAAACTGCGGGTCTCTTGTTAGCTGCAAAATCCCTTTTTTATCAGATCATTTCAGAAAAGGTTTCATTTTTAATTTTCCCCTTTACCCCTGGACTTTTGATATACCCCCTTGCATTTAAAAATTACAATACGCAATCTGTAGTCAGCACATTTGTTTGTTCCCAAAAAATCCCGTGTATGTACGAAAAATCAAGTTACGTGTTTTTTTGATTTTTTGCGCACCCAGCTTGTTCTTGACCCAGATCTCGAAAAATTTAAAACACCTTTCTAATTCCCCACAGGGGGAATTGAAGGTGCAAAAAATATAGTTTATTTTACCAAAACAAAACAGTTAGTTTTTTTTGACTTTTGCGCCCCCAACATTGTTCATGGCGATCTAGTAAACTTAAAGCAGCAATTCTTTATTCCCCACGGTAAATTTGGGAAAGGTGCAAAAAAAAAGTTTATTATATCAAAACATAACAGTTACGTGTTTTTTGACTTTTGCAACCCAGCTTGTTCATTGACGCAGCATTATAAATTTTAAAAAACCCTTTTAATTACCCATGAATTTGAAAGGTGCAAAAATCCCCTTTTATTATATCAAAACATAACGTTACTGTTTTTTGATTTTTTGCGCCCCCAGCATTGTTCATTGACGAGCATCACGTAAATTTAAAACAGCAATTCTATATTCCCCAAGGTAAATTGAAAGGTGCAAAAAATTCGTTTATTTACCAAAACATAACAGTTACTTTTTTTTTTTTTTTTTTTGCGCACCCAGCATTGTTCTTGCGCAGCATTAGAAAAATCTTAAAACAGCAATTCTTATTCCCCACAGGTGATTAAAAAAGGTGAAAAAATATTTTATTATCCAAAACTAACATTACTGTTTTTTGCCTTTTGCGCCCCCAGCATTGTTCATTGACACAGCATTACTAAACAAAAAACAGCAATTCTTATTCACCACAGGTGAATTAAAAGGTGAAAAAATAGTTTATTATATCAAAACAAACAGTTACGTTTTTTTTGACTTTTGCACCCCCAGCTTGTTCTTGATGCAGCATCTACGAAAAACTTAAAACAGCAATTTATATTCACCACAGGTGATTTGAAAGGTGCAAAAAATATCGTTTATTATACCAAAACATAACAGTTCGTGTTTTTTGATTTTTTCGCACCCAGCTTTGTTTATTGACCAGCATCTACGGAAATTTTAAAAACAGCAATTCTTATTCCACGGTAATTAAAAAGGGAAAAAAATTTAGTTTTTATACCAAAAAAAAACAATACGTTTTTTTGGGCTTTTGCCCATCCAGATTGTTGATAGGACACCTTGAGTTAAAATTTTGAATCCAGCAATTTTGTTTTGATTGGGGATTTGAGAATCTGTGATTTGCCGTTTTTTAAAATAAGAGCTTTCCAAAACTTTTCCTCCCTTTAAAAATTTTTTATATTTTGAACATGGACGAAAGGCAGGTGGTAAGCGGCAAAGGGGGGGTAGCAATGGGGGGTAGAGGTAAGAAAAGGGTGCTCCTTCCAGTGCTGGCGAAAAACCGAAATCCCAGGGGTCGCAGTTGCGGGGACCGCGGCCTGTCATGGGGGTCGGGCCCCCTGTAAATTAAGAACGAAATCGTCCCCAATTGCCCTTAGGGGTTAAATGCAACCTGCATCCAGCAGTTTTTCCCCCTCGTCCCTCGCTCACGGCCACAAATGTCGTCATCAGCACATCAGAAACCGTCCAACATGAAGCACCCCAAAATGCAACTGTGACCCACCATGGGATAATCCATTGTTGAAAGACCTCTTTGTGAAAAAAATGGGGTTTGGGGGTCAGAGGCATGTTAAAAAAGATCAAGGGGGATGATTTAGTTGCTCTGACCCCCCAGTTACTGATGCCATCAAGGGGGTTAAGGAAAGCCGGCAATCGGCAAAAATCCGGGGGCGGCGGCAACGCCTTGCAGTCCCCCCTTGCTTGTACCCGCCTTTGGATGCAGAAAGTAGGCGACCAATCACCTGTGTTTGATGATGTGAGGACATTGCGATCCCACCCTGGTCTTTTCCGCAAATTTGCTTGCGAGCGCTTCATCGTGGACGAGGGGGAAGACATGGGTTAGTGTCAATACGGGTCCCCGCCAAAAAAAGGGAGGGGGCGGTCGCAGAAGTCGTGATATGATTCCGCCCCCCCGGGTCAGCCAAACCCCCGCTCCTCGCTTATCGCCGTCAAAAAGGGCCCGGGGACCTCCAAGCCTGGGCCTTTTTTGAGAAAGCCTCTGATTCCCCCCAAGCGTGTCAAATGCCCCTTTTCCCGTAAAGCATAAGAGGGGAAAGAACCCTTAAGTGGTAAACCACCCCCAAATTTTGGGGCACATGCGCGTGCTGAGTTAAAATGGGGGGAAAAATTTGGCCAAAAAAAGGCCAGCCCGACGCCGGGCCCCCAACCCACTATACCCCCCTTGTCTCCCCCTCCTCCTCCTCCCCCACCCCCAACGTTCCTCGTGCCATGCTCTCGAGTCAGATCAGGGATCAGTCCGCTTCAGCCTCCCCCCGTCCCCCCCGAGACCAACAGCCCACCAGAGACCCATTTTCCCCCCCTTCTCCCTTTCCCCCAGTTTTTATGACCTGCAGCCCGAAAACGGGGAGTCTAGCAGCCGCCCTTCGTCTTCCAGTTTGGAGCAGAAAAACCCCTTTAACCAAAAACCTTCCAAACCAAAAGCCCTTTAAAGCGGCATTGCCGGCTTTTGGCCTTGGAAAAGTTGCTTTCTGTCTGGGGACACAGATGGGTTCCGCCACGTCTGGCCCGCCTGCCCCCAATCCAAGCCCGGAGGCATTTCTTGCCAAAAGCCTCCCGCCCCGGGACAGTGTCATTAAAAAATTTTAAGGCGTTGTCTCATCTTGTCCAAAAGTCCATCTGACCACCGACACATAAAAAGTAAGCCGGCCAAGGCCCCTATATCCTGTGACAGCTAAGGGTTGAGCTGGGTGGATGTCTCTAGGGGACGGGGGGCTCTCAGGCTGGCGCACGCTCTTCAAAAGCAGGGGGTGAAGGGGGCTTTCCCCCAAATCCTTTGGCATCCGTTCCCAGAACACCGGCCCCTGTTGAAATTAATCTGTTTGGAGACCATCCCCCCACAGGTCAGGAGCTGTGGACGGCTCTAACAAGAGACCAGCGCTGGCTGGGGACAAGAACCGTGCCCGGCAAGGTGGTGTGCGTAAAGGGCGAAAAACTGCTGGCCCCCCCTTAAGTCGGTTGGGTGGGCACATCCCTTGCCTGGCACTGTATGAACCTTTCTACAGAAATTTCTAAGAGCACCCGGGTCGGACTGCCCGCTGAAGAAGGCTCGAGGTCTGAGTTCGCATTCCGCCGTTTGCACCCTGCTTGTCCCGCTTTGGGTGCGTTGCAGCGTCAGCTCGGCCTCCCCGTCAACCCCTTCATTGTTGATGTGGCAACACGCGGAATTCCACCCCCCACATGTCCAGCGATTGTGGCAGCAGCCAATCCTTTCGCATACAATAACATGGGCCTGACAAGCGCGGTGCGGACCTGGGGGTTTGAACCACCGAGAGTGGAGGCAGGTGAAAAACTCTGCACCATTTGCCAGTTTTTAAGAAGCCACCAAAAAAGGTCATCGGACAAGCCCTTGTCAGATGGCATTTTTGGTGACTTAGTTCGGGGAAAATCGTTGGCACTCTGAAACACAGGTCCCGCCCCGCGACGGAGGAGGAGACGGACAAGAAGCGGACCACGGAGCCCTTTTTTCTAAATCACAATCGACAGTTTCACAATTTTTATCGGTCTTCATTAGGGAGTGGTTGGGGTCCGAGCTAAATGCAAGGGGGGATCACCTAGGGTGCATCCTTTTACAAGTCAGGCGTGTTGAAACTGTGCCCCAGGGAGCGGGGGGGGAGGGATTCCCGACACCCTTTACCGGTCCCGCCTTGGAAAGAGGTTGGCGCGAATTTGAGGCGGGGAGGAAGAAAAGGGAGGGCATTTGTAGTGCCCTCGACCCAGAGGCTTGGGAAAAATAAGGCTCCTCCTCCATGAGTGCTTGGATGCTCCCTTTTCCCCCCAACCTGTTCGTTAAGGGCCCTCAAAATAAAAAAACAGTTTTCTGGGTGGCACCCTCCCTGGGTCCCGGTAAAAACAAAAAATCAGACTTTCCTTCCACCCCCCCAAAAAGAGAGTAAAAGCAGGAAATGGGGACCTTGCGATTGATCAACTGGAGACATCTGTTGCGTCTGTTCACGTTTCCCAAATGCACGGGGGAACAACATCGCGACGTGACAGCTTTGGTGCCAAGTAAGGGGGTAGGGGCAGCAAGGCATGGGGGGGGAAGCCTAATGGGTGACCCCTGGCAATCTTTGTTTACCCCCTCACCAAAGCATGCAATGCAGGGCACACATCAACCACAGAGATCAGCTTTGTTTAGGTGCACGGGCTATCTGCTCTAACACCGATGTTTTTGCATGTTTCCCGGGCCCAATAGACTTTTTGGGTACCAAAATTTGGGGGCCCGAGCTGGGGTCGCACGCCATAGGTGTTGTCCTCCCAGCAGCCAGGTCAATCTGAGCGGCCTTCACACAGCTAGGGTCATTAAAAGACAAAAACTCCGGCTTTCCACAGATAATGTGGATCGTTTGACTTTCACAAATGAATCGGGTGGATCTCTTGATGTTGTGGCCCCAATTCCCAGGCACCCATTAGGTTTCCGGGGGCACTTCACATTCCCTTTTTAAAAGAAATGGTCCTCTTGAAAACTTTTTTTAAAAAAGACATTTCTTCTGCAATTTTTATCTTTTTCCTCTTTTATTCCTTTTTCTGTGAGGAGACTGTAAAAGACAGCAAGGGTTTTATACAACACCGTATTCCATTTACTCAAATTTTTCTTAAGAAGTTTGCATTGTCAAGGGTTTTTGGTCAGTTGCCATGGGGTACAGTATAATTATGGTCCCTTTGGAACAGAAATGGGCTTTAAGTGGATTTCTCCCCCACAATTTTTAATAGTGGCGAGAAGATATTTATAATTTTTTGGGGGCATGTAGCTGTGAATAAGCAATAATATGGTCCTTTTTAAAAAGAAATGTGGTTTTAAGTGGATTTCTCCCCCCACTTTTTTAACGGGGAGAAGTAAATTTTTTAAAATTTTTTGGGTCTGCTGGCTTTGAAAAGCAGCCAATACTACAGGCCTATTTTAAAAAAAAATGTTGTTTTAAAAAAAAAAATTTGTTTTCACAATTGACCAAGGCCAAGGGTATGCTTTAAATTTTTTTGGGGGAAATTTTGCTTTGAAATCAGCAATACTAAAGGTCCAAATTTTAAAAAAATGTTTTTTAATAGACATTTGTTCTTACAATTATCAAAAGTGGCTCATGGGTCATGTTTTTTTTTTTGGGGGGATTTTGCTGTGAATGCAGCTTACTACAGGTCCTATTTTAAAAAAAGTTTTTCTAACGAATTTGTTCTTCCAATTTTCCAAATGGTCAAGGGTCTTTCTTTTTAATTTTTGGGGGGCATTTTGCTGTGAAATGAGCTATATAAGGTCCATTCAAAAAATTTTTTTAACAGACATTTGTTTTAAAATTGTCAAGAGTGGGTCAGGGGAGGGGCTGTCAAAAAAGGATAGGTAGGACCTGTAATGAACAAATTTTAAAAAAGACTTGTTTTTGCAAAATCTTTAACATCTATCAATCCCTGTATTGAGACAACCCCCTTTTAATACAATGAAAAAAAAAAGAAACCAAAGACATGGGGGGATTCCCCCTATTTTAAAAATGTGTTTTTTAGATTTAAACTACTAAAAAAAATTGCAGTACAAAATAGCTGGTAAAAAAATTTTCCCCGAATTTTAAAAAGGGGGGTACAGGAAAACTTGACCAATGTGGGTTTTTCAAGGAAGGAGTATGGAGCCGGGGCAGAGAACAAAGTCGAGCAATTTCCTCCAGCACGTTGATAAAATGAGAAAAAAGAAAGCCAAGCAAAAAGGGCACCTTTGGGAACAGGAGCGTTAACACCATATTTTTCCCGTGAAGCTCAATTGGGCCGCCTCAAACGGAGGGGCAAGCGTACCAAAAGGGCTTGCTGTGTATGAGGGGGCGGAGTTCCACACTTCCCCTTCCGCCTCGTTCAGCACGACGTTTTGTTGCTGCATCATCAGGCTTTTAACCTGCGTTAATGATGACGGAGCCGCCTGGGGTCTCACCGACCCACTGCAACTCTGGCCCCGGGTCATGCTGTGGGACAGGAAGGTTAGTCAATGTCCAGTTCAAAAAATGGTGGTTTAAAGACTGCTTTTTCCCGGCACTTTTTAATCTGTGGGCAACGGTTAAGGGGGCATGGCGGTCCAGGGGCAGGGCGTTATGTCCGTTTAACTAAAGTGGGGTTGAAAAATCCTTTTTTTTCCGGCACTTTTTAAAATTGGGTCAGAAGGTTTTAATGGGCATTCTGCGGTACGGGCGATATAGTTAGTGTCCCGTTCAACTAAAATGGTGGTTTTAAAGACCCCTTTTTGCGGCACTTTTTAAAAATTTGGGGGTCTGCAGGTTTTTGGGGGTCATCTGCGTTCCGGACAGGGATATTCATGTCCAGTTCAAGTAAAATGATGGTTCAAAAACATATGCCTTTTGGCACTTTTTAATTTGTGGGTGTTTTCAGGTTTAAAGGGGCAGCTGTGGGACAAGACAGGGATGTGAATGGTCTTGATTTTTTTCTGTGACTTTTAAACCCAAGTGTTTGCCTAAGATGTAGCACGTATCCATTTGACTGTTGTGGAGTTAATTTCCTTCCCCGCCTTGTTTTTGGGTGTAATAATGAAGGGTTGTTGCCTCCCATAGACTTTAATGGTAAAAGTCTAATCGATCTCATATCGAAAAACCTTATCATAGCGGGGGGACTATCGACACGCTCGACTCGATAGCCAACGCAACGTCAACACTAATTAGAAGCTGTTTGGTTAAGTAGGGGACACAGAAAGCATGTGGAGAAGGCGCCCCCTTCCCGATAGACCCCAAAAACAAACATTTTTTACCCAAATGGCAAAAAGCCATGGTGGGGGAAAGCCAAAAAATGCCCCTCACCCTGAAAAAAAAACTCCCCCCCTTTGAAGGGAAAACTGAAAGCTTCATATTTTAGGAAAGATGGGAGGGCCCCAAATAAAAGGGGGAATCCTGGGGGAAAACCTCTTAAAGCTGAAAAGACTTTAGCGGGGATGCTTCACCTTCCAGCAGGGGCAACGACCCCAAAAAAAACAGGATGTACTTTCGGGCATTTACACTATTTAATGTGCCTGAAAACTATTAAAATAGTGTGTCAAACGCGATGTAAAACGCGAACATTTTCAGTTTGGCTCGAGTTTTAAAAAATCGTGAAGTTCGACTTGAACTTACCTTTTCCCGAATGCTTCGATTAACACTAGTTTAAATCAAAGCATATTCATGTGTGAAAAAGGCTCAGTCACAGTCCAGACCTTAATCCCTTTTAGAATCTGTGGCATGACTTGAAAATTGCTGTTCACCAAAGTTCTGCAACCAATTTGGTTAGCAGGTATAGACATACCCCAACAGACTGTAGCTGTCATTCAAGCTAAAGATGGTACTACAAAGTATTGGCCCAGGGAGGACGAATACATATGAATGCCACACTTTTCTGTTTTTTAATTTGCAAAAATTTGGAAAAGCACATATCATTTTCTTCACACTTCACAAACACCAACTTCTTTGTGTTGCTTTATCACCTAAAATATCAATAACATACTTTCAAGTTTGTGATTGTAAATGAGGAAATGAGGAACAGGAACAGTTCAAAAGATAGGAATGCTTTTCAACCCACTGTACTTGATTAGTAGGTACCATGGAATGACTACACGAATGGTAGTAGAACATACAATCTCTATGCAGATTTTTCCAGATGGATTTAAGCTCAGAATCACAGTTTGACAAGGCAAATAGGGTTTTAGTTTAGCCACTCTGCTGTTTAGAAGCATACTTACTGGATCATTTGCTCTCAACCTCGTCTCATTTTATGTGATCTCGAAATAGAACCTGGATGACAATGTGTATTATCAAAGGGGTTTTCACACTGTAAACATTTATGACATTTTGATTGAATATGCCATAAACATGTGAATATTGGGAGTTGTGTTGCTGGTACATAGTGAGGAGGCTTATGTATCCATGGCCGCATTTATAGGTCACGCTGCACTAAGACTGAATACTTCCCATTTTCATTGGTCAATAATTGTCGAGATTTGCTTATTTTCAAGTGATTATAACGATATTTGGCCAATGAAGTTCAACAACGAACAACAAAGCTATTGTTTTTTTACTGATCTATATCGATCATGCTCTTGTAAAAATAATTTTAATTAGAAGGATGTGATGTTCCTTTCTTTTCCTCCTGCCTCAATATACAGCATCCTAAAATAAACGATAAATAAAAGAGGACCAGTTTAAAAAAAAACAAACATAATTTTGTGATTCTCTTTTTGGAGTTGTTTATGTTATTTGTGCTTATATGTTGCCAACCAGTGGTTGTGATGTGAATTGCCATCAAGGATTTTACCAGCAGGCCGCTGGTAATAGATTGAATTTATATTTTGTAAAATTAGAGTTTTTTCATGCATTTATATGCCAAAACTAGGAATGAAAGCTCCAGAAAGAAAAGGTATAATAAAAAGGCTTGTGTTTTTGTTCCATTCCTGGTTTAGGCTTACAAATATTGATGCAAAATACATGTCATGAGAACCTAGGCTTACAGTGCTTGCTAAGACTGAATACAATGATTATACAATTAATAGACACCAAAAAAAAAAATGGTCTATAGAGCGATATCATGTTGCAAACTGGTAAAATTAATAAGTACTGATCAGATGTAAGCACAGCCACTCTCCCATTCTCTATGTATGCTATGCCACCATGATAACTTCTTTTAGCTATGGATTGGTTTTGCTGAGTTTGTTGTACAGACATCTTGGGCTTCTTGCTTTTCGGGCACATTCCAACTATCTATATGAAGTCAAATTCCCCTCTATCTGCTATTTAGTCCCAGTCTGTGGCTACTCTAGTACTGATTCCGATGAAATTTCCACTTTACCCAGTGCCTCCACATATTGAAATACTGTATTGCATAAATAATTATTAAAGTGCCCCAAATAATAGCGCAATACAGAAAGTATCCCCCAAAAATAATAATGCCATGAAGATAGTGCCCCACAAATAGTGGCATATATATCGGTAATATAGCTGCACATTTCCATTTATCAGTCAATAGAGTATTTTGTCGAGGAGCCACAAAAACACTGAACTTCAGGAAGGCTAGATTTAATCTGCTTAGAGAGGCCCTAAACCGCATTGACTGGGACAAAGTCTTTCAAAAATAACAGGACAGGTAATAAATGGGAGATCTTTAAGAACATCATAAGCGCCCAGTGTGAGCGATGCATACCTTATTGAAATAATGATAAGACACAGGAAAAAAACAATGTGGATCAACAGAGATGTAAAGGAGGTAATAAAAAAGAAAATGTTTAAAATACCTAAACAGGAGAGCAGTGAGGAGGCACTAAAAAGTTGTAATGAAAAAAATAAAATATGTAAAATAATGATAAAGACAGCAAAGTTGGAAACAGAAAGGTAGATTGCCAAAGAGAATAAACCTAACCCCAAAATATTTTTTAACTATGTAATTAGTAAAAAGATTGAAACTGAAAATATTGGCCCTTTGAAAAGTAGTGAGGGAGGTATTGTAGAGGGCGATGAGGAGAAAGCAAACCTATTAAATCCACTGTATTTACTAAATAAAATGACCTTCCTGTTGATGGGAAAAGAGATGAGGTAAACTCCACCTTAAAAGTTTCTTGTCTAACCCAGGAAGAAGTGCAGCTTTGCCTTAAGAAGATTAAAATACACAAATCACCAGGTCCTCATGGTATACACCTCCGTGTCCTAAGGGAAATATGTAATGTGTTAGACAGCCCTTATTCTTAATATTTATGGACTGTATAATAATGGAGTATCCTGGAAACTATAGGTTTAACCTCTGATATAGGTAAAATGTTTGAAGGTTTTCTAAGAGATGCTACACTGGAGTATCTCACTGAAAATAAATGTATAACGCCGTTCCAGCATGGGTTTATGAATGATCGGTCCTGTCAAACTAATCTCATCAGCTTTTATGAGGAGGTTAGTTCTAGACTGGATCGGACTGAGGCATTGGATGTCATATATCTAGATTTTTCTAAAGCATTTGATACTGTACCACCTAAAAGGTTGGTAAATAAAATGAGAATGTTTAGACTGGGGGAAAAAGTTCGCAAGTGCGTAAGTAACTGGCTCAGTGATATAAAACAAAAAAGGGTGATTAATGGGGCATACTCAGACTGGATTCCTGTTACTAGTGGGTTACCATCGGGTTCAGTATTGGGCTCTATTCTCTTTAATATGTTCATTAATGATCTTACACAAGGATTGCACAGTAGAATATCGATGTTTGCAGACGATTCTAAGCTCTGTAAAGGAATCCACACAATAGAGGATAATGTGTGATTACAAAGGGATCTGGATAAGTTGGAGGCCTGGACAGAGAAGTGGCAGATGAGGTTTAACACAGATAAATGCAAGGTTATGCACATGGGGAGGTAAAATCCTTTCCATGATTACTTGTTAAACGGAAAAACATCGGGAAAAATGACTGGAGAAGGATTGGGGAATCCTGGTGGACAGTAAACTTAATTGTAGCAGCCAGTGTCAGGCAGCAGCTGCCAAGGCAAATAGGATCATGGGTTGTATTAAAAGGGTTAGAGAGGCCACAATGAGAACATCATTCTCCCATTATACAAGTCACTGGTTAGACCACACATGGAATATTTTATAAAGTTTTGGGCCCTAGATCACAAAAAAGATACTGTAGAGCTTCAACAGGTTCAAAGGCATGCAACAAAAATAATAAAAGGACTGGGGGGACTGCAATACCACAGAAAAAAATTTCCTCCGAAACAGACAGTATCTATATGGATTTGGAACAACAAGCCAGGAGACTGCAATACCCCCCAAAAGATTATAAAGATTAGGGTTATTTAGTTTTTAAGAAAAATTTTTTTCCGGGGACTTAATAAATATTTATTTTTAAATTAAAGGAAATAGGGTTTTAAAATCTATCATACCAAATATGCAAAAAAGCAATCCTCTTGAAAAAAAGAAGTTTTTTACCATAAACTAGGAAGGGCCTTTCTGTTAAGCAGGGGACTTGGTTTCCGGGGCTTCTGATGAATTCACAAATGAGTTCCCCAAAAAGGGTTGGATCTTTCTAAGTGTAATTAAAATAAAAAGTTATATAGGGAAAACGGGGGGGCGGCCCGGGTTTAGTTGCAGTTGGATTCGGGAAGGAATTTTTTTCCTAAGTGGGGACAAATTATTCTACCTTTTGGGGTTTTTTGGGTTTCCTTTGGGGATAAAAATGCCAAAATAGGCGGGAATTTTGGTACCTGTCTTTTTTCCGTCCAAAGAAAAACTATGGTGCTCCAAAAAATAATGACAAACCCGGACTTTTTGAGAAGTTTCTTTGTTTTCCCCCCCCAATAAATTTTAAGTAAAATGCCCCTGCCAAACAGCAAATTTTTTGTATTCCTCCAAACCCCAATTTGCAATTTTAGTAACATTAAACCAAAAAAATTATTCATTCAAATCTCAAAAAAGTTTACCTTGGTTTTTTTACCCAAAGACCAAAAAACCGGTGGGAAATCCCGCAAGGCGGTTTTTCCGGATTTGTCTTTCATCCCCCTTGACCCTAATTCGGGGATTTTGGGGGGAAAAATTAAAACAGTTTGTTTTTTTTTACAGCATTTTCCTTTTTAAAGAAAATTTGGGGGGGACGGCCTTTTCTTTTTGTAAAAGGTTTTGAAGGGGTTTTTGGGGCTTTCAACCCGAAAGCCATTGTCTGTAAAAAAAACCTTGAAGGGGAAAGCCCTTAGTTTTTGTTCTTATAAACAAAAAATCCAATTTCGTATCCCCTTCCCTTTATTCAAAGGGAAGTGATTTACTTTTCTGAACCCAATCGTTTTTATTGCGTCCATGGGGGGGGTAAAACATCATGCCATCAGCGAGCAACCCTGAAGAGACTAGCGCCTATGAGTAAATTGAAACCAGGTAAAAAATTTTTCCTGACTGATTTTTTAAGAGAAGGGCCCCCCGGAAAAATCCTTTGGGGAAGTGTGGGCATGGCAGAGGTTATTTTTTTTGTTTTTCCCCAGGCTAGGCTTACATCCTCTCCGCTCTGAGACCTTAACATAGGTTATACTGACCTCATTGCGGTTTTTTAAAGACCTTATTGTGGGGTAAAGTTATGTATTTCTGAGACCTTACCAAGGTTTTATGGCCCCATTAATTTTTTACGCCCTTTCATTGAGTAAATATTGTGCATTCATGAGGGTGATTTTTTGGGTTTCCCTTTGAAAGGGAAATTTGTTTTCTCTTATACTTTTGGGTGCATTTTTGTCCCTACCTTTTGGGGAAATTGCTGTCAACTTTGATTATTACTTATGTGTTACAGGTGCAAATTCATTGTTGGTACTTAGGGTTTGTAAAATTTTTTCCCCTGTGGGGGGTGGCAACCGAAAATTAGGATTTTATTAGTATTGTCCCATTATTTTATTTAGATACCTTTATTAGAATCATTAATATTAGGGATAGGTTTGCACAGGGTCCCCCTTTTTTTTCGGGGGTTTTACTCTGTTTTTTTGGGGTTAGATTTTTTGTGGTAGTTTCAAGTAGGCATAAGGTATTTCCCTTGTTGATTTTGCCTATTTTTACAATTTGATCTTGTATTGTGGATTTTTTCATATTTTTAAAATTTGTACATTAAAGGTTATGTTTTTGTCAGAACCCCTTTTTGGTTAATATTTATTTTTGGGGTTTTTTGAGGGGTTTTCCTATTTATGCTTTTTTGTCCCTTTAGGTTTTGTTATTGTATTTTTCCCCAGGGCTCATGCTACTCACTACATACTAAACACTACCCTGGGATGAGAAAAACCCAGAGGGGAATACGACCTCTCTTATCAAATGAAGTACGAAAAAAAAATGTGAAAAAACCCCAAAATTAAAAAATAAAAGCAGTTAAAAAAAAAATGGTCAATCTAAATTTAAAAGATCAAATAAGATGAAAAATCCCTAAAAGGTCTTCAGCATTTGGGCCCAAATAAAAGGGCTGTCATGATGCCACTGATTTTTATTAAAAAAAAAGCATTTGGGATTAACTATAGGGGGCTTTGGGGCGTTAGACGGGCCAGAAAGGTTTTTTTGTCCCAAAGATAAAGGCTAATGCAAAATGGGTTAATTGTTGAGGACTCTATTTAAAATATTGCATTGGGGCCCAGGAGCTTCAAAATATAACTCTAAGGCATATTACACGTAAAAAGGCCTATTTTGGGGCCCTAATTAAAGGCCGAATGGCCCTTTAAACGGCCCATTCATTACGGTATCCACAGTTTCTAAAAAACATGATTCCCCTCTCCCTGCTCGGGATACCCAGGGGGAGATAATTAAAATGTCATTTCTAGCGCTATAAACACCCGTGCGTGATTGTCATGGGGGGCAATGCGGCCCCCCCCCTTTCCCCCCCCCCCCCCCAAAAGGGGGGAAAGGGGTTAACCCTGTGAAAAATGCCAAGGGGCAAAGAACAAAAACTCCGGTTTTGACTCGTAAACCGTCCATCCCAACTATTTTTTGGACATTTTTTGATGCAAAAACTGGTCATTTTGTTGGCGGTTTTCATTTTTTAACATTTTTGTCACTGATTTTATCCAGGTTCTTGAGCGTTTTTTTTTTTTTTTTTAAAGTAACAAAGTGCAAAAAAATACCAAAAATTTCACAAAAAAAATTCATTCACTTTTTTTCCATCCCCTTGACTTGGGGAAAGGGAAGAGAAAATGTAAATTTTCTGTCTGAAAAGCGAGCAGAATAATGAACAAGTTTTTGGGACTCTGCGGGGGAAAAAACGTCGGGAGAAAATGCTTCAGTGTGGACGGGGTAAGGGTTTTTTATTAAGTCTATGGAGATGGTGGCTTGTCGGTTTTCAGGTGGTTTCTAAATCCGCAAACCATCTGAAAAACTGACCAATAAACCATGCTGTGTAAATGAGCCCTAATAACATTATACCCCTGCAATAACAGCTAATTGATAACATATAACTCAAGAGCAAATATCTCTAATACAATGGGTATAGGCAAAAAAATGATGGGGTCATAAAGAGAAAGTTCCTACATGTTAATTTAGATCACCCATCTTTTTTGGGTAAATTCATTTAAATTTAAACACATGGAAAAGATTTTGGGGCATTTTCCATTGGGCGCAAAACTTTTTTTTGGGGTTTTGTGCCCAAAAAAAAAAGTTTTACACCCTATTTTCCCAAAAGAATGAACAAACTAGGCCATTTTCCCCGCCAAACACACGAATTTCGCCAAAGTAGCGCTTCAAATATGTTAGCAATGATATGCTATGCGCCTAGATTATGCTATGCGTCTAGATTAGGCACATCAACTTTACTATGCCAGATTTTTGATAGGTTCATTCATTCATTCAGGTGCACTATACACTCATTTAGTGCGCTTTAAAACTGGCGTGGCGGCGCCTATTTTCTGACATGTTTCCCTTAGAATATTATGAATACTTAGAATACTATGCACATTTAAGCCTTCCACTTATTGGCATATGGAAAGCATGGTGTTTAAGAAGCATAGGGTCCTAACAATTCTGAACATAATTATTATATCATCTGTGTCTATCTTAAAGGGGTTGTCTCTGTTTTTGTTAAGGAGATACAAGTGAATTAATCACCTCCCTGGCTATTTCAGTTCCCTCAGTAACCGACCTGTAAACATCTCTCCCCCCTGCTGTTTGTTCTATAGGATAGCAGTGAGTGACGTCATCACACAGGCCCGAGGCAGCCTCTGTGCGCTGGGCAGGTAAAAAGCTTGATTTATCTAAAGTAAACACTCTAATTAGGCTTTTGTTTGAGGGATCAGATAAAAAGTCCTGCTAGCAGTTTCTGAGAAGCTTCTGAGCTAATCTGAACTAATTAGCGACTGAAAACACAGAGTTGAATACATCACAGAGCTGTATGCAAATTACAGTCAGTCTGAACCAGGAAGTGACAGAGTATTTCATTCAAAGAAAACCAACAGGGAATGAGAGCAGCACCAATTCTCCACAGCGGGTAAATATCCAAAATCCGTGCACCAGCCAGTCCGCTAGGTGTGTGAGCCTTAAACACACCAACAGAACAGCAAAAAATGGAAGAATGCGGACGGCAGCACCAGATGGATTAAAACAGGAACTCTTTTTTCCAGAAGGAGTACAAAATGCAATGTTTCAGCCATTGTGTTATGGCCTTGACTATGGTCCTCTCTTCACAGTTATAGGGGTTTTACAGTATATTCATTCAGAGTTAAAGGGCATTGTTTAACAGAACTGTCTAGCACTGAAACTGTTTTGTTGCCCATAACAATCAGAACTTAGCTTGCATTTTTCCAGAACAGTGTGAGAAATAAAAGCTAAGCTCTGATTGGTTGCCATAAATAACAAAGACAATGTAAATGTTAGACAGTTTTGATACATGAGACCTAAAGTGTTTTTTTCCAGCATTAACATGTAAGGGACTGTCAGGGTACACATAGACTCAGACAAGTGAGGCCCTGACATTGGTCCCAACCTCTGCCTCTGCCTTTTGGGGAACCCGACTCCTTACCAGGTCGGCCCCAACCAGAAGACTGATGACTACTCTGCATAAGTGGAACACAGATGAAGACAAACAAACACAGAACAAACAAAGAAATTCGGGCAGGCCAGGTCAGTAACAAACAGGCAGTCACAGTGACCAAAACGTGAGACAAAAGAATAAACCCCCACCTAGTGACCCAAGCAAGAGACAAGAGCACAGAAAGTGAAATGAGAATACAGGCGAACAAAAGGGAAGGAAACCATATAGCAGGGCACAGTGACGGTTAAAGCGCATGCCTTAATTAGGGAAAGAGAGAACACAGTAACAGATTGTGGATTGAATGGAAAAACACAAAACCAGATAGGGAGAACAGACTGTCAATCAAATAGAACACCAGTTAACTAAAACGAGTGCTGGAGGATTCCTGGCCATGGACATTGGCCAGGAATCAATTAACATAAGGGGAAAGAAGGACCAGTTATCACAACTGGAGACTAAGAAAAAAAAAAAAAAAAAAAAAATACAATTATTACGTTAAAAACCGGGGTTTATGTTGTACCAGCCGTGGCCGGAGACTAGTGTTGAGCGATTATTATTGACAAAGTTGAAATCGGCACAGTTTTTATGTTGATCGAAATTTTTAGATTCATGCGATAATTTATTTAAAATCTGTGCATCATCTATTAATATCGCGACGCCCATTTTCCGGCGCTTCCTGTCATTTGGCGGCCACAAATCACATACAGAGATAGAGGCAGGGTGAGAAAGTGTGAATCGACGTCATGACAGGGATGTGTATGGTTGCGATTGGCTGGAAAAATCACATGACCTCTCGTTTACATAAGAACCTCGTTTCCTGTTCAGTCCTCATGTCTCGCAGCGTCTCAGAGTAAGAAACAGTAAGGACGTGCGCGTCGGTGGCTGGTGTCCAAACAGCTCATCGAATTAGTCTATTTTCATCATAGAGAAAGCTTTACTGTTAGCTGTGATCTTACAACTTAGTATAGATATTTAGAGATTGTAAGATTTTATGAAGTTAGGTAGATAAAATTTAAAAGTAGTATCGACCGCTGTAAAGTCACGGGGAGTGGAGGGTGGGCCCTGCGGAGCGAACACAGACAAGCTCTATAAAGAATACTGGATAATTTACACCAAGACTTAGATGTAAGACATTGCACTGCAATAGATTATTATTAACGTTTTCTATTGATTATATTTCCTGGATAATGGCAGCCTGAACCGATATATTAGGATATCACACATCTTTTCTCGTAAACTGCAGTCTCTTTGTTAGGTGCAAAACTCCACATTAATGTATCCAGATATTCATATTCATAACAGGTGTTCATTTTCAATTTTGCCCATTCCACCTTGTTTGAATTTTAACCACCTTGCAGTTTTAAATTTTAATTTCCCGCAATTTTTTTAGTCCCACAGGGTTGAAAGGTGCCAAAAATACCTTTTTTATCCGAAAACATTACAGAACGTGTTTTTTTTACTTTGGGGCCCCTAAAAACTTTGTTCATTAAGGGCCCCCGCACTTAAATGTGAAAACGGGAAAATTTTTTAGCACCAAGGTTAATTGAAAAGGGGCCAAAAAAAACCTTTTAATCCGAAAAATTTCAATTTCGTTTTTTACTTTGGGGGCAGGCCCGCTTTTTTAATTTTTTCCAAAATTTGCATTAAATTTGGGGAACCCAATTTTTTAGTCACCACAGGTGAATTGAATGGCCAAAAAAAACCTTTTAAATTTTCCAATTAAAATTTCAGATACGTGTTTTTTTGCACTTTGCCCATCCAGATTTGTTGTAGAAACCACCTTGCAGTTAAAATTTTAAACCCCAATTGGTAGTTTTCCACAGGTGAATTGATAGGTGCCAAAAAAAAACCTTTTTTTTAACCAAAACAATTTCAGAAACGTGTTTTTTTACTTTGGCGCACTACAATTTTGTTCTTGAGGCACCTTGCACTTAATGTGAATACTGAAAATTTTTGTGTCACCCATAAATTGAAAGGTCCAAAAAAACCTTGTATTTCCGAAAAATTTCAGATCTTTTTTTTTTCCTTTTGGGCGCAGGCTAGCTTTGTTGATAGATTCTTTGCAGTTAAATTTGATTTGAATACAGAAATTTTTTGTAGTCACCAAGGTGAATTAATAGGTGCCAAAAATCCTTTTGTTATCCACTACATTTCAGTACGTGTTTTTTCCTTTGGCGAGGCCGCTTTGTTGATAGATTACTTTGCGTTAAATTTGAATCCACAATTTTGTTTTGATTTGGGGATTTGAAAAGCTGGTTTCCCGTCTTTTAAAAAGAGATTTTCCAAACTCTTCCATCCCTTCTAAAATTTTTATATTTCTAAACATGGAGCAAATTTCAGGTGGTAAGCGAGAAAAGAGGGGGTAGGACAATGGAGGTAGAGGTACGAGAGAAGGTGCTCCTTCCAGTGCTGGCGACAACACGCATGCCAGCGGTCTCAGTTGCAGGACCGTCGGGCCCTGTCATCGCTGGGTCAGGACCCGTGAATCTCAGAAAACGAACAGCGTCGCCAATCTGTTCTTCAATTGTTAATGCAACCTGAAATCCAGCAGTCTTACCTCCTCGTCCTCCCAGTCACGGCCAAAAAATGTCGTCATCAGCATCACCAGCATCCGTCCAACTTGAAGCAGCCCAAATGTCAACTCGTCTACCCACCACTGTGGAAAATCCATTTTCTGAAGACCTCTTTGATGACAAAATGCGGTTGGGGTCAGAAGGCATGTTAAAAGATCAAGAGGCCAAAGAGGATGATTTTCTCTGCTCTGACGCCCAGTTACTGATGAGGAGGGGGAAGGAAGCCGGTCAATCGGCAAAAATCCCGGGCGGTCGGCAACCCCTTGCAGTCCCTCTCGTTGTAGCCCGCAGCTCCTGAATGCAGAATGTCAGGACAAAGAAGTCACCGTGTTGATGATGATGATAAAGACTTTGCGGATCCAACGTGGTCTTTTCAGCAGAATTTCTTGCGAGCGCTTCATCACTGGACGAGGAGGAAGACGAGGGGGTAGTTCAGTACAGGTTCCGCCGCAAAAAGGGAGAGGGCGGTCGCAGAAGTCCCTGATATGATTCCGCCAGCCACGGTTAGCGCAAACCCCGCTCCTCGCTTATCGCCGTCAAAAAGGTCCAGGACCTCTCAAGCCTGGGCCTTCTTGACCTGCCCCTGATTTTACCCAGCGATGTCATATGCCGCCTTTGGCCGTAAACGCATAAGTAGAGGGAAGAACCTTAGGGGGTTAACCACCACCAACATGTCTAGTCACATGCAGCGAATGCATGAGTTAAATGGAGGCAACAATTGGCCAAAAAAGGCCAGACCGACGCCGGGCCTCCACCACTGTCACACCCCCTGTCTCCGCCCCTCCTCCTCCGACCACCACCAAGCGTTCCACAGCTGCCCATGTCTCTCAAGTCATGATCAGGGGTCAGCCTCGCTTCAGCCCCCACCGTCCCCCCGAAGTACCACCAGCACCACCAGAGACACATCCAACCCCATCACCTTCCGCTAGTATGACGACCTGCACGCCGAACAGCGGCCAGTCTAGCAGCCAGCCTTCTTTCTTCCAGGTTTGGGAAACAAAAGAAGAAACACTTAACCCAAACCAACCCAAGGCCAAAAGCCTGGCAATGCCGACATTCAGGCTTTTGGCCTTGGAAATGTTGCCTTTCCGTCTGGTGGACACAGATGGGTTCCGCCACGTCATGGCCCTTGCCTGCCCCCAATACCAGATGCCGAGCAGGCATTTCTTTGCCAGAAAAGCCGTCCCTGCCCTGGCCAGCCACGTGTCATCTAAAATTTCAAGCGCGTTGTCTGCATCTGTGGCCGGAAAAGTCCATCTGACCACCGACACATGGACTAGTAAGCACGGCCAAGGCCGCTATATCTCTGTGACAGCTCACTGGGTGAGCTGGGTGGATGTCTCTGGGGGTGACGGTGGCTCTCAGGCTCGGCGCACGCTCTTCAAAACCGCAGGGATGGTGCAGGGTTCTTTCCCCCAAGGTCCTCTGGTGGCATCACGTGCCCAGAGAAACCAGGCCGTGTTGAAATTAATCTGTCTTGGAGACCGTCCACACACAGGTCAGGAGCTGTGGACGGCTCTCCGCAACGAGACCGAGCGCTGGCTGGGTGCCAAGAACCTTGTGCCAGGCAAGGTGGTGTGCGATAACGGCCGAAATCTGCTGGCTGCCTTTAAGATCGGTAGGCTGGAGCATATCCCTTGCCTGGCACATGTCATGAACCTTGTTGTCCAGAAATTTCTAAAGAGCTACCCGGGTCTGGACTGCCTGCCGTCAGCTCGGCCTCCCCGTCAACCGTCTCATTGTTGACGTGGCAACACGCTGGAATTCCACCCTCCACATGACTCCGAGCGATTGTGGGGAGCAGCGCAATGCCATTAGCAGTACGAGAAGTGACACATGCCTGACAAGCAGCGGTCGAGGGATTCCTCGGGGGTGTTGAGCCAAGAGAGTGCCAGGCAGGTTGTAAAGAGCTCTGCACAAATCCTTGCCAGTTTTGAAGAAGCCACAATATAAAATTGGCTATTGTGCATTGTGGTGATCTTAGTTCTGAGAGAACGATCGTTGAACTCTGAAACAACAGGTCCGCCAGCGGACGGAGGAGGAGACGGGACACAGATGTGGCCAGAGCCTTTCTCTCCGTCGACATCCACAAGGCCCAACAGTTTCTCAATTTTATCGGTCTTCATTAGGCAGGTGGTTTGGCGGTCCGGGCTAGTGACAAGGCGGCGATCAGCTCTTCAGGGGTGCCAATCATGATGAGGAAGTCAGGGCTGTGTTGACGACTGTGGTGCCGGAGGAAGCGGGAGGAGGAGGAAGTATTCCTAGGACACCGACGTTACCGACGTCCCTTATGCCTCGGAAAGAGGTTGGCGTGAATTTGAGGCGGAGGAGGAAGTGAGGAAGATCAGTTTGCTAGTGCCCCTCGACCACAGAGGCTTGGGAAAATCAAGGCTCATCTCTCACATGGAGTGCCTTGGGATGTCCATTTCCTCCAACATGATCCTCGCATTAAGGCCATCAAAATGAACAAACAGTTACTGGGTGGCCACCCTCTGGATCCCCGGTACAAAACAAAACTCAGCATTCCTTCCACCAACAAAATAGAGAGTTAAATGAGGAAATGGAGTGCCTTGTTGATTGATCAACGGTGACATCTGTTGCGTCTGCTTCACGTTACTCAAATGTCAGTGGAAAAACGATCCAGCGACGTTGTCAGCAGTAGAGTGCCAAGTAGCCGTAGCGGCAGCAAGCAGCAGCAGGCAAGCTGCAGAAGCCTAATGGGTAACCTCTGGCCAAATCTTTATTTTACCCACCTCACCAACGCATGCAATACGGGGCCCACACATCCAAACACAGAAGACCAGCTTAAGATCATGGGGGCACGACTATCTGCGTCTCAACACCGATGTTTTTTGTATGTGTTTTTCTGCACCCAATAGACTTTTGGGTATCCATAATGGACGAATGGCTCGAGCTCGCTCGCCAACGCCATAGGAGGTGTTGTCCTGCCCGCAGCCAGGCATAGATGATGGCAGAACTTCAGCACAGCTGGAGGAGTCATTACAGACAAACGCATCCGGCTTTCCACAGATGAATGTGGATCGTTTTTTGACTTTCATCAAGATGAATCTGGGATGTATCTCTGATTATGTTGTGGCACCAATTGCCAAGGTCACCGATTAGTTTCCAGTCCTACGTCAAATTCCTCTTTCAAACAGAAATGGTTTCCTATGTAAAACTTTTTTTTAAAATGATCATTTCTTACAGAAATTTTATTCTCGGTTCCCTACAGTTCATATTTGCTGGTTTTGCTGTGAGGAGAATGTAAAAGACAGTAAGGTTTCATGACAAACACTGTATTCCATTTTTACTCACTTTATCTTTAGATGTTTTTCGCATTGTCAATGGTTTTGAGGTCATGTGCTGTGAGATCACAGCAATAATCATGGTCCTTTTGAACAGAAATGTGGCTTTTGAAGTGGCATTTCTACCTCACAATTTTTAACAGTGGCTGAGAAGTCATTTTTATATTTTGGGGTCATGCTGCTTGGAATATGCAGCAACACTACGGGTCCTATTCTAAAAATGTTGTTTCTAACAGACATTTGTTCTTCACAATTGTCAAAAGTGGCTCAAGGGTCATGCTTTGAATTTTTGGGGGAGCAATTTGCTGTGACATGCAGCTTGTACTTCAGGTCCTATTATAAAAAAAATGTTGTTTCAACCGACATTTGTTCTTCACAATGTCAAAGAAAAAAAACAAAAACAAAAAAAAAAACAAAAAAAAACAAAAAAACAAAAAAAAATAACAAAAAAAGAAAACAAACTCACAAAAACAAAAAAAAAAAAAAAAAAAACAAAAAAAAAAAAAAAAAAAAAAAAAAAAAAAAAAAAACAAAACAAAAAAAAAAAAAAAAAAAAAAAAAAAAAAAAAAATAAAAAAAACTAGCTAATGGGTCATGTTTTTTTGAATTTTTGGGGGCATTTTGCTGTGAATGAAATGAGCTAGACTACAGGTACTATTGTTTTTTTTTTAAAAAAAAAAAAATGGTGGTTTTCTAAACAGACATTTGTTCTTCACATTTGTCAAGAGTGATCAAGTGGTGATGGTGCTGTCAGAAACAGGAATAAGTAGGGTAGGACACTGTTAATGGACAATATTGCAAAATGACTTGTTTTTGCGAAGATATTTACATAGCTAGCATCCATGTATTGAGACAACCCTCAATTTAATACAATTATAAAAAGAGGGAAAAAAAAAAAGGACATTGTGGGGATTCCATCCTATTTTAAAAAGTGTTTTCTAGAATAAAAACTACTAAAAAACATTGCATGTACAAAAATAGCTGGTAAAAAAATTCCTCTGAATTGTACAAGGAGGTACAGGAAAACTTGACCAGATGTAGGTTATTCAGGAGGACAAGAAAGTATGGAGCAGGACAGAGAAAGAGAACACAGACAATTCCTCCAGCACGTTGAGTAAAATGAGAAAATAATGCCAAGGTGAAAAAGGGCCCTGGGTGTAACAGGAGCGTTAACCACAGTTTTTCCAAGTGAAGCATACTAATTTGCGTCCGCACTCATACGGGATGGGGCAAGCGTACCCAGTCTTGAATGTGTACTGAGGAAGGCTGGATGTCTACTCACACTTCCGCACTTCTTCAGCACGACTGTTTTCGTTTCTGCATCATTAGGGCATTTTTACCGTTGTAAATAGATGACGGACGCCATCCTGGGCTATCACCGCACCTCTGTAACTCCAGCCCTGGAAGCTGGCCTCCAGTGTTTATTGATGAGACGCTAGGCCTGGCGCTATCACCCGCACCCACTGTAAGTCTGGCCCTGGCAGCTGGACTCTCCGTGTTTGTTAACAGATGGCGACGGCCGAGCACTAGTCTCACCGTTTTGGGGATAGGAAGAGCTTCAATTTTCTAAAAAAAACAGATTTGAAATAAGGTTATTTCTGTGAGGTTAAGTAGTGTCAAAAAAGGGCCAGGGACTGGACACAAAAATTGCACAATTGAGGCTTAAAATTGCTGGGGTGGAGTCAACTATGGGGTCGCATCATTTGATCTTCCAGGGGAGTCTTGTCCCCCCCCAATATCTCCCTAATCACTGAAGAAGGGTTTGGAGGAAAAATGAAACCATTGTATTGATTGGGCCTGAATCACTCTCAGAAGCCAGGAGGTCGGCAAATGTCTTCTCAGCTAAGAAGTGTTTTGGGGGATGATTAGGACATTTTTAGTACTTATGGGGTGTGCGATGATTTAACACATATACACATGTAAAAAATACCTTTAAAACTGCAGGGAGGGGAGTATGTTGTATGTTATCAACTCACTTGAAAAAAAAGCAAAATGATAGAATAATGTAAACTATAAATAAAACTTCCCTAAATAAATTCTGGGGAAACAAGTGTCAGTTACTAAAAATTATTACTAAGTGACAGTAACTGTACAAATAGCATAGTTGCCACTTTGTGATCTAGTGGGTCAAACAGGTTTAGGGGTAATGTGTGGCCAGGAACAGGTATAGTCTAGTCCCAGTTGAAACTAAAATGGTGGTTGAAAGACTACTTTTTCCGCACTTTTTAATTGTGGGGGTAATGGAGGTTTGGGGCTCATGCTGTGCCCAGGACAGGTATTAGTCAATGTCCGTGAACTAAAATGGTGGGGGAAAGAAGCTTCCTATTTCCGGCACTTTTTAAATCTGTGGGTCAGACAGGTTTAAATGGTTCATTTGGGTACAAGACAGATATAGTAATGTCCATTCAACTAAAAATGGTGGTTCAAAGACTCCTTTTCCCGGCACTTTTTAATTTGGGGGTCAGACAGGTTTAATTGGTCATACTGCGGTTCAGGACAGGTATAGTCAATGTCCAGTTCACACTAAATGGTGGTTCAAAACTCCTTTTTACCAGCACTTTTAATCTGTGGGTTAGGACAGGTTTAATGGTCTTACGTGTGGTAAAGAACAGGTATAGTCCAATGTCCAGTTCAACTAAAATAGTGGTTGAAGACTCCTTTTCCCAGCACTTTTTAATCTGTGGGTCAGATGGTTTAATGGTCATAATGCAGTCCAGGACGGGATAGTAATGTCCAGTTCAAAAAAAGGGGTGGTTCAAAGATTCCTTTTCCCACCCTTTTTTACTGTGGGTCAGACGGTTTAAGGGTATTTTTTTGCGGTTTACGGGGCCAGATATATTAAGGCCCAGTTCAACTAAAAGGTGGTTAAAAGACCCTTTTTTCCGGACTTTTTAAATCTGGGGTCATGCAGGTTTGGGGGGTCATGCTGGTTTCCAGGACGGGATGTCAATGCCCCAGTTCAAGTAAATGATGGTTCAAATCATACTGCTTCTGGCACTTTTTAAAATTTGGGGTCATCAGGTTTAAGGGTAAGCTGTGGTACAAGACGGGATAGGAATGGTCTGTGAGTTTTTTTTTTTTGGCTTTTAAAACCAAAAGGTTGCCTAAATGTAGCACGTATCAATTTGCTGTTGGGGATTTTAAATTCAGCTTCTCCATCCCTTTTGGGTTTTAAGAATAAAGGGGTTTTGTTCCTCCCATAGACTTTAAGGGTTTTCCGGCGATAATTATTTATTGACTATCGGATATTTATTGTAATTGCCGTATGATTCGACCCGTGTCGATAGTAAACGTATCGCTCAAAAAATACTATCAGGCCTACACCTACAACCAAGCATATTCAATCATCCCGATTAAATCACCTTAGTCTGGTAATGGCTTAGCATAAAATGGGTTCCTGGTAGTGCTGGAAGACACACATACACACTATCCGTTACATCGCTGCGTAACCGGGGCAGGAGGGAAAGTGGTGGTCAAGCCCCCTGGGCATAGTGAATTGCTTTAGGGGGCCACTGACTTTGTGCTGAGTGAGCATTTAGTGAGTGATCTTGGCCTGCTCTCTCTTTATTTATGAGACCAACCAGTCAGGGAGTGTTTTTTTAGGGTTTTCTTATTTTAATGAGAGACAAATCTTCCCAGTATTCCAGCACACACAGCTAAGTGGATGAAACACCCCCAAGAAACTGGAATCCTGTGTTGTGTCAGAGAAACTTAACTTTCTTTGACTTTCAATATTAATACTGCAGGAATTTTTAATTTTCCCATTTTAGAAAACTTGGGGGAAAGGATCCAAAATTCTAGCTTTTTTACCGGGTGGTGAAAATTTTTTTTCCAGAGACCCACCTTTGCAACAGAAATCTGGACAAGAAATAGCACTGTCAAGTAATATAGAATATTTTATCTGCCAAATACCAAACTCCTTTAGGCTAGGAATGAATGTAGGATTTTCCACAAAAATGCAAAGGGCGACATGTCAGAATTGGGCTTTGTCATTTTTTTTGGTGTATTTTGTACCAAAAAATTGTTGTACCCTATTTAAAAATTTAAAAAACCAAAAAAGTTTACATACATATAAAAAAAGGGAAAATTTTAGCTGTTGTTCTCCTATTGTATAAAATCGAATAAACCTTACCTGTTTTAGGTCAATAAGGATTAAACAAGATTATTTTTATTCGCCAAATGACAGAAAAAGGATAGAGAGAATTTTTAAGGCATTTTTATAACTTTCTGCAAAGTCAAAGTCAAAAGTTTACATACTTTTTTTAAATTTTTGGTAGCATTGCCCTTAAACTGTATGCGGGGGGTCAAATGTTTTGGATCTCCTTCCAAAGCTTCTAAAAATTTTGGGGAGGAATTTTTGGTTTTAATTTTACAAACATTAATATTGAATTACTGTGTTGTTTGTGGCAACGAGGTCCCTCCTCGTATATTACCCAAAAAATTCAAAAATTCGCCATTACTTTTGTTTCCAAAAAAATTTTTAAATCTTTTCAAAGCCAACACTTTATTCATTTTAAAAAAATTCTCTGTGAAAACAACAAAACATCGATATGGAAAAATATTTAGAGCGTCTTACTTGCTGTCTTATAGGACAGGATTACATTGTGTGGACTGCTACTGGACGGGATGCGGCAGCTACTAACAAACAAGCTTGGAAGCCAGAGTGCTACAAGTGTAATCTGCCTTATGAAGACGCAAGAAGATGTTCTAAATTTTGCATATTGATTTTTTGTTGTGTTCTACAGAGAACTTTTTAATTTAAATAAAGTGTTGTGCTTTAAAAAAAGATTTAAAAGTTTTTTTTGAGAAACATATGTTAAGTGGCGTAATTTTTGTATTATTGGTAGGAATTTTGGCCTATTCCTCTTGTCACAACTGGTTAACTGAGCCATGTTTGTAGCCTTGCTTGCACTTGCCTTTTCAGCTTTGCCCATACATTTTCAATAGGATTTAGAACAGGGCTTTGTGATGATTAGTGATGAGAGAACCCCAAAAAGTTTGAGTTAGATTTGAACTGCAAACTCTGAGGCGTTTGTTCAATGTTGCGAACTTCAAACTCGAGCCCCATTAAAGTCAATGGGTTCATTTTATAAATTTATCTCTATACAGGTGAGGAGAAACTGTAATTTTCCACCCCAAAACAGTATTGGTTTTGGAACAACTTAGTGAAGAAAATTTGGCTCTAAGAGTGACAGAAAAAAATCGAGAGGCGAAAATAATTCATTTCTTTCAATGGGTAACTGAAAAGATGAGGACAGCTTGCAAGCAGGGTCATGTAAGGAAAGCAGTGGTAGAGTGCTACGGGGCCTGCTTCCCGAGGGGGAAAAGCCCCCTTTTGACAAATAGAAGACACCCCGTATTGGAAATTTCACATGGTAATGGGGAGGGCCCCATTTTACTTTTTGCACCCGGGCCGAACATTTGTGTGGGGGCGCAAGAAATCCAAATGGGGAACTGGAGATTTTTGCTGGCGGGGTGAGTTTTTAAAGGGGGTGCGTGGTAGGCAGGGCTCCCTCAGTCAGTGAGGAACTGCCATCCCGACCCGCCCTCGACCAAAACCCCCCCCCCTAAAAAAAGACCTATAAAATTTGGAAAAAGTCGGGCCCCTTTTAATCCTTCGGTGTGTAAAGGTCTGGTCGCCCCCTCCTCCCTATTGCTGGGACCTGTGCCCCAGAGTGCCTAACGATGTTCCAGTAAATATTATAATAAAAGTCATGTGACAAGGCATTGTCCCCAAAGACCAGTTTGGTGGCCTCTTAAAACTGCCAAGGATGTTGCAGGAACTCCAGTGTTCCACCTCATGGGTCAAGCACCCGGTTCCGACCCCCTGCTGTAGGCCATGCGAACCCCTTTATCGCTGCTGCCACAATGCTGGGGCAATGGGAGGGTGGGTTACATACATTTCAGAAGTGGGGTGGGGAGGCTCAGATCACGCTGCATTGCTGCCAGTTGTGCCAAAACAGGTTGCGAATGCCGGAAGTGTGAGCTAAGACCTCAAACCTTCTTCAGCAGACAGTCAAGACCCAGGTAGCGCTTGAGAAATTTCTGCGCAACCAGGTTCATGACGTTTTGCCAGGCAAGGGATGTGGAAAGTTTATGTTCTAAGGGCAGAAGGAGCCTTTTCCCCGTTGTCGAAAACCCCCTTGCCTGGTGCAGGTTTTTAGCAGCAGCCAGGGGTCGGTTGAGTGCACAGACCCATGCACAGTTTTTGCCCTGGGGGGTTTTTTGGCAGTGTGTACCCATCGAGTTGGGGATCTGGACAGCACCACCCCCAGCAGTGTGGGAGGTGCCCGAGACCCATCCCCAGAGGCACTTTTCAATAATCAAACCACCCAGGAGCAGCAGTGAGATGTAACATCCTTGACCGTGCTTATTTGTCATGTGTCTGTATGAGAGGGACTTTGGTGGACACAGATGCAGCAAACGCATGGAGTCTTTTCTGAAATTGAGGACAGGGCAGGAACAGCTTTTCTGGGGAAAAAAAATCCCTTTCTCGGATTGTATTGGGGATGCCGGGGCCAGGGTGCGGAACCCATTGTGTCCCCCGGCGAAAAGGTAAACATTTCCAATTTCCCAGTCCCCGGAAATGGCCCTTCAGATTTTGACTTTGGGATGGTTGGGGAAAAAAAGCGTTTCTTTGCCCCCCAAAATGGAAAGAAGGCTGGTGGTGGACGGGTTCTGTATGGCATACAGGTAAAATGGGGAGGGGTGTAGGCTGTTTTGTGGTGGTGGGAATCAGCCAACAGTTTGGGTTGGGGTGGTGCTTGTTTCTTTTCCGGGACATCGCAGCAGAGGATTGTTGGGTTGGAAGTGGGAGAGGAGGAAGAGCCATAGGATGTCACAAGGTTTGGGGCCAAGGAACTGTGTGGGTTTTTTTCCCAAATGATTTCTCCAAGCAATTCTGCTCTACATGCATGGCTGTTCTTCTTGGGTGCCTAAAAGCTTTTATTAATTCCTTACTACGCGTTTAAGGAAATTCGGCATAGCGTCGCGGCGAATCTGAGGCTTGATCGATAAAAGCCCCCGGGCTTTCAAGGTACGGACCTTGACTGTGAAAACCTAGTACCGCTGATCCCGATGCCACCACGGACACCAAAGCTAATCAGGAGTAATGTCTAGCGGACTTGTGTGTGGCGCCCTCTTCCTTACTGAGTTCCAGACCCGCACTGACAATACCCCCATCGCCTCCTCCCCCTGGTATGTCAATCTTATCAATCACACAGTGACTTCCTCTTCTCACCGACTTCTTCCTTTTTAGCTGCTGGGGTATAATGCTAAGGCACTGTGAGGCATTGCTGTTCCTATTGTTTATTTCTGCCGACGGACAGTTTCTTCTCCTCCTCTGAGGTATCATGAGAATTTGGGCGTCAGAGCAGACACTATATTGCGCTTCTGACCCACAACGGCACTTGTGTGCAAAGATCTTTCCAGAATATGATATTATCTGGAAGTGGTCTGTATATTGGGTTGGGACATTCGGGCCGTGTTTGCTTCTGTTGGGCTGATGATGACATTTTGTGGCCTATGACCTTGAGGGGTAGAGGAGGTTATAAACGCTGAGGTTGGGTCTACGTTTTCCTGCTTGTTGATTCAATGATGGCGAGTGCTCTCAGGAATATAGGATATCCACTGGGAATCTGAGCATATGACACAATGTGTAGGTCTGGACGTCCTTGCTGTGCTGTTGACTGTGCTCTACTTGTGTGTTGTCGGTATTCACTGGAAGGATGTGCTTGTCTCGTACCTCTGATCTACACTTCCTCGCCCCACCTTGATCACTTACCACCTCTAGTTCTATGTTCTCAAAGCACTAACATATTAAAAAGTAAATGATTTTTAGTAATGGATTTAGTTAATGTACCTTAGTGGCACTCTCAAAATTATTTTCTCCAAGCAACCATTATCTATTTAAAATAGATTTTTTTTCTATAGGAGATTTGGTAAATCCGTGTGTTATGCAGGTAACTGATACCGCCGGAAACTGCAACATGAACTTTTGGGATCTGAGTATGATTGTAAGACGTATGAGCTTTATGAGAGTGGGAAAAAAACTGCTGACCTAGCATTACAAAACTCCCTAATATTGCTGTTCTATGATTAACTAAGCTTGCTATACACTCCCTCTAACTAACCTCAAAAAACTAATCTAAATAGCAGTTTTCCCTGTCTAAAATAGCTAAGAAACAAAATCTTGTGCTGCATGCTTGCAAGCAGGCAAAACAGACGAGCAGGTCCGTAACAGTCCACAGATTGAGCTGGAAATGGCGTTCACAATGGACAATACCTAGTGAAATATATATACACATGGTCTGTGATTTTGCAGCCAGTGATGAGCCTACAGCTATAGCGATGATTGTTTGTGACACTCCTTGTGCTCTGCACTGATGGATGGCACCAAAAAGTGCTCAGGACAGTGGAAGTACGCAAAAAATGAAAAACTGAAAACTAGCGCATTGTCGATATGCAGCATGTCACACGTTGAACTTTTAAGCGAACGAAACCGTGTATAAAGCTTGATTCAGTTCTGCATTCTAACTATCCAAAGACAGTCTCGACCCGAGACTTTGCTTTTCTCACGAACGTTTCGATCAACACTAGTGATGACCACTCAAAAAAAATTGACTTGGTTATCCTTAAGCCACTTTGTAACCAGGGTGACATCAATTTGATTCAGGCCATTGTCTATTTGGAAGACCCATTTTCTGATCAAGCTTTAATCTCATAGCAATCCAAATACAGTGAGACCCTTTATTTTTCTCCAAGGAGGCAACTCAATCAGAATGAGCATGGGACACGTTCTTGCATTGAGGTGTTATGGGCAACAAACGTGAATTTATAGACCTAGAAGTTGTCACAATGTGGTCCCGAATAATCTTATTTTCTCACTCCATGACTTGCCATCTGATTTAGTGAAAGTGCAACAGTTCATCGGTGCAGCAAAACAACTCCACCTACATGTTGCTGGAAACTCCATCTTGACATTTCTCAGTTGTGTTGGGTGTTCTTGGCTTTCAGCTTCTCCCTTTTTCTCCAACGTAACATTAGTCATTATTGGACCAAACAGTTAAATTTTCAGTTTTAGTCAGACCAAAGGGCATGTCTCCAAATTGATAGGTCTTTGTTCCTGTGTTGCATTGACAAACATTAATCTGGCATTTACATGTATTTTTCTTGTTGGGGTTAGGCCTCTTTCTGGCTAGAAAATGGCGTTTCGCACGTCAATGTTGATACAGTCACAGTTACACTGTGGATAATGACACAATATTACCTGCCTTCGCTCAGCATCTTCACAAGGTCTTTTGTTTTTGTTTACTCCCCTGGGGTTGTATGCCATGTGGTAACACCTCAAAACAGGTCTTTATGGCTTTGTAATGTTGGCTGGCAATTCCCATCTTGTTTGTTCTTGTGTATTTTTTATTATTACAGATTGAATGTGTGACCTTCAGGTATATGGAAATTTGCACCTCAAGGATGATCCAGATTGTGCAAGTCCCAATTCCTCTCTCTGATATCGTGGGTAAATTTTGTTTAGACTTTCCCATGAAGCAGTCTGTTTTTGGTGGCTTAGAAAAAATATGATCCACTGTTTTTGTGACTCTAATTCCTAACTCAGTTTTTGCCATTAAACTATCAGAAACTCTGTCAACTGACATTACATCATCATCCCTATGAGTATGCTCCCAAATGATGTAACTGAATTAGTATTATCCTACTGTAAGTAAACTTCTTTTGACTTAGCAGAAAGTGATAAAAAATGCCCTTAAAAAAATATTTCTTCTCTTATTTGGCATTTAATTTTAGAATGTATCTTTCTGGCATCATAAATATTTTTGGTAATTTCTATTGACACTAAATACGGGTAAGGTTTATTGATTTCAGGCAGTTAGTGTGAAAAACATGTATATGTGCTTTTTATATTGTGTATGTAAACTTTGGTTTCATCTATATATATATAAATTGTCGTACTCCAATGAAGTTTGCGCCTAACACTATACACATTTGTTTGCTCCTAAGTTATGCGCCTCAAATATGCTATGCAAGGTATGCCACATTCCAGGTTTATGACAGGTGTATACATTCAGGCGCAGTATACAATCATTTAATGCACCTTAAAACTGGCGTGGCGGTGCCTTTTTTCTGACATGTCACTCAAAATGTTTAGGTTTCCCCCCTCATTGTAATTAGTCTGTTTGCAGTTTATAAAGGGAATGATCAAACATAGCTGTACTTGCCGTATTATGGAAGTGAAGAAGAATCACAGGAGTCAGCATTGGTTGCTCTAGTAAAGTAATTGCAAATCACTGGGTTGGCTTTTGTGAACTCCTTGCATTGGACAAGTTGACTCTTTGAGACATGGTTGCCACATTTATATCATAATTCTGCAATGAGTAAATATATAGAAACACTTGAAATTCTATTGACTGTAACTGAGTTAAAAAAAAACAAAAACAAATGAACTAATAGCAAGAAATTAAGCTTTATATTAGCCATGCAGAGAGCTGGTTAATTTTGAAGAAAAAAGATTTCAAGGCAAGTGGCATATAGCCAAGTCACATAGTTATGAAAATGTCAATACCCCCTTATTTTTTTTTTTATAAATATTCAGGGCACCAAAATCACGTTATCATTTGTCAGCCAGCTTATCAAATCTCACTGAATGCAGTGTCAGTATAACGTGTGTCAATGAGAAAATAAAATTATAGCAATGTAGCGCATATCATATTTCTCGTATGTAATATGTTTTAATTAAATTATGTGGACATATCTATGGAGATTACTAGGAAATTATAAGAAAATCACAAGTTTAGAAAAAGCAGAAAAGCTACTTCGTGTGGTTGAGTCACTATAGATACAGAAGAATGTTTAAATTCTTATTTTTTTTATGGTTGCTTATTACAAGCTGATCACTGGAAAAAATGTTATCTATGCTATAGTATATTATTTTCACCAAAGGTCCTAATTTAAGATTTGCCCAAATGCGGCTCTTCCTCAATTATAGTTAATGTGTTAGTGCTGCTAGATAATTCTACAAGATGCAACAATTTTCTCTCAGATTGTTAAGGCAGATATTTTTTAATTTCCTTCCTCTTTCTTATGTTCCACACATGAACAATCTTTAAAATGACATTATACTTATAGAAGAAAATGTAAAAAAGCTGTAACATTATTAAAATGGTAAACTGGCTGATGAAATTTAACTTCATATACAGTATATATATAAAAAAAAAAATCAACTATAATCCCTGCAAAAAAAAAAATCAGTATTCTTTAGAATTTGTGGGGGAAGATATGCAAGTAGAAGACAGTTTTTACCTACCTGGATCGATCATTAACAATAAAGGGTCTTGTAGATCAGAAATAAGCAAAGACTGGGACTTGGTAGAGCAAAAATGAAAGACCTTTATAAAATCATGGAATATGTCTACAAAAAATGAAAGTTGTCCAGGCTATAGCAGTTTTTAAATTTTTTAAGGCTGTGTTCACTGAAAAACGACAAACAAGGGAAGGAAAAGTAATGATATTGTTCAATGTTTCTGTTGTCCAAGACTTTCAAGACAAAACGTATCTTTCTTCCACTTCTCGCAAAAATGACCAGAAGCTTAATTTTGAGGTACCATAAAATGATCTAACACATTGGAAAACACAATTAAGCTTTGAAAATTTGATGGTAAAAGAGGAACAATCGACAACAAGATGAATGGATACATTTGAAGAAATTAGGAACATGCATTGAAAAAATTGCAAAACAAAATAAACTACAAATAAGTCTTGAAGAAATACAGATCAAGGGGTGAACAGGAGTCAAAATCAACCTCATATTAATAATAATGAAGATAATAATTCAACGCAGCAAATAATAAGCACACTATTCCTATACTGCATTCTCTAATGGATTTATTTTGTTCATTATCTTTATGAATTAACAGTTCTTTCTTTCATCGGCCTTTATTAAGATTATAAGGCTCAACTTTACAGTTCTATAGGAACTATACCTTATTAATTCAATTAATTTAAAATTATTTAAATATCATGTTTTACAGTTAGAAAGGAAATGCCTTAAAGCATATACTTGTGCAGAATATTAGATTGATACAAATATATCTGGACAAAAATGTTTCAACTCAAAATTTTGATCAGGTGTAGTATGTCATTTTTTACTCCAAGATATCCTGAAAAATATGTTTTATATAAACTGTATGATTTTGTAACAGCTTTTTAGATACAATCAAAGGAATTGTCTCACATCCCTGCTCAGACTCTCCCAATAAGTTAAAGCCAAGAGCTGCTCACAAACGGTGGCTCTAGATCTGGTAGAATAATCTTATCAGTGTATTATTTAACAAACTGCTGATTCTATGTCTGCCCCCACGATTAATTGCGCTATTCACCATTCAAATAATTATACATAGTTGTTATATTTATTAATTGTGAACACCATTATTATACTGATCTTAAGCTGTAACCTATATATTATTAGTTAGATGTATGCATTACAATTCCCTCGTTTTAATTTTCATTTCATCAGACTCCATCACTAGGTAATTTAATAAATCTGAACAATTATTTCAATAATATTTATTGCACATCAAAATTTACTTTTTATTATTTCTATGCTCCCTTATCTTATGTGATTGTGTCCTCTCTGCTCTGTATTCAGTCGTGTTGATTCAGTTAGTATCTTTGTGATGTTTATTGTAGTTATTTTTTTTTTCAAGGACAAATCACTGATCAAAAGATAGCAATATTTTCTTAGTCCATTACAACAACAAAAAATCACCGAACAAAAGTAGGACTAAAAGTTAACTTTTACTTGAAACATATTTAATAAATATATAGGTAGCATGAATAGCTCTTATGCCAAAACAATTAGCTAGCAACTCATGTGACCCACATTAATGACTGCTGACTGATTCAAGGAGGAAGATGGATCTTGTCTTTTGGTGGTCAATTCACTTTACTTCATCCAAATCTGATATGGTAATCAAATTTAAATAGTTATATTTCCAGATATAAAAATTAAACACAAGTGTATGTAAGATAGCTTTTCGAACTGTCCCTGTGTCATTCCTACCTAAATGACAGAGAAACTGCCCTAAAAAAGGGCATCCCTGTTTCACAGTGGCTGCATCTACTGAATCCTGTCAAGGAAATATAAAATAGGTAGAAGTAACAGCCAAATAGTATTAAAAAGAAGGTTTTCTCTTTGAATATCCCAGATAAAAGACTCCAAAAAATGCTGGCGAATTAGCCCTGTCAAAGTTGTTACATGAAAGAAACCTCACTCCTCACACATTTCGTCACAAAGAGCATTAGTGTGTTTATTAAGGAAATGTGAAAAAGCATAGCAACTCATAGACCACAAAAGACCAGCCTAATCTTACTAGGGAAATCATGGATTCGCTCACACATACAGACCTGAGGAACTACTGATGAGAGTGAGGGTCTTTTTTTTCTTATATATTTTACCCCTTTTTCTTATGAACTGTTCAGAGCCTTGGAATAAAAAGTGCTTTAAAATAAATAATAACACTATGTTACAATTTTGACATTTTTTGTTCCTATATGTTAAATGTGTTTTCCTAATTCTTTGTTAATAAAATAAATAGGAAAAAGGTTTTTATTTCCCATAAAATATTAACAAAATATTCAGTGCTGGGTATAGACTTTGAGAAACCCTGGGAATTTTAAGAATCATTAAGAAGTTTCTAGAACTGTTGAGAATTTTCTAGAACTGTCCAGAAGTATACATAGCAGCAAAAATACAGTTATCTTAAAGATAGTGCTTCATTCAAGCCAAGTGGTTGTAATGTCTTCATACAGAATATCCACTCCATCTCTTTACGCAAGATCTTTTTGTCGCAATCTACCTGAGAGGCCGGTGATGGGATGTACATGAATGAAGCACTATCTTTTAGTTGTTTCATTTAATTTTACTTCAGTTGATAAGATCATTCTTTTTATTATCCGACAGAGTTTTGATTAAAAAAACCCCCCCATCTTTACTTCACCTTGGGAATGCACACATGTGGTTTAAAACTTTCCCCAATGTGAAAACCCGAGGTATGCAGGTCTTTTTACTTCAGGCTTTTTGTATACCTTTGGGGCCCAATTGGATTCCCTCTCAATAGTTTGGGACTATCCCCTATATATGCACGGGTTTGTGAACATGGTGTATATAGATCTGTAAATTGCAGTGATGTCATTATATTTTATTCCAGGTGATCAGTATCTAAACACTTACCCTCTTTAAATATAGTTTTACTTTTTTTGACCCAATAACTTTCCTTTGTGTTCAAGACCATATACACCGCAGACTTTTTTAAATTATATCAGTGTCAATTTTAGAAATGTTCTTTTGTTTTAAAAAATTAGTAGTGATTTTTAAGCTGGCGCAAAAAAACACAGAAATTGTCATATAGACAACTTCCAGACATGAGCAGTTCATCTAGCAGGACGCCGGATGGATAGAAGCAGCTGATAGGTTAGTGTAATCTAGGAGTAGGGATTTATAGAGCTTCAAAAGGTAGAAGAATACATTTACTCTTGCCTCCCATCATCAGAGGAAGCCCGTTAGGTGATATCTAACACCTAGGAAGTGGTATCTAGCTGGGGATTCATCCCATATATCCTTTATGTTCTTTATAACTAGTATTTGGTCCCCTGCTGAACCTTATTTTAAATGGGAAAGGCTCTGAGGCACTAGGACACCGCTGGGATTCCAGGACAAACCCCGTTTATTTTATATTAATTTTGATGGGGATAAGTATCATTTTTCCTAAAAGGGGGTAGGGGTTGAGTAGGGTTACCCTCATAGTGGAGCCGTGCGTTTTGGGGTGATTACCCCGCTTTCTTAGGCAGGGAATATCTCAGGCTAGTGTAAATTTTATTCAGCCCCCCTAGTGCAAAAATTAAAGGCACCCCAGGAACCCGGCCCTTTGGGGACACCCGTTTTCTTGGGGAAGGAAAAAAAAGTAAAGGGGGGGCCATTTTGGGCCCAACCCAAAAATGCTGAAAGCCACCCCCAAAAACACAAGTTAGGCTCATTAAAAAAAATTTTGGAAGGGCTCTCAATAAGGATCGACACTTTTTAGTCCCCCTAGATCTTTTCCCCCAAATTTTTCAAAAAGGGAAAGGTTTAAAGGTTTTGGGCTTCAAAAGGAAACCCCAAAACATGAAGATCATAGAGTGCAGCGATTTTCCAAAGATGCTGAGTAGGAAGCTTTTTGCAGCTTTGAACATTTTTGTCACAGGGGGTTTATGGCTTTTCCCAGGGAAACAAAAAGGATGAAAACTTTGCAAAAGTTGGCCCAAATTGATGAAGAACTAAAAGCTGCAATGGGCCCAGGATGTCACTCAAAGTCCAAATCCTTGATGCCCGTCTTGATAAATTCAAAGATAACACGGGAGCTTATGTAGAGTAGCATGGTGAGTGCATTTACCAGGACATAATGAACTTTGAATGCTGTTACCAAAGAAAGTATAACAAGAACATGATGGGAGACTACATTTGGGGACTGATTTGTGAAAATGATATACAATACAGTCACAAATCCAGATAATATAATCATTTTTAAATTTTTTAGCTATTATACAAAGCATTTATAGAGTTTAATTATAATTGTTGGGTGACCACCCTAATTATTTCCAGTCACCCAGCAGTCTGTTGTGACAGATCGCCCAGCAGACCCAACAGGTGCAACAGATGACCGCTAAAATGCTGCAGCTTTTCGCAGCTCAGCAGCAGCAACCACCATCAGCAACTACCTCAGCGTCTGTCTCTTTAGTGGCGTCTGTCGGGTCCAAGCTGCGACTCTCCACGCTGACAATATTCGACGGGGACAGTAAAGCCTGCATGGGGTTCATCACATGGAACATATGGCGAACCAGTTCCCTACTGAATGGTCCAAGGTGGAGTTCATGGTCAGCTTCCTCTCTGGGAAAGCCTTGGCATGGATCACTCCCCTTTGGGACAGGGACGATCCGGTAACGGTTAATCTCCATGCGTTCCTGGCCAAGTTCCACGGTGTCTTTCAGGAACCTGCAGAACTGTCCTGGAATGATGCAGCTCTTACAGCCACATACAAAAAGGGCCTCTCTAGCAGAATAAAAGATGTGCTGTCTGGTCGTGATCTTCCATCTTCCCTGAGTGACCTTATCCACTTGGCCATTCATATTGATGTTCATTTTGCCAAGAGACGAGAGGGACGTCACCAAGAATGCGACCTGGTATGGTCGCACTGTCTACCCTGTCTTGCTCTGGTGTTCCAAAGGCCTCCACAACCTCCTTCGTTGCCTCCTGTCAAAGATCCTGTCAAGTGGAAAAAGGCCACCTGACCCAGCACGAATGGTCCCATCAACGTAAGGAGAATCTGTGCCTCTACTGTGTACGTCTAGTGCACTAGCGCAGGAATTGCCCGCAACATCTGCAACTTCCATAAAACACACCCACCTAGGCTATGAGAGAGAGGCATCCATAGGTGTGAATAATCCCTCTCCATGTCTGACCATGCCGGTGAAAATTTCTATCGGTTCAGAAATCTTGTTTCAAGCTTCTACTTTTCTGGACTCTGGATGAGCTGGGAACTTCATGAATGTCTCCCTAGTAAATAAGTATAATCTTCCGGAGGTCCACCTAGACAAACTTCTGGTCATCCATCTCTTCCGTTAGTGGAGAATTCCTTAGCGACTCCATTGAGTACCACACAGGACCAGTGTCTCTTCAGGTGGGGGCGTTCCACAAGGAGTAGATCACATTCTATTTGTTACACTGTACTTCCTCAGCAATTCTCCTGGGACTTTCGTGGCTGCAGCACCATGCCCCTATGCTCAACTGGAAGACAGGTGAAGTCACACATTTCGGACAAGACTGCCAGTCTTGCTGCATATTGGCACCTAACCCAGTGTACCCCACTTCTCCTTAACGCCTTTCAAGCCTCTGCAGGCAAGTGGCGCCAGGAGTAGCAAACTGGGGGTTGTCTGCTGCAGCAAGCCTGTCCTGCCTTGTGACGGGCTCTGGTGAAAAGCAATGGCCCGTTAGACTCCACTCCCTGATGCAGCTTACACCACCAATTGCAGTGACACATAGTAAAATCATAACAATCATGATATTAAAAACATCTGCAGCTTTTGCCATTTTTATATCTATTATCTTTATTATATTTTTGCAATATACACTAGGGTATATTTGATCCTATTTTAAGATTTTGTCTGTGTAAAATGTAAGATGCGACACAGCACGATAGAAAATAGGAAAAGAGAGGATTCAATAAGCTGGTTTACTTTATAATATCGCTTTGAACATTGAACAAAAGCCCTTTGGTATTATGAAAAAAATCTATTTTCATTTAAAAAAACAGAAACATTCAAATCCTATGCATGACTTAAAGATGACATGCAGTGGTCTTCAGTATGTTCATCAATTCTTCATCTTCTGTAACACAGAATGTTTGTTTAAATTATGGATCTATTGATTCTTTAAGTTAACTGCTAAAATATATTTCATTTTTCATAATGTAATATTGACCTAATGAATTATTTGATGGGCTTGTAACTTATCAACTCAATAGTATGTGAGCTTGAATAAATTATTCAAACTCATAGATGATTGTTTCTCAAAGGGCATATTTTTTTAAAAAAATGTATAAAGTTAATTGCATTCACAGCATATTTGCACTTTACTATGGGCCACATGTATGAATCCCGCCGGGTCGAGGCGCCGTTTTCCGCCAGTTTTCCGGCGGAATCTGCGCCTGATTTATGTCGCGGTCGGGCGGCGCTCACACATATCATGTAAAGTCCGCCGCGCCTCGCCAGCGTATGAGGCGAAGTGCGGGGACATGGGCGCTGTGCGGCGATGCGCTTATGCTTCGCCGTCCGAGGAAGTGCACTCATATATGCGGGTAAAAGTCCGCCGCGCCTCGCCAGTGTGTGGGGTGCAGTGCGGGACTTAGGCGCCGTGCGGGACTGCGCCGAGAATCTGTTCCGATGCGAGACAGGCTGGAGCGGCGAGAAATCATTCCAGATGTCGGTGCGGAGTATGAAGCAAAAATCGCCTTTATAAAGGCGTTCTACATTTTTTGGGTCTAAATCCTCCGTCCGAGGCGAAGTGAAGCAGGATCGGAACATGCGAGGAAGCGGATCGAAGATCGCGACAGAAGTCTCGGCGCTCCGCTCCGTGCAGCAGGAGTATGATTCCCGAAAAAATCGCCTTTATAAAGGCGGAAAACAGTGTCAGAAAGGAGCTGAATGTACAAAATACACTTCTTAAAAAATAAAATCACTTTCCCAAACTCGAGAACGGCACAATATCAAGAAATATGATATTGGAAATTGCCGGGAAATACAGTAATTCAAATCCTGAAACCTATTCTCATTGGTCGGCATAAACCGGCCAATCAGAATAGGAGCGACAAAGTCCCATTCTAGCCTATGGAGAAGTTTAGACCAATCAGAATAGGAGCGACAAAGCCCCATTCTAGCCTATGGAGGAGTTTGGACCAATCAGAATCCACGGCGGGACAGTTCAAAATACAGTAAAAAGGCTGCAAAGAGCTGATTGGCCGAGCTAGCGAGGGCTCGCCTAGCTTGGCCAATTGGAGTAGGAGCGACAAAGTCCCATTAGAGCCTATGGAGAATTATAGTCCAATCAGAATAGGAGCGACAAAGCCCCATTCTAGCCTATGGAGGAGTTTGGACCAATCAGAATCCACGGCGGGATAATTCAAAATACAGTAAAAAGACAGAAAAGAGCTGATTGGCTGAGCTAGCGGGAGCTTGGCTATCCCAGCCAATCAGAGCGTGAGCTACTTCTCCCATTATAGTCTATGGAGAGATGGGCGCACTGAAATCTCGGCGCTCAGCGCCGTGCGGCATGAAGTATTAATAAAAAAAAATATTTTTATTAAGTGTAATACATGATCAGATAAAGAGCAGAACAATTGTATAAAGAAGTTAAAAACCCGAACAACGCGTTTGTCGCCGAGACCGGCGCTACATAGGGAATTGCAATAGAGAGATTTGCCGGGAAATACAGTAATTCAAATTGTTTAAGCTATTCTCATTGGTCGGCATAAACCAGCCAATCAGAATAGGAGCGACAATGTCCCATTCTATCCTATGGAGGAGAATTGACCAATCAGAATAGGAGCGACAAAGCCCCATTCTAGCCTATGGAGAAAAATGGACCAATCATATTCAAAGGCGGGACAGTTCAAAATACAGTAAAAAGGCAGAAACGAGCTGATTGGTTGAAGCAGTGGGGCTCGCCCAACTTAGCCAATCAGAGCGCGAGCTACTTTCTCATAGAGTTCTATGGGGAAAAGAAATTCTGAGCGCGCTCTGTGATTGGCTAATTTCAAAGAGCCGCCGTAATTTGGACCAATGGGAGAGCGAGCGACGCTCCTATGGGTTTTGTAATGCAATCTGAAATCAAACTGTATATGGCCGAAATCACATTATAACACTACACAAGTTGTCACGATGTGTATATAAAAGGAATCCTAATATGGGGCTAACGAAAAAAAAATATTAATTCCCTAAATCATGTTTATTTCTTTATTTTCGTTAGCCAAGGATCAATAGTATGGGTGCATCGAAAATAAAGAAAAAAACATGATTTTAGGGAATTAATATTTTTTTTTTCGTTAGCCACATATTAGGATTCCTTTTATATACACATCGTGACAACTTGTGTAGTGTTATAATGTGATTTCGGCCATATACAGTTTGATTTCAGATTGCATTACAAAACCCATAGGAGCGTCGCTCGCTCTCCCATTGGTCCAAATTACGGCGGCTCTTTGAAATTAGCCAATCACAGAGCGCGCTCAGAATTTCTTTTCCCCATAGAACTCTATGAGAAAGTAGCTCGCGCTCTGATTGGCTAAGCTGGACGAGCCCCCGCTGCTTCAACCAATCAGCTCGTTTCTGCCTTTTTACTGTATTTTGAACTGTCCCGCCTTTGAATATGATTGGTCCAATTTTTCTCCATAGGCTAGAATGGGGCTTTGTCGCTCCTATTCTGATTGGTCAATTCTCCTCCATAGGATAGAATGGGACATTGTCGCTCCTATTCTGATTGGCTGGTTTATGCCGACCAATGAGAATAGCTTAAACAATTTGAATTACTGTATTTCCCGGCAATTCTCTCTATGACAAGTCCCTATGTAGCGCCGGTCTCGGCGACAAACGCGTTGTTCGGGTTTTTAACTGCTTTATTTTTATACAATTGTTCTGCTCTTTATCTGATCATGTATTACACTTAATAAAAATATTTTTTTTTATTAATACTTCATGCCGCACGGCGCTGAGCGCCGAGATTTCAGTGCGCCCATCTCTCCATAGACTATAATGGGAGAAGTAGCTTGCGCTCTGATTGGCTGGGATAGCCAAGCTCCCGCTAGCTCAGCCAATCAGCTCTTTTCTGACTTTTTACTGTATTTTGAATTATCCCGCCGTGGATTCTGATTGGTCCAAACTCCTCCATAGGCTAGAATGGGACTTTGTCGCTCCTATTCTGATTGGTCTAAACTTCTCCATAGGCTAGAATGGGACTTTGTCGCTCCTATTCTGATTGGCCGAGCTAGGCGAGCCCCCGCTAGCTCAGCCAATCAGCTCTTTGCAGCCTTTTAACTGTATTTTGAACTGTCCGCCGTGGATTCTGATTGGTCCAAACTCCTCCATAGGCTAGAATGGGGCTGTGTCGCTCCTGTTCTGATTGGACTAAACTTCTCCATAGGCTAGAATGGGACTTTGTCGCTCCTATTCTGATTGGCCGGTTTATGCCGACCAATGAGAATAGGTTTCAGGATTTGAATTACTGTATTTCCCGGCAATTTCCAATATCATATTTCTTGATATTGTGCCGTTCTAGAGTTTGGGAAATTTTTTTTTTTTTTATTATGTGTATTTTGTACATTCAGCTCTTCTCTGACACTGTTTTCCGCCTTTATAAAGGCGATTTTTTCGGGAATCACACTCCTGCTGCACGGAGCGGAGCGCCGAGACTTCTGTCGCGATCTTCGATCCGCTTCCTCGCATGTTCCGATCCTGCTTCACTTCGCCTCGGCCGGAGGATTTAGACCAAAAAAAACCAGGTCTGCTTGTCGGAGCTGCTGAGCGGCGCGATTTGGTGAGCCGCGATGGTACATGCCTCGGACTATACGAGCGCGCCGCGTCCCACCCCGGAACGCCTACACCGCACCCCACCGCACCCACTGCCCGCCCACTGCCCGCCCCTTCATGCGGGCCGCAGCTGAAAGTGCAGCGGGATTCGGGCGGGAGGCGCAGTGTACGCCAGAAAACTGGCGTAAAGCCCCTTCATACATGTCGCTCTATGTGTTATATATATATATATATATATATATATTTAAAATATATATAAAATATATATATATATATATATATATATATATATATAGTTGTATATATACAATTACTTCAAGAACAGAAAAATGTCATTAAAAATAAAATATAACTCTTACTATGCCAATTAAAATGAGTAGCTGGTGGACATGAAAAATCTGCAGCAAGAAATATCAAAATAACAAACCACAAAAGAGAACAAAAGCAAGAAAAAAGGAAATGGAGGAAAAAATAAATAGAATAGAGAGGAGAGATAATATGATATGTCCCTAGATGACCCTGGGAAAATATCTAGTAACTCTCCACTCCCTATGAAAAAACGGGATTATCGCCCCAAGAAGGGTGCCTCAGTCTGGAACCTAGCCCTGTGGGTACTAGGATCACCCTAGAAATCCCTCAACAACATAAGTCCTGCATGTTTCAAACCTCTCAAATAGCTTCAGGGTCTCCTCAGGGGACAAATACGAGCGAATGCAAGAAGGTTGTTAATGGAAGTTATAAGATAAGTCCCAAAAATAGAATATATAATAAAAAGTCCTCCAAAAATCACAGATATATCAATAATCAATAATCAAAAAGTCAGTGTAGTAACAGACCCATGTATACATCTAAGTGAGTATTTATAAGCAACAACAGCATATATCAAAATTATGCTTGTACTGATAATGACAAGCATATTTAATATAAAGTGGAAATAAACCCACTCAAAACATTATGTAAATCAGATGCCCAGAATGTGCTTGTACAAATGATAACAAGCATACATAGAATAGATTGAAGATAGGTCCACTCATAACATTATATGAATCACATACCAGGGTAATATTTGTATACAACAGTTCCGAGCGTATGTGATGTAAAGTAAAGACTAGCTCGGTAATGACAGCATAGATAGATCCTACCTCAGTTAGATGACCACTGGTAGGTTATACAAGCAGAAAGTGGGCTAGAAAAAACAACAAGAAATAGATACCCAAAAATAATTAAACAATACTCCTAATACATGTGTCATAAACCAAATACCAATAAACAAGAAGTACTCATACCTTCAAAGATGTATATCAATACATAGGTCTGGTACACATCACGATGGCTAATGTGTGGTAATGCAACAAGTGCTGCAGAGACAGAAGTGACCCCGGCGTCCAGCACGTGTAAATATATATGGCGCGAAGAAACGTGACGGTAGTGACGTACATTAATTACGGCCGGGATAGCTGCCTAATGCCAAAACAAGGTATCCTTGGTAACCGGAATCGTGATGCACATCATAGGCTATGCGTCCAAGACCAGCCCCAATAAAGCATTCTAGCTAGCAAGCAATGTGTCTCTTAATTGCCGGGCGTGAATGCGCTTTTGATGATATGCGCCTGAGAGATAACACACGATAATGCATTTATGATTGTATTAGAAAAAATTCAATAGTAACAGCAAGATGCCATTGAAAGCGGGCGCATAACACAATGAATAGTGCGCCGCTAAAGTATCGTAGTAAAACAACATTTCAGGCAGAACTGAACCCAACAAATTTTGGAGGGTAGAATTAACTTCCACCAAGGATAAAAACCAACCAAAATAGTAAATGAAGGAAAAAGATATTTTATAAATAACAACTAAAGTCCAACTATTCGTTAAGGCCAAATGGTGTTTCTGTGCCTAACGTAAAAATCCAAAACTTCTCTCGCTGCATGAGTTTTTGATTAACCCCTTACCGCCGAAGCCAGTTGTGGCCTCTCTGACAGAGCCCCATTTTTTAAATCTAGCATTTGTCACTTTATGTAAGAATAACTTTTTGACACTTTAACCTTTTCATGTGATTCAGAGACTGTTTTCTCGTGACACATTGTGCTTTAAGATAGTAAGAAATTTTGGTCCAAAAAGTCCTTGTTTATTTGTCAAAAATATCAAATTATCGTGAAAGATGTGAAAAATGTACTAATTTCAAACTTCAAAAATTTCTGCGTGTAAGACAGATAGTTATTCCACTCAAAATAGGTTATAACTAGCATCTACCATATGACTACTGTAGGTTGGCATAATTTTTTTAAATGTCTTTTTTTATGATATTAGGGGGCTTAGAAATTTAGTAGTAATTTTCAAATTTTCAAGAAAATTTGCAATATACATTTTTAAGGGACCGGTCCAGTTCTAACGTGACTTTGATTGACCTGTATATTAGGTACCCCCATAAATGACTTCATCTAAGAAACTACACCCCTTAAAGTATTCAAAACAGTGTTTAGGAAGTTTATTAACCCATTAGGTGTTTCACAGGAATTAAAACAAAGTTTAGGTGAAATTTCAAAATTTCATTTTTTTTGTAGATTTTCAATTTATATCCATTATTCACAAGAATACAGTAAATGTGATCTGGTAAATGTAACTTAATATTGATTCCCCAGATTCTGCCATTTTCAGAGATATCCCATATGTGGCCCTAGTGCACTATTTGGCTCAACCACAAGCCCCATAATAAGAGGAGCACCTACTGAACTCTGGGGTCTCATTTTCATTACGATTTTATTTAGGCACCATTTCAGGTTTGTGGACACGCTAAGGTGCTAAAACTTAATAAACACCCCTAAGACCCCATATTGGAAACTACACCCCTTAAGGAATATATCCAGGGGTGTAGTGAGTATATCAACTCCACATGTGTGTGAGTATGTCAACTCCAAAATTTTCTTTAGCGTTAGGCTGTGAAAATGAAAAAATAATTTTTTTTCCAACAATATGCGATTTTAGCTGAAAATGCTTAATTTTTACAAGGAATTCTGGTAAAAAAGCCCCCAAAATGTTGTTACACAATTTCTTCCAAGTTCGGCAATTCCCTACATGTGGGTGTAAACTGCTGTTTGGATGCATGACAGGACATATAATGGAGTGAGTGTTATTTGGCTTTTGGAGCACAGATTTGGTGGCCCCATGACTCATTTGCAAAGCCCCCAAAGTAGCAGAACAGGTGAAACCTTCCAGAAGTCGCCCCATTTTGGATTCTACACTCCTCAGGGATCTCATCTAGTGGTGTACTGTGCATTTTGGGCGCACAGGTGTTCTATAGATTTTTTTAGCAGTGGGCCATGAAAATGGGGGGGGGGGGGGGGACGCAATTCCGCCATTGTTTTTTGGTCTTCAATTTTACAGCGTTCACCGTGCAGTGTAAATGACGTGATAACTTTACTATGGGGGTCGGTACAATTGCAATGATGTAAATTTTATATAGTTTTTTATGTTTTATTACTTTTACACAATAGAAATAGGGCTATAAAAAATTGCGCTTTTTTGTTGTCCTATTCTGACAGCCATAACTTTTTAATTTTTCTGTATACGGAGCTGATTATGGGCTTGTATTTTGTGGGATGAGGTGACATTTTTATTATTACCATTATGGGGTGCATATGGCGCTTCGATCACTTTTATTAAGGTTTTTGTGAGGCATTTTGAACAAAATACAGCATTCCTGGTAGTGTTTTATTTTATTTTTTTTACAGCGGTCACCGTGCGGTATGAATGACATGCTCGTTTTACTCAGCAGGTCGATACGATTACAACGATACCCAAGTTGTATATTTTTTTATGGTTTACTCCTTTTACACAATAAAAAACACTTTTATTCAAAAAGAAAACACGTTTTTGCATCGCCACAGTCTGAGAGCCATAACGTTTTTATTTTTCTGTGTACGGAGCTGTGTAGGGGCTTCTTTTTTGCGGGATGAGTTGAATTTTTTATTGGTATAATTTTTTGGGGGACAAGACCTTTTGATCAGTTTTAAATCCGTTTTTTGGAAGGCAGGGTGAAGAAAATACTGCGATCCTAGTAGTGTTTTTTATTTTTAACAGCACTCGCTGTGCAGTATCCATTACAAGTTAGTTTTACTCTCTGGGTCGATACAATTATGGCGATACCGGTGATTGTATATTTTTTTATATTTTGAAGCACTTTAAAAAAAAAAGTGTTTTATTGTGTAAAACAATATTTATGTATCGCTGTCTTCTGAGAGACACAACTTTTTTATTTTTCCGTATACAGAGCTGTGTAAGGAAATTTTTTTTTTGCGGGATGAACTGATGTTTTAATTGGTACAACTTTAGCATTTTTTTAATTTTTTGATCGCTTTTTATTCCATTTTATGCGCTGCAGGATGAACAAAAATCGCAATTCTGTGACTGTTTTTTTTTTATTTTACGACGTTCACCGTATGGGTTAATTAACATAACAGATTTATAGGGTGAGTTGTTACACACGCGCCGATACCAAATATGGGTACTTTATTGCCGCTCGTAAAGGGGAAAGGGGCGATGTATGTGTTTTTTTTATTTTTTGTGTTTGTGTTTTATTTTTTTTTACTTTTTAAAATTTTTTTACTTTTCCCCAGTGGGGATCTGTAACAGCAATCGTATGATTGCTGTTACCATGGTAAAACCAGTTTTACTGCTGTGTACAGGTCGCCATGGTAACTGCCAATCACCATACACACAATGCATTGTGGGTATGGTGACGTCACCAGTCTACCCGGATGCATTCAGACAGCATCCGGGGAGTCTGGTAAGCGGACCAGTGGCGGCGCAGAGCGCCGTTACTGCGCCGTTTGTAGGCAGGGGGAGCTCACCCCTCCTGCCTGCGTCTTTATTATCGCGACCATGACAGGTTGCGATAATAAAGCGTTAATCACCCGGCCGTGGGTGATGCGGCATGAAGCCAGCGGTAATTTACCGCTGGTTCCATGTCGCGATCGTGCTTGGCTCGCCTACAAGCCCGCACGATTGCCAGGACTAATGCATACGTCCATTTGCGGGAAGTGACTTCCCGCTAGGGCGTATGCATATGTCCAATGTCGGGAAGGGGTTAATGTCCCCATGGCGAATCAAGGGTTTAACTCTGTCAATTCCGATCTTGATACATTCAAATTTACCAGCATGATATGTCGAAATGTGACGTAACACAGCAGTATCACGTTTATGGTGGGCATCGCCAAGATGTTCACTGATCCTCCTGTGTAATTGGCGGATGGTTTTCCCCACATATTTTTGGCCACAATCGCATACTATTAGGTAGACAACATGCACTGTTTTGCATGTTATAAAATGTCTTAGGTAGAATTCCTTATCATCTTTCAACCCTGTGAAAATATTACTTTTTATCATAAAAGGGACAAGCCACGCAATCTGCACATTTGAAAGAGCCTTTCGGTTTCGAAAGCCACATATCGGGCTGTGGAATGGAAAAATGACTGTGGACCAAACGGTCGCCAAGGCTTCTACCTCATCTATATGTGACAGATGGAGGGCTTTATGCAAATTGTTGGGTCTCTCTCTAAGCTTTTCAATGCTTGAGATTCATTTAGAGAAAAGTTGTAAACATTATGATCTAATATTGTGTCTAGATCCTTGAGGACCGTTTTAAGGAAAATGTCAATACATGATACTTCACTCTTTTGGGGTAATTTCTTACTTTTGGGTTTGAGATCAGTAAAGGGCCCATTCCCTGAGTCTGTATCCAGGGGGGGGGCAGAAAGACCATATAGAAGTCAGACATCAGTTCAGTGCTCTCTTTTCTGTCCCTAAGTGTGTAAAATTTATGCCAATGCAATTTTCTCGCGAATAAGTGAAGATCTCGAGTCCAAAAGTAAAGATCAAAACAACTTATGGACACAAAAGATAATCCCTTCTTAAGCAGGCACATTTCAGTTTCAGTTAGAGATCTATTAGACCAATTAATAATATGATTATCCGACAACTTTTCTTTAACAATTGTATCAGTTGGTGTCAAAACTGTGTTTGATTGTTGGCTGCGGTAGTCTGGTCTCTCAACTGGTAGGAATCTTTTGGTTCGAAAAAATGACGCAAATTCCTACGACTTTTACTCACTCTTCTGCCTCTACTATTTCATTATCTGGGAAATGATCTTTAGCCTCTAAAAGATTATTACATTAGATTGAGCTTTTGAATTTTTACATTAGGCACACAAACACCATTTGGCCTTAATGAACAGTTGGACTTTAGTTGTTATTTATAAAATATCTTTTACTATTTTGGTTGGTTTTTATCCTTGGTGGAAGTTAATTCTATCCTTCCAAAATTTGTTGGGTGCAGTTCTGCTTGAAATGTCGTTTTACTACGATACTTTAGCGGCACACAATTCATTGTGTTATGCGCCCGCTTTCAATGGCATCTTGCTGTTACTATTGAATTTTTCTAATACAATCATAGATGCATTATCATGTGTTATCTCTTAAACGGATATGATCAAAAGCGGATTTGCGGCCCGCGATTAAGAGACGCATTGCTTGCTAGCAAGAATGCTTTATTGGGGCCGATCTTGGACGCATAGCCAATGAGGCGCGTCGAGATTCTGGTTACCAAGGACGCCTTGTTTTGGCATTAGGCAACTATCCCGGCCGTAACTGAATGTACGTCACTACCGGCGCGTCTCTTTGCGTCCTATATATTTACACATGCTGGACGCCGAGGTCACTTCTGTTTCTGCAGCACTTGTTGAATTACCACACATCCGCCATTGTGATGTGTAGCAGACCTATGTGTTGAATTACATCTTTGAAGGTATGAGTACTTCTTTTTTTGGTTTATGAAACATGTATTAGGAGTATTGTTTAATTATTATTGGGTATCTATTTCTTATTGTTTTTTCTAGCCCCCTTTCTGCCTGGGTAACCTACCAGTGGTCATCTAGCTGAGGTAGGATCTATCTATGCTGTCATTACCGAGCTAGTCGTTACTTTACATCACATACGCTCGGAACTGTTATATACAAATATTACCCTGGTATATGATTCATATAATGTTATGAGTGGACCTATTTTCAATCTATTCTTTGTATGCTTGTTATCGTTTGTGGGCATCTGATTATTCTGGGCATTTAATTTACATAATGTTTTGAGTGGGTTTATTTCCACTTTATATTAAATATGCTCATTATCGGTACAAGCATAATTTTAATATGTGCTGTAGCTGCTTATAAATACTCACTTAAATGTATACATAGGTCTGTTACTACACTGCCTTTTTTGATTATTGATATATCTGTGATTTTTGGAGGACTTGTAAGTATATATTCTATTTTTTGGACTTATAACTTACATTAACAGCCTTCCTTCTTGCATTCTCTCGTATTTTTCCACTGAGGAGATCCTTACACTATTTGAGAGGTTTGAAACATGTCAGGACTTATGTTGTTGAGGTATTTCTAGGGTGATCCTAGTACCCACAGGACTAAGTTCCAGACAGAGGCACCCTTTTTGGGGCGATTAGCCCGTTTTTTCATAGGGAATGGAGAGTTACTAGATATTTTTCCAGGGTCATCTAGGGATATATCATATTATCTCTCCTCTCTATTCTATTTATTTTTTCCTCCTTTTTCTTCTTTTTTCTTGTTTTTGTTCTCTTTTGTGTGGTTTGTTATTTTGATATTTTTTGCTACAGATTTTTCTTGTCCACCAGCTACTCATTTTAATTGTCTTAATAATAGTTATATTTTATTTTTGATTTTTCCCTTCTTGGAGGTAATTAGATTGATGTCAGGGAATTAAGTGGCATTTTGAGTGCCATTACTTGTGGTGCTTTTTACATATATGATATACACCACCAAGAAGGAGACCACTAGTTCCATGCTATCCTCTATACCAGAAAATAGGCTGGTTCAGTGGTAGGTAAACAGCAATAGGAAACATTCTGGAAAACCAGGGGTTAACGTAAGTAAGACTGGTAGCAGCAACAACACAGGGTCAGGATCACTAAAGAACAACAACAAACTGAAATTCCTTAAATCCCAGGAGGTCACAGGTCATTGTACTGGTAATTAGGTACTGTCCCTTTATATCACTGAGAGCTGCACAGGATGCCACAGAGCAGGAGCTAGGATAGGTGAGTAGAACCTGCTACCAGAAGGCACAGCAGCAGGGACACAGGCCGGTGCAGCACAGGCAGAGGAAACGCAGCAGAGACAGGGACAGGACTCACATTAGTGACCCGGCAATGCCCGTGGTCCGCAATGGAGGTGAAAGAAACAGCGGACAAGGCAGAGGTATGGGACTGTGGCATGAGCTGTGACAGTACCCACCCCCTTGAGCACCCTCCATTGGGCTTCCCTGAAACAAACATGGAGCAACCAACTCCTCCTTGGTATCCCAAGAACTTTCTTCAGAGGAGAGGTCATGCTAGTCCCAGGCAACTTCCTGGACTTGGTGGATAACAACTGGAACAGCAGAAGCAGTAGGCAGGAGGAGAGGTGGGCAGGATTGCGAGATGTCTTGACCGTCCTGGACTTGCAACTCCACTGCAGGAACAGCAGAAGCAATAGACAGAGAAACGTGTAGGCAGGATAGCACTGAACGGACAGGCAACTTGATTGGCATTGCTCACCCCAATGGATAACCTCACCCATTTTACAATCCAATATGGGAACAGGAAGCTGAAACCATGGAAAACCCAGAAGAACTGAAGCAGAAGAACAAGGCACAACATAGAACAAGATTTCCTCCTTGTGGAAACTCCAGACCTGAAGAGACAAAGGCTTGGTATGGAACTGGACAGGTTCCTTTATAATCTTCCCATTAATGGAGTAGAAATGCAGTGCTTTCTCTAAATGGGAGACAGGCAGGCAATACTTGTCAAGCAGAAATGGATGTATAAAGTTCTCAGAAGAACCAGAGTGCAGGAGGGCAGGAATTTGAAACTTAGCACCAGATTCATAAATGAGAGTGACCAAAGAGGCCAAACGAGGAACGGATGTGTCTCCACCCAAAGTAGCCTCACCCACAAAACCATGACATTGGGGTTTCTGTATAAGCACAAGCTCAGGCTGTGCCGGCGAGTGCATTTCTCCGGGGTTAGATGAATACGGTCCAACTGCATGGGTTCATCTTGGTGCTGGGTGAGGGAGACTTGGGGTGACTGGTACAAAGCAAGGCAGCTTACAAGGTTGGAAGTGCATTGGCTATTGGCAGAGATCTAACTCCCTCTCTGCAAAACGGATATTTATCTTGGTAGCCAGAGCAATGAGGTCGTCCAGGTTACTTGTTAGATAACTACTGGCCAACTCACTCTTGATATGCCCAGCGAGGCCACCTCAAAAAGTCTGTAACAAGGGCCTTTTTGTTCCAAGAAAGCTCATAGGCCAATGTGCAGAACTGGATGTTATAGTGGTCTACCGTAGAATCACTTAATCTAGAGTGTAGTAAAGCAGATGCCACAGAGGTATTACAACCAGGCTGTTCAAATATCTTACAGAAGGCGCACAGAAATCTCTCAAGATCCAGTGTCAGAAGGTCCTCTCGCTCCTTGAGGGGTGAGGCCCAGGCCAAGGATTTACCTGTGAGCAGGCTGATGATGAACGCAACTTTCACTCAGTTAGAAGGGAACTGATGTGACACTACCTCAAAATGGATAGTGCACTGGTTAATAAACCTGCAACATGTCTTCAGATCACCAAAATAAAGGGATGGCAGAGGCAGATGCAGGCTGGGACTGATAATGGCAAATTAAGGTGGAGCTACTACAAGTACAGGTGTCAGTGAAGATGCCAGTGCAGATGTAACTTCATTCAGAAATGCGGTAATGGACTGTAGTTTCTGGAAAGTTGCTCCAGAGGCTCGCCTTGACGGATGACTATGGCTGCAATGTGCTGGGTGTCAGGAAGGGTCACATCAGCAGGATCCATGGTCAGCTCATACTGTAACGATCCAAGGGGTCAGTGGATGCTGACTTGGTGGCCACTGGGTATTGTGGATACTTAGGAGACTTAGCAGACACTGGTCAGGATCACTGAAGAACAACAATGAACTGACACTGGAGCAAAGACAGGAAGTTCCTTAAATCACAGGTCACAGGTCATTGGACAGGTAATTAGGTATTGTCCTTAGAGGGCGGGCATGCACGCACAGGACGCCACAGAACAGGAGTGAGGATAGGTGAGTTGAACCTGCTTCAGAACGCACAGCAGCAGTGACACAGGCCAGTGCGGCACAGGTAAAGGGAGCAGACAGAGGAAGCAGCTGAGGCACGGGGTAGTCCACGGTCCGGGGCAGGGCCTGTGGCATGATCCATGACATTAAGTAGCCAGGATGTGGATTAACCCCCATTGAATAGGGCTAATATTGTCTAAATTTTCAGCAAAGCCTTCATAAATATAAAGTTAAAATACATGGCATAAATACAAGTGTATGCCTCAGATTTCTTGTATTTTACATCATTTTCTTCCGTGGAACAATATGTTATATGAGAAGAGGTATAATTATATACATTGCCCCTATAATAATGTCCAACTATTGTCATTAGAGATGAGTGAATTTCTCAAAAATTCGATTTGGCTGATTCGCCGAATTTTTCCCAAAAATTCGTTTTGTTCCCCATTTATTTGCGACAAATCTCATTATAAAACAGCTATTTTCTGGCTGCAGATAGCGTGTTTGGTGTTGTTGAACATTGTGCGATGCAGAAATATGCATAGGAAGCGTGGTGGGGTATTGAAACAATGCTGCGATTTAGTATGACACGCAGATAACAGGCGCTGCCTTTTAGAATTAATTCACTTATCTGGGCAGTTACAGGGTCAAAACTGACCAAATAACTGAAGTGGGAACGCAGCCTGACAGGGTAATGTCAGCGCCAGCTAGAAAGAACCGAGCTGAGGGTAAACATCCCACTATAGCTTCAGAGAGCACACTTCTTTTACACCATCATCAGATGATTCCACAGATTATAATAGAACCTGTTTTGTTAAATGCTGATGCATGTAGAGCACTCCCCTCCCCACCTCTGAGAGAGTGGAGAGGGTGTCGGCAGTAATTTTGTCAAATAACTTTGTCTAAAAAAACCTTTGAAATACACCTTGTGTTTTTGTCATATACACACGCTTCCATTACAGGCAGATTATTATTTTGGGATATTGTTCTCTCTGCTAAACAGTAAATTTGTGACACTTATTTGTCTAAAAAAGACCTTTGAAATACAGCTTGTGTATTTGTCATATACACATATCTCCATTACAGGCAGGTTATTATTTTGGGATATTGTTCTCTTGGCCAAACAGTAAATTTGTGACACTTATTTGTCTAAAAAAAAAAACTTTGACATACAGCTTGTATATTTGTCATATACACATCTCCATTACAGGCAGGTTATTATTTTGGGACATTGTTCTCTGCGCCAGAGAGTTACTTTTTTCACGTTTAAAGTGAAATACTTTTGAAATACAGATTGTGTATTTGTCATATACACACATCTCCATTACAGGCAGGTTATTATTTTGGGATATTGTTCTCTGGGCCAAACAGTAAATTTGTGACAGATGATTCCACAGATTATGACAGAACCTGTTCTGTTAAATGTTAATACAATGAGTAGGCCACAGAGTGGCACAATGACACAGTGTGGAGGTGGCAGCAACATGAGTAGGCCACAGAGTGGCACAATGAAGGATTGTGGAGTTGGCAGAAACATGATTAGGCCACAGAGTGGCACAATGGCAGATTGTGAAGGTGGCAGCAATATAAGTAGGCCACAGAGTGGCACAATGACAGATTATGGAGGTGACAGCAGCATGATTAGGCCACAGAGTGGCACAATGACAGATTGTGGAGGTGGCGGCAACATGAGTAGGCCACAGAGTGGCAAATGACAGATTGTGGAGGTGGCAGCAACATAAGTAGGCCACAAAGTGGCACAATGACAGATTGTGGAGGTGAGAGCAGCATGAGTAGGCCACAGAGTGGCACAATGACAGATTGTGGAGGTGGCGGCAGTGGTACATGAGCGCTGAGGAACCCTCTGGTCAGACCTGCTAGAGGGTAGACGATAGGGCAGATAGGCAGTGGCCAACTGACTACATAGGATATCTCTATAGATCTCTATAGTACTTGAGTTTGTCCTCCCTCTCGGCTGGTGATAAAAAGGCCTCCATTTTGGACCGGCAGTGAGGGTCCAAAAGGGTGGAGAACTATTCGGCTGTCACTACCCAGGCAAATCACCATGCAGCGGGCCATCTGTGCAAGTGACTCTGAGGGACTCCCTGACTCCATTTTCACTGTATACTGCCACCGTGTGTCTGGGTCATCTACTTTGTCTTCTTCATTTCCCTCTACCCCCTCCGGCTGCTCCTGCTCCTCCTCACCGGTCACCTGGGTAGAAAAATCCTCTCATTTTGCCAGACATTGCTTGTACTCCAATGTCCTCCTCCTCCTCCTCCTCCAGTTCAGCCCCCATCGGACTCGTGTTGCTATGAGATGTAGTCGTCACGTCTCCATTCCCCTGACCAGACAGATCTTGCAGCATCTGTTACAGGACATGAAGCTGTGTAATGACGTTGTTCATTCCGTAGTCCTGGCAACTGACAAATAACGTTGCCTCCTCAAAAGGCCTGAGCAAACGGCAGGTGTTACGCATGAGCTGCCACTGGCTGACATCAAGATTACACAGGGTAGTACTTCTGTCCACTTGGATCATCAAGAAATCATTTATTGCTTTTCTCTGTTCATAGAGTCCGTCCAACATATGGGGGCTGGAATTCCAATGGGTGGAAATGTCGCATATTAGCCTATGTTGGGGGAGGCCGTTCTACTGCTGCAGCTCAAGGAGGGTGTGCTTGGCGGTGTAGGCATGGCTGAAGTCCATGCAAATTTCCTGGCCATTTTTAGAACGTCTTGCAGATGGATGGAAGACTTGAGAAACCGTTTGACAACCATATTAAACACGTGCACCATGCAGGGCACATTACTCAGCCCTCCTCGGCGCAGCGTGGACACCATGTTCTTTTCATTGTCTGTCACCATGGTTCCAATTTTCAGTTGTCGTGGAGAAAGCCAGGAATCGATTTTGTTTTTCATGACGCGGACCAGTTCCTCCCTCGTGTGACTTTGTTCGGGCAGACAAACCAAGTGTAGAACTATGTGACAACGCTGTGCCCTGCACATGTGGTATGCTGGAGGAGCACTGACTTGTCACTGCAGTGGAGGCTGAGGTGGTGGAGGAGGAGGAGGCGGACATTGACGCAGGATCAGCAGTTTTACAACGTGGAGGAGAAAGCAGCATCTCCTGTCCAAGTTGCTGGTGTGGCTGTTCAGGAAGCACATTCACCCAGTGGGCCGTAATGGACATGCACTGTCGCTGACCGTAGTTACAGCTCCACACGTCCGCACTGCCATGCACTTTGGAAGACACCAACAGGCTAAAGGACCAGCCCACCTTCTCTTCTACATATTTGTGCAGGGCTGGTACTGCATTTTTCAAAAAGAAGTGACGGCTTAGGACTCTCCACCTCGGCTCCTCACAAGCCATTAGTTCTCTGAACAGTGTAGAGTCCACCACTTGGAAACGGAGGGACTGCAGTAGCATCAACTTGGACAGGAGCATGGTCAGCTTCTGCCCCTTGGGATTGCTAGATGCATGCTGCTGTCTCTTGGCAGTCACCTCGGTAAACGACTGCTGGCGTGATGGGTGGCGAGGAGAATCTGGACCAGTAGATGATGGGAAAGAAAGACAGCTCCCTTCGGCAGAGATGGTAGAGCCTTGACTGCCTGAAATGGGATGAGTGCCACTGGGCGCTGCGGCATTACTTTCTGGGTCAGAAGGGACCTACGAAGCGGGTGGTCTACCTTGTGGCCATTTGGCTCCCGACCTCACACTACTGCCACCCTGTTGACTCCCAGCCACACTACTGACTTGCTGGCTGCGCCGCTGCCTCCCTCTTCTGCCGATGATGATGAAGCCCTTGCTTCACCCAGCTCTCAAGTGCTATTGTTTGCATCGTCATCGATTACTGTTTCCCTATCACTACTGTCCTCCTCAATGCTAACTGTCCTCAAAAAGTTTGTCCTCGCTGTATAGTAGCGCAGAGCCCACAGCACATAGTAGTTCTCTGGATGAGGGAACCGAATGGGACAGAGTTGGGTTTAGGACACGTTAGGGCCCTTGACCTGCTCCCGGGCCATTCTAACTAAAGGTTGTGTCTGACGAACCCACCGACTCTTGGATGGGATTGTCAGATGTCATCTGGGAAGAAGTAGATTACCTAGTCAACCATTCAAGAATCGTTGGCTTGGTGGTCAACATGCCTAGTGACCCCTGCTGTGACATCCCCTATTTGTGCTGTGACCTGTGCCTGCTCCAGGAACATTTGTGCCACTGCCACTCGCATGTGAAGGGCCTGCCACCTCTCTGTCTGACATACCATTTGATCAAAAATTTACCATAAAACAAACTCTGTGTAATGTAGATGTGTGTATATGACAAATACACACACTGTATTTCAAAGAGAGTTCACCACAATAAGTGAAAAAAGTAGCTGTTTGACACAGAGAGCAATATCCCAAAATAAAAAACGTTGGAACATGTGTGTATATGACACACACACTGTGTAGTTAAAATGTATTTCACCCCAGTAACTCTAAAATCAGAAGTATTAGGCACAGAGTGCAATCTAGTGCTACTGCAGAGAGATCCGTGTGCATAAAAGACACAATGGCAAGTGGCAGAATGTAAAATGACTGGCCTATTTATAGGGCTGTGACATCACATAAGCTGGCTGGCTGCTTATTGGCTGCATGTCTGCATGTCATGGCATTGAGCGCGTTCCGTTCTTTCTCCCATAGTTCATAGCCCCATGTCACGCCATGTCCTTGTGGCCATTTTAGATTCGTTGACACGAATTGTGAGGAACTTCGGCTTTGTTTAGAATAGAATTTTTCCCTGAAATTTGAAATGAATTCCACTTTGTTTGAGTCGATTTGCTCATTCTTAATTGTCATCATTGCGGAGACGCTGCAGGGACCGGTTCTGTGACCTTTTTAAAATAATTATTATGCTATAACAAAAAGCTTCCATTTCAGCTTCCCCCCCCCCCAACTTCACCCTGATACAATGTAGTAGACTTGTATGCCTACATGGATTATCAATTTGAACTCCAGAGTAAACAATCCCTCTATTTACTGCAAACTAACAGTTCTATATTACTTCTATCATCGAGCACCTACAGTGTTATGCTAATAATGCACTCTGCAAATTTGCAGCTAATATTTACATAACTACATGTGTTTTCCCCTCTGATCTCTTTAGTCTTCCTAGAATCCCCAAAGCAAATCAAAATGATCAGTGTAGGGATTTCACATTTACATATTAATTGCCTACTGGTTATAAAAGCCTTGTTCTCCAGATTCTCCTTAAGACATATCATACAAATATTGAAATACAGAATAAATCAATTATTTTTCTTTGCATATGTGGTAAAAGTATGCTTACCCAGTCACCAGCTCTTTTTGTTAATTAACCGTTAGTCACAAGACTTTAATTTTTATGTAAGTGAGTAACTAGAAAGAAGTCTTTGATGTATGCAGTAATCACAGTAACTTTTAATCTGGAAGCCAAATCACTTATCTTTATATTGTTTTATTCTTTATAGCAGTACATTTTAAGATACAGGCTTTTACAAACTAATACCTGATTTGATATACTGTAGTCAAACCTGTGTTGCTTTTTTATGGGTGTTTAAAAGATCTCACTAGCCTATTACATGGGCAGCATGGTGGCTCGTTGGTTAGTATGGGGTCTTGTTTCCGGTTGTTGGGTCTTGGGTTTAAATCTGACCAAAGACAACATCTACCTGAAGTGTGTATGTTCTCGTTCTGTTTATATGGGTTCCTCTAGGTATTCCAAATTGTCCCACACTCCCAAAAATATACTAAAAGGTTAATTGACTTCCTATAAAAATTTATCCTAGTGTATGTATCAAATAGAAAAAAATAGATTGTGACCCTTACTGGGAACAGGTCGAGACACATTATTATGACTGTGGTGAACCAGAGCGGCACGGAGGGAGGCAGAGAAGAGGGAGATGGGAGCGACAGACACAGGCCTGAAGACCCGCTACTTGTTACTGTGGCTACACACTTTCTACCCATGCCACTCATGCTTCTCCGATGCCCAGCACAAGTGAAGAGGGGGTCTGCACTGTGGATGATGGTGTTGGTAGTTGTTTCCCCCCGAGGCACACTCCAGTGATGGTCTCTGCCTCAACTGCCTGCGGTGGATGATGTGCAAGGTGCCCTTGATGTGCAGTGCAGAACAATCAGGCAGGAGACATAGGTTTTTAATGGTGCAATCAATTGCCAACAGAGGCCTTCTTTACTTCACTAGGCAAGATAGTATACACATGGCAGTGGTAGTATTCAATATTTCATCACAGTCCTTCCAGTCCAAGCCACTCAGCAGACTAATGCAGGATAGTGTTCCTAAATAAAGTCCCTTGAATAAATGCCTTCCAGACCTACTGTCTGGGATATCACCTGAGTATCATTGATCCTGCACAGCCCAGCTGAGTCCCTCTATATAAGTTTTTCTTCTTTTTTTATCCACTCCCATGCAGCCAGGGAAGACAGGTGATTAGTGCTGAACTCTGAACCCAGAGGCAGCACAGTCTATGTCAGGATGGCATGATGGAGTCCTTCTCTGATGGCTGCAGATGAAGACACCAATACCCTGAAGGTGGATATCAGTGGGGAGAGAACAACTCCCCCGAAGAGCGACATCTCCCCAGTGGGAAAAAGACACCAAATCATCAATTTACCTATCTTATATAACCTATGTCTACCCCCACCATGTGTAGTGTTGTCATAGAAATTCCCACCATTAGCTGGTGATTTGGCATGGACTGGTTAAAATTTATGCAAAACAGCATGACTATACATATCCGGAGACAGGTGCAAGCTGTCAGCTATACACAGGGGCAAAGAAGAGGTAATTTCTAGAACATTCTTAGTGCAATTATTAATAAACATTATCAAGCAATTTTAACCCTTATTAGTGTGTTGTGCCACAAGCTCCTGCACACTACATGACCATCAGCTAATATGCAGGTGTAATAAACCACAAGGGGCCGTAGTGGACGGTCGATATGTCTCACCGAGATGTCTGGTCTCGGTGTGGTAAAAAGCCATATAGTACTGGTGTCAGTGGCAGTGGGCCACTGACAACACTTTTCCCATACGTTTCTTTATAACTGCTATGCAGTTAACCCGGTAGGCTTTTTACTGGAGTAGCCAAAAGAGCGGGGGGGGGGTGGGGTTGGCTACTACCATGTCCAGGTCAAGGCATTGTTTGTGTTTCAGATGTATATCAAACTGGCAAGTCTGGTGTGCAAGGGTTGTGTCTGTCAGATGGAGTCTGACAGTGTGAGGTCAGACAGAGAGTTACAGCAGGCTGTCTGAAAATCCCCTTGAGACTGGATCCCGCTGAAAGAGCCAGAGACTGTGAGTGTACACCCGGACAGTGTGCTGTTTTGTTTTTTGTGCTGAAGGCCAGCTACGTTGTTTTTCCTTTTGTTTGTACCTTTCTGGCAATAAACGCCAATCTAAAGGAAGTCGCAGACTGTGTTTCTCTGTACCACCTTTGAGCTGATTCCCTACAAGTGGTGGAGGATGCGGACAGCATAAACCTATGTCCTGGGTTAAGGCTGCAGCACAGAGCCAAGGGGACAGCTCCCTGCTATGGGGGAGCTCATCAAGCACCTGGTGCAGGCAAATCTGCAGCAGCAAACAGGCTACAGCTCAGCAGCAGACAGCTCACATGGAAGCCCTGAAGCCCAGCACAGGCCTCAGAGCAGCAGCAAGCAGCGCACAGGAAGCCACAGCCCCAGCAGCAGAGGATCCATAGTGAAGCCAGCAGGCTCGCAGGCGACGAATCAGCTACTAATGCAGCAGATGTCGTTTTGGGAGGCCGTTCGAGTGCGGGAAACGCCAGCTCCGCAAGCCCGTGATGGGGGCCATCAGGCCAGGAGGACCGTACGGGAGGCCCCCCAGAAGATGACCTTGAGGACGACGTTGAAGCTTTTCTCACCGTGTTTGAACGCGTTGCGGGCCCGTGAGGAGCTACCCCCGGGAGCAGTGGACTGAGGTTCTCCCCCCCTTTATCTTACGGGGGATCCCAAAAGGCGTTTTTATGACCTTGCCTTGCGGGAGGCTAAAGAATACCCCAAGTTAAAAGCCGAGACCTGGCTCGCCTTGGCGTTACGCTAGCGGTGCGGGCCAAGAGGGTACATCTTTGGGCGTACAGTGTGGGCAAACCTCAGAGGTCTCAGCTGTTTGACCTGTTACATCTGGTCCAGAAATGGTTGCAGCCGGAAGTATGCTCCCCCCCGTGCAAAGGGTGGAGTGGGTGGTCATGGACCGATTCATGCACTTCTCTTCCCCGCCCATACAGTGCTGGGTGGCGCAGGGGGACCCCCAAACAGCAGGACGATCTGGTGGGACTGGTGGAAAGGTTCCACGCCATGGAGAAGTCCCTGGGGGGGGGCTAGAGAGCCTGAGATACCCATACTGGGAGGCCCGGAGAGAGATGAGACCCAAAACCATCCGAGAGGGAGCGGCCAAGCCCAGGGGCAGGCCTGACCCCGCTGCGAGGAGGGTGTCCAGGATATCATTTGCTGGCGTTGTCAGGCCCAGGTCACAGGGTTAGCCCAGTGTCCCCTCCCCACGAGCCCATGGACTGCTCTGCGGCGCGGCGCCGGTCCCTATTTGCGCAACCTGTTTGCAGCGCGGTACCAACAAGGGGGAGGAACCCCAGATGTGCACAATGACTGTGAAAGGGACCCTGGTTTCGGGACTTTTTGGACTCAGGGACCCTAGTCACCTCATTGCAGCCACTCTGCCCCATGAACTGGTCCAGGGAAAACCCTAGGGGTTAATGTTTTCATGAGGACACCAAGGTGTACCAGGGGCCCCAGGTTAATCTGGAGACGGAATGGGGTACCTTTTGCCCTCAAAGTGTTGGGGTGGTGAAAAATTTGATGCATGAGGTCATTGTGGGCCGGTGATGTCCTTGGTTCTGGGATCTGTGGGGAAAAACCCAGGATTGCCAGTCATCCAGGGAAACCGGAGGTGATCCCTGATTTTTCCGCTATCAGTCATGGTAGGGGACAATGGGGAGGAGGCTCACGTGGAGGAAATGGTTCCCAGTTAGATGTGTCTGGGGGCAATTTTGGTACAGCTCAGCTCCAGGATCGACCTTGAAAGAGGCCATGGGGGGCGTGACAGCCCTCAATGGGGTCCCCCAGGAACCGGGGCCGAAACCGGTTCCCACACTTTGCCTTAAATCGGGATCTACTATACCGGGGTGACAAAAAAAGGGGACGAGGTGGTGGAACAGTTACTAGTTCCGGGGCCATATAGCGGATGGTCATGGACTTGGCCCACTCCGATGTGTTAGGGGGTCACCTAGGGGTTGCCAAGACCCTGGAAGAGTCCTGCAACGTTTTTATTGGCCTGGATGCTCCCGAGAGATCAGGGACTTCTGCCAATCCTTCCTGTGTGTCGGGTGAGTTCCCAGTAGCCCACTTCCGTAGTCCCTTGTCCCCTTACCAATTATTGAGGTCCCTTTGACATGATAGCAATGGACTGGTGGGGCCATTGGTAAAATCAGCTCGGGGCCACCAATACATTTTGGTCATTGTGGATTATGCCACCCGATACCTGGAAGCCATCCCTCTACGGAAGCCTACATCTAAGGTGATAGCAAGGGAGCTGTTCTATGTTTTCTCCCGAACGGGGATTCCCCAAAAAGATCTTAACAGATCCCAAAGGGAACCCGTTCATGTCCAAAGTGATGAGTGAACTGTGCAAGGTTCTAAAAGTCACCCCAGTTACGCACTCGGTCTACCACCCTCAGACGGACGGCCCGGTGGAACGATTTTAAAAAGACCTTGAAGTCCATTTCTAAAAAAAGTGGTAGAGAGGGATGACGGGAAAGGGATGCCTATTACCTTATTTGGTTTTTCTCGTTTAGGGAAGTGCCCAATCCTTACAGGGTTCTCGCCGTTTGAACTTTGTATGGCAGGCACCCTAGGGGACTGTTGGATGTGGCGAAGGAAACCGGGAGAGTGAAGTGACCCTCATAAGAGTGTGGTGGAACATGTAGCCCAGATGCAGGAGAGAATGGCCGGGTGATGCCTATTGTAAAGGAGCACCTTCTGCAGGCACAGGACGCCCATCCAGGATTATAATAGGTCTGCCCAGCCCAGACAGTTCAATCCCGGAGACCGGGTGTTAGTGTTAATCCCCACTGTTGAGAGTAAGTTCTTGGCCAAATGGCAGGGGGCCCCACGAGAATCGTTGAAAAGGTGGGAGAGGTTAATTATAGGGTGCATCAGCCAGGAAAGGGGAAAACCCTATCAGGTGTACCATGTCAACCCGCTAAAAACTGGAGAGGAAAGGGACCCCCTGAGTCTCCTTGCCTTACCGGTCAACCCAAAGTCTGAAGTAGAGGCAGTGAGGGTTCAGAGACCCTGTCCCCCTCCAGAAGCAAGAATGCAGGGGGTTGCTCCAACAGAACAAAGATCTGTTTTACTGAAAACCCCGGCCTTACAAATGTGATACACCATGAAATCCTACACGACCCCCAGGTCCGAGTGAACCTAAGGCCATATAGGATTCCTGAAGCCCGAAGAGAAGTTGTGGCAAGGGATGTTCAACGGATGTTAGAACTGGGAGTAATTGGGAGGTCCAAAAGTGGATGGTCCAGCCCAAATTTTACTAGTGCCAAAGCCAAATGGTGAGTGGAGTTCTGCAATGACATCGTTGCTTAAAAGAGGTATCTAAGTGGATGCCTACCCCATGCCCAGGTAGATGAGTTGATTGAGCAGTTGGGACCAGCTAGATTTCATCACCACCTTAGACCTCACGAAAGGGTACTTGGCAGATCCCAGTGGCGAAAGAGGCTAGGGAGAAAACCCCTTTCTCCACACCTGCGGGTCCTTCAATATGTCCGGATGCCATTTGGGTTTCAGGGGGCCCCGGCACTTTTCCAAGGGCTATGGACCAAGTTCTACATCCTCATAGAAAATATGCCGCGGCCCCACTAGATGACATCGTCATTTTTAGCCATGACTGGGAGAGTCATCTAAGGAAAATCCAGGCTGTTCTGGATGCTTGAGAAGCGCTGGGTTTAAGATTAACCCGAGTAAATGTGCCCCGGGAATGGAGGAGACGAAATACTTGGGCTACTTGTCGGAAGGGGGAAGATTAAACCTCAGACGAATAAGGTTGAGGCTATCCAGAAAGGCCCCGCCCCCTCTCCAAGAAACAGGTCAGGGCATTTCTTGGCATAGTCGGCTATTATAGGCGGTTTATCCCGAGGTTCGCGAGATAGCCGTCCCTTTGACAGAGTTGACGAAGGGGAAAACATTTGCCATGATTAAGTGGTTCCCGAAGCAGAGGGGGCTTTTCAGGAGCTGAAACAGGCTCTATGCCGACAACCCGTGTTAGTAGCCCGGACTTCTCCCGGGGGTTTGTGGTCCAGACGGACGGTCGGATGTGGGGCTGGGAGCAGTTTTGTCCCAGGTGATAAATGGGGAGGAGCACCAAGTAATGTACCTCAGTAGGAAACTCTCCCAGCAGAAAGAAAATTATGCTATTGTGGAAAAAAAGGGTTTGGCCATAAAGTGGGCACTAGACTCCCTTCAGTACTACCGCTAGGTAGGAAGTTCAAGCTGGTGTCCGACCATGCCCCCCTAAAATGGATGCGGGAGAAAAAGGGGAACAATTCGCGGGTCACCCCCTGGTTCCTGGCATTACAAGATTTCTTGTTTTCTGTAGAGCATGGCGGGCAAGTTACAGGGAAATGCGGAGCCTTGTCCCAAAGGGGCTATAGTTTGGTGGCGGAAGTTGCCCAAAACCCCCGGTTTTTTGGCAGAAGGGGGGGGGTATGTAATAAAACCACAAGGGGCCGTAGTGGACGGTCGTATGTCTCACTGAGATGTCTGGTCCGGTGTGGTAAAAAGCCATATAGTATTTGTGTCAGCGGCATTAGGCCACTGACAAACGTTTCATACGTTTCGTATAACTGCTATGCATTTAATCGGTAGGTTTTACTGGAGTAGAAAAGAGCGGGGTGGGGGTTTGGGTACTTTCCCCTGTCAGGTCCAGGCCTTGGTTTTGTTTCAGATGTATACAACCTGGCAAAATCAGGTGAGCAAGGGGGGTGTGTCTGTCAAGAAGGAGTTTGACGTGTGAGAGTCAGACAGGGGAAATCTACAGCAGGCTGTCTGCAAAACCCTTGAGACTGGATTTCCCCCTGAAAGAGCCAGAGACTGTGAGTTCACACACGGACAGTGTGCTGGGTTTTTTTTTTTTTTGCTGAAGGCCAGCTACGTTGTTTTTCCTTTTGTTTGTACCTTTCTGGCAATAAACGCCAATCTAAAGGAAGTCGCAGACTGTGTTTCTCTGTACCACCTTTGAGCTGAGTCCCTACACAGGGTAATGGCCGTGTGCAGCACAGACAGCAGCTAGGAGTGACTCAATAAGGTTCTGGTAGGTTACCACAGGTATATGGAGCCCTGCTGACTGCATCCCGCAGCTTCTGGATGGTGCGTGGGGGGAGCATTCATACTCAGATGGTTTCAAGTCTGGGAAGTTAGGAGACCAGGGTAGTACTTGGAAGTCTTGCTAATGTTCTTCCAACTAATGTCAGACATGTCTTGCCGTGTGCAATGTTACACTGTCTTGCTGGAAGATCCATGTATGGATGTATGTGATCTGCAATGATGATTTCTTACTTAAATCAGTTGAGAGTGCCTTCCACATATATAAGTAGGACCAGAAAATCCCACGAAAACATTCACCAGGCGTCAATACTGCCACCGCCAGGTTGTCTTCTTCCAGCAATGGTTGCAGGGTGTTTGTTCTCTGGTTTGTTGTCTGACATGCCAACATCCATCCATTCAATGAGGCAGAAAATGTGACTTCTTGTAGAATGCAAACTTTTACCAATCTGAGGTCATATTCCGATACTGCCATGAAAATGAGGATAAATCTTTTCCTCAGTGACTATCCATCTGCTTTGAAGCCTCATGCCCAGTAAGGTTCACTGAACTGTTGTTTTAGACACACATCTGGTATTTCCCTGGTTAATTTTGGTGATGAGCTGCTCCACTGTATTGTCTTGGTCCACCCTTGCAAACCTTCGTCGCCCACATTCTCCTCTCACATCAATAGCATATGGTGCCCAATAGTTTCCACAACACTTATTCGCAATGGTGCCATTTGTCCACTCCTGATACACTTTCACCACAGCAGCATGCATACAGTTCACAAACTAGAGTGTCAGAAACGCTGCCACTCTTGGTCTGAAAGCCAATAATCATCTCTATTTGAAACTCTGATAAATTGCCTCTTTTGCCCATTATAGCAATGAGGGATATGTTTGCAGACAGTCTATCACACACCTTGTATACCCACCAAGCCAGCTCATGTCATGTGATTTCTTTTATGAGCTACACGCTGCCAACATCGAAGGTAGGAAACGGTCACAATATTGTGACTCGACTGTGTAAATAGTAGCAATGTCTGTACAAGGCTGCAGAATATGTCAGAGCTAAATAAGTAATGTAAAAAAATGTGGAGCATTATTGGGAACTGGGCAAAATTCGTTGCTAACTGTGGCCATCAGTAGGGCGGGGCCACGTCATCATGCACATTGTGGATATTTAAAAGTTATATTTATTGCTGCATTAAGAACAGCACTGGAGCAGCAGTGATCTCTAGCCCCAGCAGTACAACAATAGCTATGGACAAAAGTGCAGCTCTTGAAACACATATTATCACTTAGACGTTTTCTGAAGAAATACAGTCATATGAAAAAGTTTGGGCACCCCTATTAATCTTAATCATTTTTAGTTCTAAATATTTGGGTGTTTGCAACAGCCATTTCAATTTGATATATCTAATAACTGATGGACACAGTAATATTTCCGGATTGAAATGAGGTTTATTGTACTAACACAAAATGTGCAATATTAGTTATTAGATATATCAAATTGAAATGGCTGTTGCAAACACCCAAATATTTAGAACTAAAAATGATTTAGATTAATAGGGGTGCCCAAACTTTTTCATATGACTGTAAGTAGTGAACGCTAAAACAAGAAACTTTGTAGTGTTTCCTATTAAAGGAAAGTTTCTTATATATCTGTTCGTTCAACAGTGTAGTTCATCTTTGCCTTTTGCAAGCTTTTTGTACATGTTCTGAAACCTAATCAATCAGGGAAAAATCTGTCTAGAGCGAAAAGTAAATACAGGGAGCAAGGGTGATGAAGAGAAATGCCTAGCTCTGTGGGACTAATGCTGTGAGAGGGGAGGGGGAGGAGGAGCTAGGTTACGCTCTCTTTGCTTTAGCCTCTATGTAACTACTCATACTGAGAAAAGGGAGGTGAAACTTCTGGAGAGACATCTGAGAGCTCTGACATCACACTAGGAAGGGTCTGCCCTCTCAGCAGGCATGGAAAGAGAAAATGTGCATCTTCAGAAAATAAAACAGGGAAAGAAAAAGACCAAAAATCTGCAGATTACAGCAACATTTCAGGCTGTCCTATGTGTATATGTCTACTGCTGGTGATTGGAGGGAATAGAATTTTTTTTTTTAACCATAGATACTCTTTAAAGCAGGCACTTTTGTAATCTTATTGATGATGTGGCCAGCATAAAAAGCCAGGTCCATCCGGGGAGGCATTCATACTTCAGACACATGAAGTCTCCCTGGTTTCAAATTTTTTTTTCTGTACAATGAATTTTTTATGAACATAAGATGTGAATAGATAAGCTTATGATTATCTCACTCCCCAGATATACATATACAGATGGGCGAATTTCTCAAACATTTGTTTCACCAGATTCGCCAAATTTTCCGCAAAAAAATCATTCGATCCGAATGTATTTGCGGCAAATCGCGTTAAAAAACAGCTATTTCTTGGCTGCAGAGAGCCTGTAAGGTGATGTAGAACATTGTTTCATGCTCAAATATGCATAGGGAACGTGGTTTGGTCTGTGTTTTAGTATGACACACAGATGACAGCCGCCGCTCTTAGAATCGCTTCACACTTCCCTTATTTGGGCAGGTAATGTCAGCAGCAGCAACAAAGAACGGAGCAGAGGATCCTATATAGCGTCAAAGAGCGCACTCCTTTTACATAGTCATCAGATGATTCCACAGATTATGACAGAACCTGTTCTATTAAACACTGATACATGTAGAGTCCCCCCAAAAGAGTGGAGAGGGTGCCGGCAGTAATTTTGCGTTGACGTCACTGATCATTTCGCCCTTCCGTTGATCCGTCAGTGTCCGCGTTCAGTCGGTCAATAGTCCATCAGCATTTCTAAAGCCAAAAACAAACAGGAGTTGATCCACAACAGAGATGACCAGTAAATGGGATATTTGCATGTCTTCTGTGTACTGTATCCACTCCTGCTTTTGGATACCTAATCATCAGATAATCCTGATGCAAACAAAGGACCATGTCATACTGGCATTACGGCTACAATTGGTTGTTTGTCCTTTTAATTCCTTCTGACAGATTAAAAGAAGGGGAAAACTGGGAGGAGGGGGGTGGCTTGCGATATGAGTGACCGAATGCGGGACTCCAGAGCTCCGTCCAGGAATCAACTTTATCCTGAGAAAGCCCTCTTGTAATGGCCCCTAAAAGGGCTAAAAAGTCAGCAAAGACACTTCAGACCCCTTTTCTTGGAGATATTGTGATCTCCAACTTTTTATCTCCGCTGCAAGAACTGGACAACAAGTTCCAGACTTCCCGCACTTCGGCACCATCTTCCCCAGCTCCGACAGCATGGGCAGATCAGAGACGTGGCTGCGGCACACAGCCAGGAGATCAGATCACCTCGATGTGGCCGGAACTCCCTCTCAACGGCACCTCAGCTCCCCAGTCACCCGACACTCACCGACCAACTCTCTCGGCACAGACAGAATGGGCGACGCATGGTCTGGGGGCTATCAGATGGAACAGCAGCGAGGGACACAGGCTGAGGTACTGGGCGCTCTATGCACTCTGGCAGGTGGCGATGCTCCAGGGGAGACTTTCATAACAGTAGCTCCTCCACAAAAACTAAGGGGGTCGCAATAGGCTTCCACAAATCCCTGCCTATTCAGGTATTATACGTCTTCACTGATGATGACTCAAGAATTCTCTTTGTTAAATGTAGTATACGGGGCAGTACTTATACCATAGCTAACATCTACGTGCCTAACAGCAACCAATTGTCCTTCCCTAATAAGGCACTGGATGATTTGACCTGCTTTGCCCAAGGGCAAATTATCTTGTGCGGCGACTTTAATTTAGCATTGCAGCTCATATTAGTCACCTCTATAGGTCACTCCTCCGTGTCTTATAATGTGATTAACAAGTTTAAGAAAATGCTACACAATATTGATAAAATTTTTTTTCGAATCCCCACCGCTCCTATAGTCGTATTGACTATATCCTCCTTAGCAGTCCCTCCTTAAGTGTGCTGTCGACTCCAAGATCAAGTAAAATACTTCATTTTGATCATGCCCCTTCTCTTGCCCCTTCTCTTGCGGGACGCCCTGTGCCTTGCAGAGTTGCAGATTGTAACACGAAACTTTGTTGCTGATCATCTCACAGATCATATATCTCCACAAATGCAGTGGGAGGCGCTCAGATATGTTTTGTGGGGTGTACTTATTAAACATGAGGCGCGCTTAAAGAAAGAGTCCTCCTGTAAGTTCCAATCCCTTTTAGCAAAGCTGAGTTTTGCTGAAACATCCCATAAGGCTACTGTATCCGAAGCTGACTTAAAGGGGTTTTGCAAAGAAGTCAGTTCCTTACCTGTTATCTGATCAGTAGACAAAATTAACTCAGCATGCTGAGTCATGGGTTAGAGAGAGGTGGTCTGAGCAGAGACAAGCCGTGCCAGGGAGCATCTCCAATGTTTACACAAATAATTACATTAGAACCACTGGATTCTCTATACCAAAGACAGGATATTTCTCCACAGTCCCTTGCTAGCTGCTTCATGTTCCCTGTCATCAGATAAGAAGTGCAGACAACGCAATCCCGGCCAGATCAGCTCCTGGTTGTGTCTAATGTAAACTGTCAGGTAACTAAGGGCATGGAAAGAAAGCTGTAGCTCTCAGAGACTTCAGTTTTTGTGATCACATATATTTAGAAAAGTGATTAAATATCCATTTTGGAGGATCCCACGTCGACATTACATCGTGGCAAAACCCCTTTAAGAGAGCTTACTTAGCTGCGCAATGAGCCCACCGCAAAGCGGGATGGTCTTGCTGTGGCGGGTGTCCACCAGGTCACTACCACTGGTGGGGCTTGCCTGCGGTGGCGGCAAAGGGTCCGAGTTACAGGATCGGCAATCAGGCTCGTAGTCGGGGACAGGCAGGAGGTCAGGACAGGCGGCTCTGGTTCGTAGACGGTGGACAAGCAGGAGGTCATGACAGGTGGCTCTGGTTCGAGGTCGGTAAACGTAGGCAGGAGGTCGGTACACGGTAGACAAGACTGGAACACTTTGGAAAGCTTTTCACCTTGGAGAATACAACAAGGATCTGGCGAGGGCCGGCAGGAAGGGGCCGGACTAAATAGGAGCAGTGCCCGGCAATGAACCAATTACCGGCGCACTGCCCCTTTAAATTCAAACTGCCGGCGCGCGCCCCTAGGGGAGGAGCTACGCGCCGGGAGACGGAGCCAGACAGAGCAGGAGCGCGGCCAGGTAAGTGAACGGCGGAGAAGGCTGAGACATGAGCGGACCCCGAACCTGACGTGCGGGACGGGGCTCCGCTGGGAGCAGGGGCACGGGCGCGCCTGCGACCCGGGACAGTGGTCGCAGGGGCGTCCGTGACAGTATATTACTGAACTACTCATATCCCTACCCTCGGTGGTCCAGACCCTGCCTACCTTTGGTGGATATAGTAACCATAAGATTATCATGGCCAAAAGCTTGGTCCTGAATATAACTCTTCCAAATACAAAAGTCTCACAGATCAAACATAGCTTTGCTTTCACCTGGGACAGTACCTCTATTAAATACCTAAGTGTGCAGGTCCCCTCGGATCTAAAAAAAAAAACCCTTTGATATCAACTTCTCTCCACTGCTTAGCATAATTCACCAACATCTAATTAAATGGGACAAGATAGACTTTTCATGGATTGGTTGTATCAACATCGTTAAAATGAATATCTTGCCCCGCCTCCTTTACCTCTTCCAGGCAATTCCTTTTTTTTTTGGTCTGCCAGCATTGATTAAGTGACAGCATTTTTGAAGTGACTATGAATTTTGATCGAATTATGGCTGAAGTGGGCAGAAGGGGCAGAAACGTATCTTTGTAAGTAGCTAGGCTTTCTTACCTACAGCTTTTACACCATGCTTTCATTTGCAAGCTATCTTGCTGCCCTCTTCCTCCTTTCCTACCGCCCAGTCAGCCTCCAAAAACTCTATCCACATTAGCTCCTCTCTCCTTCCCTCTACCATGCATGCATCTCATGCATTACTTACTTACTTTACCTACCCCAAACCATCCTCTTTCAGGGTGCTGCACAAACATCGCTCATATTCATCAGTGAACCATCTGAAATCACTTTTCATTCTTCTGCTTCTTGCTGCAGGAGACATCTCTCCCAACCCCGGTCCACCTTCCTTTACTGCTCATCCCACCTCTTTCTCCCACAGAAACCCTGCTAACCTGCGTAATATTTGTTGTACGTCTTTTCCTCTCCCATTTAAATGTGCTTTGTGGAACGCCCGATCCGTCTGTAATAAACTCACTGCTGTCCATGACCTGTTCCTTTCTAACTCCCTCAATCTCCTAGCTCCAGCAATCAGACACCGCATCCCTTGCTGCCCTCACCTACGGCGGCCTACACTTCACCCACACCCCCAGACCTGACAGGCCAGGTGGAGGAGTTGGCATACTTCTCGCTCCACATTGCACCTACCAGGTCATTCCCCCTGTACCCTCACTCACTTTCCCCTCCTTTGAGGTCCACACCCTCAGACTCTTTCGGCCATTTTCCATCAGAGTCGCAGTTGTCTACAGACCCCCCGGCTCACCCCGCCAGTTTCTGGATCATTTTGCTGCCTGGCTTCCTCATTTCCTCTCGACTGAAATACCCACACTCATCATGGGCGATTTCAACATCCCCATTGACAACCCTATGTCTCCTTCCGCCTCTCAGTTTCTTTCACTAACCTCTTCTCTTGGCCTCTCACAGTTTCCTGACTCTCCAACTCACAAGGATGGGAACTCTCTTTATCTGGTATTCTGTCTCCTCTGCTCAATTTCTTATCTTACCAACTCTACTTTTGTACTCTCGGTTCATTGCCTTATCTCTTTTTCTATCAACAATTTTCAGCCTTCTCTCGACACACCAACCCGTCGCCCATTCCGAAATCTCCGCTCTATCAACACTCAGGAGATCACATACACCATACAGTCCTCACTGCCCCCAATCGCCTCCCTCTCCTATCCTGACCTGGCTGTCAAACTTTACATGAAACTCTCACAACCACCCTGGACATTGTTGGCACCACTCACACACCGCACTACCAGAATCAGACGCCCGCAGCCTTGGCACACGCCTCAGACTCGCCATCTACAGCGCTGTTCCAGGTGCGCTGAACGTCTGTGGAGAAAGTCAAAGCTACCTGCAGACTTTCTCCACTACAAATTCATGCTCAGGACCTACCACACTGCCCTTCACTGCGCCAAACAAAAATATTTCACCTCCCTCATCTCAACACTACACAACAACCCAAAACGTCTGTTTGACACCTTCCACTCCCTCCTCAGGCCCAAAGCTCAGGCCCCGGTCACTGACCTCTGTGCTGAAGACCTGGCCACTCACTTCAAAGACAAAATTGACAGCATCCGGCAAAACATCACATCACAATCCCCAATTAACACCCATCCTGTCCCTCCCCGCACATCCTCTAATCTGCTCTCAGTCCTTGACCCGACATCAGAAGAAGAAGTGTCCAGGCTTCTCCTGTCTGCTCGCCCCACCACTTGCTCTAGTGACCCCATTCCCTCCCACCTTGTCCAGTCCATTTCTCCAGCTGTCCTCTCTCACCTCACTACAATCTGTAACCTCTCTCTCTCTCCACTGGGATCTTCCCATCTTCCTTTAAACACGCTGTTATAACTCCCTTACTTAAAAAGCCCTCTCTGGACCCCTCCTGCGCCGCCAACTACCGACCAGTCTCTAACCTGCCCTTCATCTCCAAACTCCTGGAACGCTTGGTCTACTCTCGCCTGATCCGCTATCTCTCTGCTAACTCTCTTCTAGACCCTCTGCAATCCGGTTTCCGCACCCTACACTCCACGGAAACTGCTCTTTCTAAAGTTTCAAATGATCTCCTGACAGCAAAATCTCAGGGTAACTACTCATTGCTGCTTCTTCTGGATCTTTCTGCAGCGTTTGACACTGTGGATCACCACCATCTCCTCAGCATGCTCCGCGCCATCGGTATCCAGGACACCGCTCTCTCTTGGTTCTCTTCCTACCTCTCTGACCGCTCCTTCAGTGTCTCATTTTCCGGTTCTACCTCCTCTCCTCTCCCTCTTGCTGTCGGGGTTCCTCAGGGATCCGTTCTTGGTCCTCTCCTCTTTTCACTCTACACAGCCCCCATTGGACAAACCATCAGCAGATTTGGCTTCCAGTACCATCTCTACGCTGATGACACTCAACTATACACTTCCTCCCCAGACATCACTCCTGCCCTGCTACAAAACACCAGTGACTGTCTGTCCGCTGTCTCTGACATCATGTCCTCTCTCTATCTCCAACTAAACCTCACTAAAACTGAACTTCTAGTCATCCCACCATCTACTAACCGACCTCACCCTGCTATTTCTCTCTCAGTGTGTGGTACCACCATAACTCCTAGGCAGCAGGCCCACTGTCTGGGGGTTATACTAGACTCTTATCTGACCTACACACCCTATATCAAATCCCTTGCCCGCTCTTGTCACCTGCACCTCAAGAACATCTCCAGAATCCATCCATTTCTCACTGTGGAAACAACTCAAACTCTCATTGTTGCTCTTATTCATTCTCGTCTTGACTACTGTAACTCCCTACTTGTTGGTCTTCCTCTCTGTAAACTCTCCCCTCTCCAATCTGTCCTGAATGCAGCAGCCAGGCTTGTCTTTCTTTCCAGTCGCTATACTGATGCCTCTACCCTGTGTCAGTCTCTGCACTGGCTGCCTATTCAGTACAGAATACAACATAATCTCATCACTCTCACACATAAGGCTCTCCACAGTGCTGCACCCCCATACATCTCCTCCCTTATCTCTGTCTACCACCCTACCCGCTCTCTCCGCTCTGCTACTGATCTAAGACTACACACCTCACTCATCCGAACCTCCCATGCCCGTCTCCAAGATTTTGCACGTATTGCACCAGTTCTCTGGAACATGTTACCCCATGTGATCAGGCACACTCACAACCCTCACAGTTTTAAGTGCGCTCTGAAAACTCATCTTCTTAGACAAGCCTATCAAAATCCCTAATTGTCAACCCCCCAAATTCTGTCACAGATTCGTCACTTCCTGCACTTTGGCACCCACAGGCACTTATCTGTATATAGATGTAATGGTTGGGATGGCAGGTTCATCCACATTTTATGTATACTACCCCATATTTATGTAACATGGCTGGTCCATTGTAAACCAAGCACTTGTCAGCCTTTGTTTCACCCATACACCCTAATAGATTGTAAGCTCTTGCGAGCAGGGCCCTCACACCTTGTGTCTCATTTGTCAGTAGCTTTTTTTATAATGTAATGTCTGGTTTGTCTGTGCTTATTCCCTCTATATTGTAAAGTGCTGCGGAATATGTTGGCGCTATATAAATAAAGATTATTATTATTCCTCACTTGCTTCCTAAATCTTTTCCTAGAATATCCAAAGCTACTTTAATTAGATCAAAGGCGGAAGGGGGCTTGTTGCTTCCAAACTTGCAGGCATATTACTTGGCTGTGGTAGCGGTCAGGATCCTGGACTGCTTCCATCACAAGCAAAATAAGCTATGGGTCCAGATTGAGTCGGAAATGTATGGTTCCCTCGATGCAGCTATACCATGGCCCGCCTGCCATGGGATCCACAGAGCATATCCCTCTTCTATGAACATTTTTAAATAGGGAGCCAGCTTACTCTGCTTAGCAGTGATCTTCTTCAGAAATTGGATGGTATAACTGTTGAGGAAAATACTATACTGGCTTCAATAGATGTAGAAGCATTGTATAGCTCCATCCCACATGAAAAAGGTCTACAGACGGTAGAGTATTTTTTGAGATCTAGAGGTACTGAATTTGCCTGTCATAACAAATTTATCCTTGACCTGTTAAAATTTATCTTGACACATAATTACTTCCTGTTTGGGGGCCGTGTCTACCACCAGCTCAGGGGCACAGCTATGGGTAGCTCATGTGCCCCCACCTATGCTAATCTGCTCCTGGGTTGATGGGAGGACACGGTGGTCTTTACAGAGGAAGATAACGGATGGACTCCTCAAATTATGTTTCGGGGTCATTACATCGATGATGTTTTTGTCATTTGGGATGGAGCTAAAGATGACTTTGAAGAGTTTGTGAGTTTCTTAATTAGAAACGATTTTGGGCTGAGATTCACATATGAAGTAAGTAGTGTCTGCATACATTTTTTAGATATCAAGATATAGAAGAAATATGATGGGTCATTGGTGACTAGCACGTATAGGAAACCAACTTCCACAAATAATTTACTGGCATGGCATAGTTATCATCCTACGCTTTTGCGGGGCATCCCAAAGGTCAATATATCAGAGTTAAATGAAATTGTTTGACTATGGAGGTCTTTAGAAGCCAAGCCAGAGATTTACAATGTTGTTTTTGTGAGAGAGGATATCCACAAGAAGTATTGAATTTCCCATATAATATCCCGGATAGAAAAAATCTGTTGTCAACAAAACCAAAAACAACTGAAGATGATTTTGTTAGAATCATTGGTACCTATGATGATCAGTCAGAGAGGGTAGTCTCTATCCTAAAAAAAATATTGGAACATCCTTAGGCTGGATCCATTTGTATCAAAAATTGCATGTCAGTCTGTATCTGTGACATATAGAAAAGGTTGATCTATTAGGGACCATCTTGTGCACAGTCATTATGAATCTCCCAGGAATGCGTCTACATGGCTGAATTCTAGCAGCACAAAGGGGATGTTTCGGTGCAATTCATATAAGGCATGTGCCTTTATATTCAGGACAGGTACATTTGTAAATAGGCAGACCAAAAAGCTTTTCTACATTAGAGAACTATTGAACTGCCAGAGCAGTGGAGTGGTGTATCTATTTACATGCTCCTATCGAATATGTAGGAAAGACTAAGAGGGAATTGCGACGGAGAGTCCTGGGGCATTTGGGGGATATTCGGCATAAGAGAGATACACCAATTGCTCGACACATTTGGGAACAACATGGCGGATGTGAGGAGAATATCTCTTTTTGTGCAATAGAGAGAGTCCGCCCGTCGCCATGACGTGGACAATTTGATAGAGGATTATTACAGATTGAATCCCGTTGGATCTATCGTTTGGATACTGTTTCCCCTAAGGGATTGAATGAGAGACTCACTTTTGGTTGTTTTATTGAATGATATCTTACAATGCTGGTCTATTTTTTGTTTTTGCACAATACAAAAATCCATATCAGAGGATAAAAATATCTGTCTTTTAATCTCTGTTGTAAATTGATTGATAAGTATTATGGTTTATTTTTTGATTATTAAAATATTATTAGACTGGTAAATTGCTTGTTAATGCCCCTTTCCTTATCACTACTGAATGTGTAGGTGATATTGTGCTCTTTATAAATAACCTTTAGAAATCAATATCATCTATTATCTATAATACCTTTATTATATAAAGGAGAATATATATCTGTATATTTTATACAAAACAGCGCATATTTATTAGTTATACGTTTATCTTTTGTGCTTCGGTTTTCTGCTGATGTGCCGGAGCTGCTCTTGTTTTGGACCGGTACGTTGAGGTATAGGAACTAATATCTAGATGTTGTATTGAATTTATGGACATACAGGAAATAGGTCATCTTGAGACCTGTGCATGTTTTGGAGCTGAGTTGATCTATTTGCATTAGACATGGCGGAGGAAGTGAGACTCAAATGGGTGTGACCAGCACACACATGTGGATAGTTTAAATGGAGATCAGGTAAAGGGCCTTTTAGCCCACTTTTTGTATCATCAGGGGCCTGTTTGTTTGTCTAACAGATCGCCGACTGTGGCGACTTTTTAACAGTATATACGTCTATTTTTCATTTTGCTGCTTATTGTATACTTGGAGAAATATTCCCCCTGAAGAACCATACTACAGACAGGGAAACGCTTTGGGGGTTCCTTTTCCCTTGGATTACGCAGCTATTTTGTTTGTTTCCTACTTAGTGTTAGTTTGTGAACCAGGGTATAGCCACCGATAGGTGGGGTCATCCCTTTTGGGACGGGGTCCATGCCTTTAGGAAGGGTTGTGAAGGGACTGGTAGGGTATCCATTTTTTCAAACATATTTAGTGCTTGGATAAGTTGCATCTGGATATACATGTTTGCTTCATGTGCACATAATCATATGCCAGACTCCGATCATGTGAGTAATGTCATCTTAATTTTCTGTACTTTTTATAGAGATATGTGTATGTATAGTTTGCTGGCTCACAACTAAAAAGAGGATACATATTTTATTTGGAAGCAATTTGCTATTGTATTTTCAGGAATCAAATTATATATGTTTAGCAAATATTTAATAAATGTTAAGTTTTAGCTGTATATTGTGGTGGACAGTAATCTGAATAACCCTGAACCCCAGAGATTGTCCTATCCAGCCTTGAATGTGAAAGAGGCTTTCTCGTGATGAGGGATGTGTTCTCTGAGACCGCCTTCAAATCCTATTCTGATCTGGTCCCGGCCCAAACTGCCTTAACCTTTTCTAGATGAAATTACTACCAACAACATAGTTTTTGCTCTGCTAATAAAATGCTTCTAGATCCAAATAGGCCTGTCACGATCTTTGATTCATGGCGCCTCCAAAATATTTACAGAACGCATCTCCTCTCGAAAGTATATGGACTCATGACGACTGTAACAAATTAGCATACCAAGTGTCCTGGGAGAGGGAACTTTCATACAATTGCCGGTAGAGGATTGGAATAGGGTATTTTTTCTAGTTCACAAGACATCAGTCTCCTCTAGAGTTCAAGAGCTGAATTCTAAAATACTTTCTAGATGGTATAGGGTACTGTCTCTGCTACACGTTTTATATCCAGCAGTCCTAGATACGTGCTGGCGATGCCAGAAAGAGGTTGGTATGATGTTGCATATCTGGTGGAAATGTCTCTCTCCGCAGCCATTTTGGCTCAAGGTAATTAAAATTATCAGATTAATCAGTGAAGAGAAGTTGGATAATGATCCAGCTTTCTTACTTCTTTTTGCCCTTCAGCGCCCCCCTCACCAACTTAAGTACAATTTAATTTCATTTTTGCTGAATGCAAGGAAAACTGTCATTCCTCATCTGTGGCGCTCCACAGTGAGCCCATCAGAATGATTCAGGGAAATCCACTATACTTATAGGATGGAGGAATTGAGGTGTGACTCGGCTAGAGACAATAAAAAATTCATGGACACTTGGGGGGACTGGATCACTTTCTGTCACTCAGACGCTTTCTGAACAATTAGCTAAGCTCTTTGCTGTGATCTCTTTGTCGACTGGCATCTCTTCCCTTTCCCAGTTATAGTTGGACAACGGGGAGCAGAAAGTGGCATCTCCTGTCCAAGTTCCTGGTGTGGCTGGGCAGGAAGCACATTCACCCAGTTTGCCGTAAAGGACATGTATTGTCCCTGACCGTAGTTACAGCTCCACATGTCCGCGTTGCCGTGCACTTTGGAAGATACCAATAGGCTCAAGGACTAGCCCACCTTCTATTCTACATATTTGTGCAGGGCTGGTACTGCCTTTTTCGAAAATAAATTACAGCTTGGGACTCTCCACCTCGACTCGGCACAAGCCATTAGTTCTCTGAATGGTGCAGAGTCCACCACTTGGAAAGGGAGGGACTGCAGTACCACCAACTTGGACAGGAGCACAGTCAGCTTCTGCACCTTAGGATGGTTGGACGCATACTGCTGTCTTTTGGCAATCGCCTTGGTGAACGACTGCTGGCGCCATGAGTGGCGAGGTGCAGGAGCATCGGGACCGGTAGATGATGGGAAAGAGAAACAATTTCCTTCGGCAGAGGTGGTGGAGCCTTGACTACCTAAAATGGGAGGTGTGACATTTCTCCCAGGCCACTGAATGGTGATGCTGCATGTGTTGACGCAGGGCCGTCACTTTCTGCCCACAGATTCTACATTCACACATGTTCGACTCCTCCGGTGTCTTGGCAATAAACTGTCACACCGCCGAGTAGGTGATTTTACCACCAACGCTCCGTACTGACTGACTCTGTGAGCCCCTGTGCTGCTACTTTCTTGGACCTGCAAAGCAGATGGTCTACAGAGCCTGACCGCTCACAACATAACCTCCCATGCCACTCTCCACATCACTACTTGACCATCTCCTGCAAGAAGCAGCGGATTTCTGTCTCACCTCTTCGTTGCCAAGTAGCTGCTGACTGTCCTCAAATAGTTCGTCCTTGCTGTATAGTGGCACAGAGCCCAGACCACATAATAGTTCTCTGGCTGAGGGAACCGAACGGGACAGAGGCGGGTTGAGGACAGGTGAGGGCCCCTGACCTGCTCCCAGGCCATACAAACTATGGGCTTTGTCTGACGAACCCACCGACTCTTGGCTGGGGTTGTCAGATGTCATCTGGGAGGAAGTGGAGGATCTATTCAACCACTCAAGAACCGTTGGCTTGGTAATCAACACACTACCGCTTGATGACACCGGTAGCTCTGGCCTCACCGAGTGACCCCTGCGATTTCCCCTTACTGTGCTGCAACCTGTGACTGCTCCAGGAACATTTGTGCCATTGCCACATGTATCTGAAGGGCCTGCCATCTCTGTGTCTGACACACTGTTTGATCAAAAATTTTAATGAAGATGTGTGTATATGATAAATACGCATCCTGTATTTGACTCAAATTACCCCACAAACAAGAGGATAAATTGATCTTTGGGTATTAAATCAAATACCGTACAGAATGAATGAGATGGAATTCAGGTGTGTATGGGGCAGAAATATACACCCTGTATTTGACTCAAATTACCCCACAAACAAGAGGAGAAATTGACCCTTGGTATGAAATACCCTACAGAATGAACCAGATTGAATTCAGGTGTATATGGGGCAGAAATACACACCCTGTATTTGACTCAAATTCCCCCACAAACAAGAGGAGAAATTGACCCTTGGTATAAAATACCCTACAGAATGAACCAGATGGAATTCAGGAGTGTATGGGGCAGAAATATACTCCCTGTATTTGACTCAAATTCCCCCACAAACAAGAGGAGAAATTGACCCTTGGTATAAAATCAAATAGCCTACAGAATGAACCAGATGGCATTCAGGAGTGTATGGGGCAGAAATACACACCCTGTATTTGAGTCAAATTACCTCACAAACAAAAGGTGAAATTGACCCTTGGTATAAAATACCCTACAGAATGAACCAGATGGAATTTGGGCGTGTATGGGGCAGAAATACACACACCCTGTATTTGACTCAAATTATCCCACAAACGAGGAGAAATTGACCTTTGGTATAAAATCAAATAGCCTACAGAATGAAACCGATGGAATTCAGGAGTGTATGGGGCAGAAATACACAACCTGTATTTGACTCAAATTACCCCACAAGCAAGAGAAGAAATTGACCCTTGGTATAAAATACCTTACAGAATGAAGCAGATGGAATTCAGGCGTGTATGGGGCAGAAATACATACTCCCTTTTTTTGACTCACATTAGCCCACAAACAGGAGGAGAAATTGATCCTTGGTATAAAATACCCTAGAGAATGAACCAAATGGAATTCAGGTTTGTATGTGGCAGAAATACACACTCTGTATATGACTCAAATTCCCCCACAAACAAGAGGAGAAATTGACCCTTGGTATAAAATACCCTACAGAATGAACCACATATAATTCAGGCGTGTATGGGGCAGAAATACACACCCAGTATTTGACTCAAATTACCCCACAAACAAGAGGAGAAATTGACCCTTGGTATAAAATACCCTACAGAATGAACCAGATGGAATTCAGGAGTGTATGGGACAGAAATATACTCCCTGTTTTGGACTCAAATTATCCCACAAACAAGAGGAGAAATTGACCCTTGGTATAAAATCAAATAGCCTATAGAATGAACCAGATGGCATTCAGGAGTTTATGGGGCAGAAATACACTCCCTGTATTTGACTCATATTACCCCACAAACAAGAGTAGAAATTGACCCTTGGTATAAAATACCCTACAGAATGAACCAGATGGAATTCAGGTGTGTATGGGGCAGAAATATACACCCTGTGTTTGAATGTTTGATAGTCTCTTCAGCATCTCAGGAGAACTGGGAGATGCTGTCAAACTGTACCTAAACATAAACCATTATACTGCAACCAATGATTCCATCACACAGTGACCATATACTACGGTATATGGTCACTGTGTGATGGAATCATTGGTTGCAGTTGCGGTAGGTACTAGTGTACACAGTCTCCGCAGACTGTATGTTACCACCATATAGTGACCATATAGTGGTAGAAACCAGTGTACACAGGCTTTGCAGAATGTACTGTATATTACTACAATATAGTGATAATATAGTGGTAGACATCAGTTTACACAGGCTCTGCAGAATGTATATTACTACCATAAAGTGATCATATAGTGGTAGACACCAGTGTACACAGGCTCTGCAGACTGTATATAACCATCATACAGTGACCATATAGTGGTAGATACCAGTGTAAACAGGCTCTGCAGACTGTATATTACCTCCATAGAGTGACCATATAGTGGTAGATATTAGTGTACACAGAGTCTGCAGATGTTTAAGTGACTACAGTGCACTTAAATCTAGGGACTCACCAAGATATGACTGGAGTTGTTCTCTTTCCTTTTTCCTCTCCATCCTGCCCAGACCACCATGTTGACTTCTCGCCATCACTCGTTCATGCAAAATTTACCACACAAACATCTTAAAATTCAAATTTTTCAAGCACTTTCCTACCCTTGGCCACATCTGTACAAACTCAACATGGTGTGATAGGTGGGTGTTATGTGGAGTTCATGAGGTGATAGGTAGAGAGGTTATGAGGTGATTGGTGGAAGTGAGGGGGCTATGGGGTGATAGGTGGGGTTTAAGTTTTGTGTTGGCACTAGGATGCATAACACAATGATGAGGAGAAGCGGGAGTTCAGAGGACCATCCCCATGAAGATTGTGCAGAGGTTGTGCTCTGTACCCCCCAGAATCATATTGTGCAGCTTGAGTTCCGTACACCCTGCACCGCATAAGATCAGCCACAGGCATGACCTTCAGGGGATGCAGAGGATGGAGTTTAGTACTGCCATGTTTTTTTATGTTTTTATTTTTATACAGGTTTCCGCTTTGGAATATGTCAGACTCATTGGATTATGTCATACCAGCGTTGGATTGATTTCTTTAATAAAATGGTTTGTGCATTTTGTGTATCTTTTTCCCCCCATTTATTTCCAGCATTAGTAATGGAGACGCCTGACAGATGGTCCATTACTATTGCCCGGGTTTGGTGTCAGCCAGCGGTGGTTTTTGTCACCACAAGACTGACACTAACCCCATGTCACTATTACCCCAGTACCCAATGCACCACAGGTACTCGGAAGAGCTGGGTAACCGTCAGAAGTGGAGCCACTCCTGTGAAAGTCTGCTTCTGGTGTGGCTATGGGCTGGTATTTCTGGAATGAAAAGGACTAGTATTGATGGACCTTCCCATTCTGATAGTATTAGGCTGCAGCTGTTGGTTTCACCTTGACTGGTTATAGAAAATGGGGGGGACCTCTTGTTTTTTATTTTTTTTTTTTTTCAAAAATAATTTATTGAGAACAAAAAATTGGGCAACTCCTGTAATCATTAGTTCATCATTTTTAGATTCCCAATAAAGGAACAATTTTCAGTAAAAAAAACATGGTGTCCCCAATTTTCTATAACCAGCCAAGGTAAAACCGACAGCTGCAGCCTGATACTTTAAGAATGGGAAGATCCATGGATACTGATCCCTTCCCATTCTAAAAATACCAGCCCGCAGCCTCCCCAGAAGCGGACCATCACATTAGACATTCCCTGTCTGACAGCTCTTCCCAGTACCCCTGGTGCACTAGGTACTGGGGTAATCTTGACAGGGAATTAGTTTAAGCCTTGGGGTGACAAAAACCATACTGGCTGACACCAAGTTCAAGTGATAGTAATAAAGAGTCGTCTGTCAGACACCTCCATTACTATCACTGGAATAAATGGGGGGTGGGAGGGAAATGGACACAAAACACACAAAAAAACTTTTATCTAAATAAACACTCCCTGTACACTTGCACTATGATGTATAAGGTTATATCATATATTGAGAAATGAAGAGCTCTGTGATATATAGGGTTACATCGTAGAGGAGTGAAGCTAAGCTTTGTGATATATGGGGTTATACGATGGAGGAAAGGAGCTGAGCTCTATAATTCTGTGATATATAGGGTTATATGGTAAAGGAAAGAAGCTGAGCTCTGTGATATATAGAGTTATATTATACAGGAGAGAAACTGAGCTCTGTGATATATAGAATATATGATAGATGGAGAGAAGTTGAGCTCAGTCATATATAGGATTAAATGATACAGGGAGAGAAGTTGAGCTAAGTAATATATAGGATTAAATGATAGAGGGAGAGAAGTTGAGCTTTGTGATATATAGAGTTATATGATAGAGAAGCTGAGCTCTGTGATATATAGGATATATGATAGAGGAGAGAAGTTGAGCTCTGTGATATATAGGGTTATATGATAGAGGAGAGAAGCTGAGCTCTGTGATATATAGGATATATGATAGTGAAGAGGAGCTGAGATCTGTGATATATAGGGTTATATGATAGAGGGAGAAAAGCTAAGCGCTGTGATATATAGAGTTATAAGATAGACGGAGAAAAACTGAGCTCTGTGATATATAGGATATATGAAAGAGGGAGACATACTGAGTTCTGTGATATATAGGATATATGATAGAGGAGAGAAGTTAAGCTTTGTGATATATTGGCTTATACGATAGTGGAGAGGAGCTGAGCTCTGTGATATATGGGGTTATACAATAGTGGAAAGACGCTGGGCACTGTGATGTATAAGGTTATATCATAGAGGGAGAAAAGATGAGTTCTGTGATACAGTATATAGGGTTATATGACAGATGAGAGAAGCTGAGCTATGTGATATATAGGGTTATATGATAGAGGAGAGAAGTTGAGCTCTGTGATATATAGGGTTATATGATAGAGGGAGAGAAGCTGAGCTCTGTGATTTATGGGGTTATATGATAGAGGAGAGGAGCTGACCTCCATGATATATAGGGTTATAAAATTTGGAGCAGAATTTCTAAATAAATAGAAAAGAATACATTAATATGACTACTTAAGAAAAAGTGTAAGTCCTGCTTATCCTATTATATACAATGATTGACAGCTTTCCCTGTTTCAATGTGTATAGAGAAATCTGTCAATCACTGTATGTACTGTAGGTGGAGTGTAAGGGGCCGTTCACACAGCTTATTTCGCCGCGGAGTAGAGCCGTACTGCGCGCCGGATTTGCGCTGCAGTATGGCTCCAATCCGTCCCAGTAATTACGGTAATCCACCGTTCTCATAGAGAACAGTGGATTCCGTCGCCCCTACCCGCTCGGCGAATCCGCCGGGTGGGGAGAAAGTCACCTGCACATTATCCAGGCGCAATACACGCCGTGGATAATGCAAGTCTATGGGGCCGGCGGGACGCGCCCCCGCCCCTTATTCAAGCCGGAATTGCGAGCGCAATCCGGCTCGCAATAACGGCTTGAATAAGCCGTGTGAACGGTACCTAAGTAGTATTTTCACTATCTCTTTTAGTTTTTTTTTCTGCTTTCTACTCAGAAATTCTACATCAAATTGTATTAATCTACATATCACACAGCTGTATCTTCCTGTATCATATCTTGCTCTCAAATTTGGCAGCATAAACCACATGACAGGTTTGCTTTAAATGGGTTTTATGAGATTAAAAAAGATTACTAAACTCCATATCAGTTAAATGGAGTAAATTGTAATACCAGACACAGCCCGTAGTCCATAAATTATGAAAGAAAGCAGGCATGTTTTTCTAATCTCATACAACACCCTTTAAAGGGAACCTGTCAAGTGATTTTTTGAATTCTGACATCTGATCTCACTTTATGGCCCTATATTTTAATGAAGTCAAAGTTACGTTTTGCAGCACTTTCCAGTGATTTTTTTGACAATTGTTTGACGTATCTATTTTGGTTTGGAGTAGCCAACACACGTTCCATCTTTTGATAACCTGTCAAGTGTTCTATGCTGCTTGTGCCATGGGCAGCATGAACTAGCCACAGACCACTTCATTGATGAGAGCTTTGTTTTATTCTCAGGCACTCCGTCATTTCAGACAAAACTCGTCTGATGTTTGGGAATATGCCAGGCTCGGACTGGGCCACCGGGGGATCAGTGAATCCCCCAGTGGGCTCCCCCGAGCCGCTGTGGGCCCCGGAGGCAGTGCCGCCGCTCCCCGGGGCCCGGACGCGCATTCTTTCACTGAACGCCTGGGCCTGCGTCCCGAGCGCCCAGAGACCGACCCGGGAGTTGAGGACTAATGTCCCCGACTCCCAGGGCTGCGCGGTGGCAGCGGAGCACAGCGCCACTAGCGCTGCGCTCCGCTGAACTCCCTGGCAGGCTGAACACGTTAGGCCTGGCTAAAGGAAGGGGGCCCTGACTACCTAAAAGGAGGGCCCTGGCTAATGGAAGGGGGCCCTGGCTACATAAAGGGGGGCCCTGACTAATGGAAGGGGGCCCTGGCTACCTAAAGGGGGGTCCTGACTAATGGAAGGGGTCCCTGTCTACCTAAAGGGGGGCCCTGACTAATGGAAGGGGGGCCCTGGCTACCTAAAGGGGGGCCCTGACTAATGGAAGGCGGCCCTGGCTAATGGCAGGGGGCCCTGGCGACCTAAAGGGGGGCCCTGGTTAATTGTCGGGGGCCCTGGCTAATGGAAGGGGTCTCTGACTAATGGAAGGGGGCCCTGGCTACCTAAAGGGGGGCCCTGACTAATGGAAAGGGGTCCCTGGCTACCTTAAGGGGGGCCCTGACTAATTGAAGGGGGCCCTGGCTACCTAAAGGGGGGCCCTGACTAATGGAAGGGGGCCCTGGCTACCTAAAGGGGGGCCATGACTAATGGAAGGGGGGCCTGGCTAACAGAAGGGGGGCCCTGGCTACCTAAAGAGGGGCCTTGAGTAATGGAAGGGGGCCCTGGCTACCTAAAGGGGGGCCCTGACTAATGGAAGGGGGCCCTGGCTACCTAAAGGGGGACCCTGACTAATGGAAGGGGGCCCTGGCTACCTAAAGGGGGGCTATGACTAATGGAAGGGGGCCCTGGCTACCTAAAAGGGGGGCCCTGACTAATGGAAGGGGGGCCCTGCCAAACAAAAGGGGGGCCCTGACTAATGGAAGGGGCCCTGGCAACCTAAAGGGGGACCCTGACTAATGGAAGGTGGACCTGGCTGCCTAAAGGGGGGGCCCTGACTAATGGAAGTGGACCCTGGCTACCTAAAAGGGGGGCCTGGCTACCTAAAAGGGGGGCCCTGGCTACCTAAAAGGGGGGCCTGGCTAATGGAAAGGGGGGCCCTGGCTACAAAAAGGGGGCCCCTTCCCTAATAGGAAAGGGGGCCCTGGCTTCCTAAAGGGGGGCCCTGACTAATGGAAGGGGGCCCTGGCTGCCTAAAAGGGGGCCCTGGCTAATGGAAGGGGGCCCTGGCTACCTAAATGGGGCCCAGGGCTAATAGAAGGGGGCCAGGACTAAAGGAAGTGGGACCTGACGAATGGAAGGAGGCCCTGGCTACATAAAAGGGGGGCCCTGGCTAATGGAAGGGGGCCCTGTCTACCTAAAGGGGGCCCTGACTAATGGAAGGGGGCCCTGGCTAAATAAAAGGGGGGCCTGACTACCTTCAGGGGGCCATGACTGTCTAAGGGGGCCCTGGATACCTAAAGGGTGCCGTAACTAATGGAAGGGGGCCCTGGCTACCTAACTGGGGGCCCTGGCTAATGGAAGGGGGCCCTGGCTACCTAAAAGGGGGGGCCCTGCTAATGGAAGGGGGGCCCTGACTAATGGAAGGGGGGGCCCTGGCTACCTAAAAGGGGAGCCCTGGCTACCTAAAATAGGGGCCCTGGCTACCTAAAGGGGGGCCCTGGCTACCTAAAAGGGGGGCCCTGACTAATGGAAGGGGGCCATAGCTACCTAACAGGGGGGCCCTGGCTACCTAAAGGGGAACCCTGGCTAATTGCCGGGGGCCCTGGCTACCTAAAAGGGGGGCCCTGTCTAATTGATAGGGGCCATGGCTACCTAAAGGGGGCCCTGACTAATGGAAGGGGGCCCTGGCTACCTAAAAGGGGGGCCCTGACTAATGGATGGAGGCCCTGGCTAAGTAAACGGGGGGCCCTTGCTGATGGAAGGCGACCCTGGCTACCTAAAAGGGGGGCCCTGGCTAATGGAAGGGGGACCTGGATACCTAAAAGGGGGGCCCTGGCTAATGAAAGGGGGCCCTGGCTAATGGAAGGGGGCCCTGACTACCTACAGGGGGCCATGACTGTCTAAGGGGGCCCTACCTACCTACAGGGGGCACTGACTACCTACAGGGGGCCGTGACTACCTAAAAGGGGCCCTGACTACCTAAAAGGGGCCCTGACTACCTACAAACTAAAGGGTGCCCTGACTTCCTGCACACTACCTAAAGGAGACCCCTAACTGCCTGTATACTACCTAAAGTAGACCTCTAACTGCCTGTATACCACCTAAAAGAGACCCCTAACTGCCTGCATACTACCTAAATGAGACCCCTAATTGCCTGTATACCACCTAAAGGAGACCCCTAACTGCCTGTTTACTACCTAAATGAGACCCCTATATTGGATCAGTGCTGTATCCACTGTAATGAGATGTGACCTGAGCTGTTGTCGAACCCCTATGTGAAAAACACTCCAATTCTTTGGGGCTTGTGAACAGCTCAATGGCTGAACAAACATGAACCCAGTAGCTAGCAACTTTGCCATTTATGCTGACTGGGAAAAAGATCACATGTGCAGTAATTGCTAGAGCAAGATGAAAACTGCACACCAACTTTAACACCTATTCACACCAGCATGCAGAAAAGCCGCAGTATAATGCATGGGGAGATGCACAGATGCAAAGTAACCAATAAAACAATCACTCATACAACCTCAGGGCATGAGGTAGGTGGTTGTCGGAACCCCGATGTGGTCTCTATATGGCAATGTTGTAGGTTATATCTGAGCTGGTTTTCTGACCTCTATGTGGTCTCTATTGGCAGTGTTGAGTTATACCTGAGCTGGTGTTGACTCAAAGTGTTCTTATATGGGATTTTGTAGGTTACCTGGCTGGTGTTTGGGCCTCTATGTGGTCTCTATATGGCAGTGTTGTAGGTTATACCTGAGCTGTGTTCGACCTTTAGTGGTTCTCTATATGGAGTGTTGTAGGATATACCTGAGCTGGTGTCTGACCACTAAGTGGTCTCTATATGGCAGTGTTGTAGGTTATATCTGAGCCGGTGTCTGACCTCTATGTGGTCTCTATGTGGCGGTGTTGTAGGTTATACCTGAGCTGCTGTCGGACCACTATGTGGTCTCTATATGGCGAAGTTGTAGGTTATATCTGAGCTGGTGTCTGACCACTATGTGGTCTCTATATGGCAGTGTTGTAGGTTATACCTGAGCTGCTGTCGGACCACTATGTGTTCTCTATATGGTGGTGTTGTAGGTTATACCTGAGCTGGTGTCTGACCTCTCTGGGTTCTCTATATGCGATTTTGTAGGTTATACCTGAGCTGGTGTCGGACCACTATGTAGCCTCTATATGACGGTGTTGTAGGTTATGCCTGAGCTGGTGACTGACCTCTATGTGGTCTCTATATGGCTGTGTTGTAGGTTATACCTGAGCTGGTGTTGGACCTCTATGTGGTCTCTATATGGCGGTGTTGTAGGTTATATCAGTGCGAGTATAGTGGCAGAGTACATGTGTCCCTGATAATAAAAGTGAGGGAACACCTGACCCTGTGATAGGAGTTACACTTTTACTTTCTTGCAGATGTTTATTTTAGAAGGTGGTGAGGTGCGTTACCAAGGGGAAACAAGGAGAGAGATATTGTATGTGGGTGGTGGGGGATATGGATGGAGCTACTTAGCCGTGTGTCTATGATATGTTAGACTGACAAATGTGTGACTAACTTGCTATTGTACTACACAATACAGTTCTGTTTTGCACACTGTATTATGTGGTAAAATGGGCGCATTTATGTCCGTGAGGCCGGTAATATTTTAATGTACAGTAGGGTGGATCCCCCAAGATCAACTCCCCTGTGGGCCCCAGACCCCCCCAGTCCGACACTGGATGATGCTGAACACAAGGAGAAGTGTACAGACACAAGGAGAGGGGTACGGACACAAGGAGAAGAGCTGAATGAGCATCTTCTCCTTGACTGTCTCATCTTTATCGACTGGTCTCTCCATATACACAAATAGGAAGACTCCTGTCAGTTTAACGGTGGTAGACAGGAAAGAAGATGCCCATCAGCCTCCTCTCCCAGTGTCCTCTATGCTTCATCCCATGTCTGGCTCTACTCACTACCCACAATGAGGAAGCCAGTGGCTATTTAATGCTGTAGTTTACGGGGCATGCTATAGCTGACAGGTTCCTTTAAAACCTTTTTTTGTCGTAATCTGCCTCAAATAGTTAAAGGAGTTATGCCACGATCTCATTTAATGCCTCCTGCATCCAGCTCTTCAGCTCTGTGTGCTCAGAAGGGGGCGTGTGTGATTTGTTTGAATTGCAGATCATGTGACCCAGCAGGACAACATCACCATGCCTTTCCTTTCTCTAGCAAAAGAAAGGTCATTGTAGCTCAGAAGTAAAACTTTTGCCTCCAGGCACAAGGGTCCTCGGTTAAATTCCCTGCAGGAACCAAACCTGTGGATTTTATTTCCTCTTTATCAATGCACAGACCTGATTGAGGTTTCTTTTTTTAATTTATTTGCACTCTTTGACCAATTACTAAGGAGTACAGAGGACAGGAGTAGAGTGACAGCACCTGGGGTTTGAACACTCAGTAGCTGCCTGAGAGGAGAGGTGATGTCTGAGCATGTGCGAACAGGACTGAGGAGCTCACAGCCCTGGTCGTATCCCCTTGAGATGAGCTGTAAACAATGGATCACTAAAGGATCAGCTATGACAAAAACGGTCCAGAATTTTTAATAATGATGAATGATGAAAATGTTTATTATATAAATGGCCGTTCCTAGGGGTGGGTAAGGCGGGCGATCGCCAGGGGCGCTGAGGCTCCGCTCACCTGACGGGGCCGCCGCAGCCGCCCTGGGTTCGGCCTCTTACTCTGTTGTTAAACAGCCTGCAGAGTCAGTCAGCAGATGCACACACTCGCGGTGCAGCAGCTGCTAAAGGGAGGAGGCAGGATGGATCGCCCCCTCCTGCCTCCTCCCCTGTATGTATCAGTGTTCGGTGAGCGCTGATACATACACAGCAGCGTCGCAGGGGGGGGGGGGCACGGCTTTCACCATGGCCCCTGCAACGCTGGGTGTAAGCGGCGTGATGACGTCACGCCGCTTACACTGAATACCGGCTCCGGGACCGGGACGAGCTCCAGGGATCCCGATGAGGTGAGTAAGTTGATGTTATTTTATTATAACATAGGGGAAACTACCTGGCTATGGGGGGGGGGGGTTGACAATGGCTACAGTGACAATTACATGGCTATGAGGGGGTTTGACAATGGCTACAGGGGAAACTACCTGGCTATGGGGGGGTTGACAATGGCTACAGGGGCAACTACCTGGATATGGGGGGTGGGGGTTGACAATGGCTACAGGGGCAACTACTTGGCTATCGAGGGGTTGGCTATGGCTACAGGGGCAACTACCTGGCTGAGGGGGGGGGTTGACAATGGCTACACTGGCAACTACCAGGCTATGGGGGAGGGGTGTTAAAAATAGCTACAAGGATAACTCCCTGGCTATGGGGGGGGGGGTTTAAAATGGCTACAGGGGCAACTCCCTGGCTATGGGGGGAGATTAAAATGGCTACAGGGGCAACTACCAGGCTATGGGGGGGGTTAACAATTGCTACAGGGGCAACTACCTGGCTAGGGGGGCGGGGTGTTAAAACTGGCTACAGGGGCAACTCCCTGGCTATAGGGGAGGGGTTAAAATGGCTACAGGGGCAACTACCTGGATACGCGGGATGTTACCTGTCTACAGGGGGTGTTACATGGCTACAGGGGTAACTACCTGGCTACAGGGGGTATTACATGGCTACAGTAGGCTACTATCTGGGTACAGGGGGTATTACATGGCTTAATTGAATCTTATGGTAATCCAGCACGACCAGTAGAAGTTGTATAAAAACATGCAAAATTTATTTGAATATTCCATAAAACCATGAAAAAATGAAAAAAGCACACTAGTCAGCGGCTAAGAGTGGTGACCAGAGAGTCTAGAGGACCAATACGCTGACGCGTTTCGGGCTTAACACACAATGCCCTTACTCAGAGCGTATTACAGCGCTACCAGGGGCAGCTATCTGGCCACAGGCGGTATTACAGGGCTACAGTGGGCTACTATCTGGCTACAGGGGGCAACTATCTGGCTACAGTGGGTATTACATGGCTACACGGGGCATATAACTACCTGGCTACAGGGGCTACTATCTGGTACAGGGGGCTAGTACATGGCTACAAGAGGCTACTACATGGCTACATGGGCTTCTGTTTGGCTACAGGGGCTACTACATGGCTACTATATGAGGTGCTATAGATGGGGAGTTTGTATAGAGATAGGAATTGGTAGAGAAGTTCTGATAAAGTGAGGAGTCTAAGATGAGGAGTCTTCACCTCGCCCTGAGTGCAATTTAATCTACGAACGGCCCTGATTATTTAATTTACAAACTTCCCACGTCAATTTTACTTCGTGGCAAAACCCCTTTAAGTGAGGTATTCACATACAAATCACACAAATTAAGAGGCCTAAAGTTCTTTGTGTTATGATGATGTAACTATAATGTATCTATATATGGTAATATTTCTTTATGTAGTAGATAGCCTGTCAAACTTCATATTGCAAGTATTCCATTAATGTGATCAATAACTTAATAAGCCACAAACTGACCTCAGCCCAGTGGAAAGAACAATATTTCCTACACAATATGCTCATTTATCTTAAGTTGACACTATCAATTATTAACTCTTTCGTTAATGAATTAGTCATTTCTATTGCATGTTTATATTCTACTACTTTTTTAGATTATTTGTACCTATTAATGTTGAATGAAGAAAAATAACTTGAAACATAAAAGTGTGTTACTGCTGCGTGGACCATTTCTATAGTCCTTAATATGCAGAGTAACAGATAAGTAAACAGAATGGCAAAATTATTTGATAGCTATCCAGTAACCTAAGGTGCGCATACAACACAAGCAGACTAGCACTGATTGCCTGCTATGGGTCTTTTTGAGAGTGGCGGCCCAGTTTTGGTTGATTCCAGTCCAATGGAGGGACCAACAGTAGTCTAACCCTTCTGCCCATGTTTGTAAAACCCAGTAAAATAATGGGGATGGGCCTATTTAGATATTTGTCATGAAGCCTCTATTCTATGTATACAATACTCAGTCATAACTTTAAAGCCACCAACAGTGATGTAAATACTATTGATTATCTCTTTGCAGTGGTACCTTTTCAAGGGAGGGATATACAGTGCCAAGCAAAAAGATAACAATGTTCTGAACTTTTGACCTTCAGACTCCATATCCCACCATCCACTACAGCTTTGAATGTGAGGCTATCATAATTTTCTGGATAATTATCTTGGCTCTCATACATCACTTTGACTTGCAATTATTAAGCATATGCTTAATTATGCAGATTATTGTCATGTAACTGCATTGTTACTGTTTTGCTCCTAAAAATCTGAAGTTCAAGTTTTTTTATTTTGTTAGTATTTTGTAAATCCACCTTTGGTTTTCAGCACTGCCTGAATCCTTATGGGCTCTGAAACAGACTCAAGCATGACCAAAATCTGATCTCAGGTCTCTTCTACATGTTCCCAACGTTGGTGCAGACTGGTCGACTGATTTGGGTATGAATACAGCTTTCTTGAACTCTATCCACACATGTTTGATTGGGTTGAGGTGTGAGGTCTGTGGGGACCAATCCAGCAACTCTACTTCATTGTGATTAAACCATTTGTTCACAGATCTTGACATATGCTTTGGGTAGTTGTCCTGCTGGAACATGATGTCGTCCATTTAATACCCATGGTACTCGAGTGAACGAAGTAACTCATCTTGTAGGATACTCACATATGGCTCAGCATTGAGACATCCATTGATTCTGGTCAAGTATCCATTGCCTTTGACTGTGAAACAACCCCATAACATCAGGCTTCCTTCACTGAACTTGACAGTTCCTTCAATTTCTCGATCCATTAGCCCCCTTTTTATTGATACTTCCAATTTGCACCCACCAGAGCCTGGTCTATTGACTTTCATATCTATTGCTTCAAATGACACAATTCCAAACTTTTACTGTCTACTTTTCATATTTTTATGTAAACTCGAGCCAACATTTCTTATGATGATATCGAGGCTTCTTCACCTTTTTTTGGCCACCATTCTAGACTTGTGTAATGAATGTCACATGGGGCTTACATGAACATCTGTGATCTCACTATTATGAAGCATATGAGCCCCCTCCACTGCTGTTTGTCCACTGCTGTTTATGAACTGATAGACCTTGTGATGATTCAACTTGTTGACTCTGATATTTTGCCTGGGCGTCCACCTCTTGGCTTTTGAATGTATGGATGGACTTTATTTCATATTCTTCTAGCTGTCATGGCACTCCTAGAATGCAGTTTGGCAATTTTCTTGGCCCAGAGACTGAGCTTGATGCGGTTTCTCTTTTCTTGTGAAATCTTCTTCATGGCTGCTCCTCAATTCGAACCAGTGACATTTTGCTTCGGAATCAACCTAATTACAGACTGAGCTATTAGGGAATGTGAGAACAGGTTGCAATTTGTAGTATAAAAAAAGAAAATAATTGTTCCACCACTAGGAGCAAAACAGTAACAATGCAGTTACATGACAAAAATCGGCATAATTAAGCATGTGCTAAATAGTTGCAGGTCAAAGTTATGAATGAGATAGCCAAGATGATTGTCTATAAAATGATGGGAGTCTCACGTTGAAAGCTGCAGTAGATGGTGAGATATGGAACCTGAAATTCAAAAGTTCAAAACTTGATTGGAGGGATATATTAGACAGCAAGTGAACTGTCATTTCTTGATAGGTTGGAAGCAGAAAAAATTACAAATGTGAGGATCTAAGCAATTTTGACAAAGGCCAAACTGTGAAGGATAGATAACTGGGTCAAAACAAATATGCGACCATCTGGCCTTATCCCACAAAGGTGCTATTGTAAGACAAATTACTAAAAACCTTTCTTTCTGGCTATGACAAAGTGGTGTCAGAACCTTAGTTTGCTGTGTTTTGGGCTATGTACTGTAGCTGCCGAATGGTCAGAGTGTCCATGCTGACCTCTGTCTACCACTGTAAAGGCCCAGAATGTGCCCGTAGGCATCAGGACTGAACAACAGATCAATGGTAGAAAGTTGCTTGGTCTGATGAATCTTGTTTTCTTTGTCATTTCAATGGATGGTTGTATTTGTGTTGCTTACCTGGAAAGGAAATGGTACCAAAATGCACTATGGATAGAAGGCAAGCCATCAGAGGCAGCATGAAGCTCTGGATTATGCTTTGCTGAGAAACCTAGGATATTGGCATTCATGTGGATGTCATTGACCCAGACTGCCTAAACATTGTAGATGCCCATTTACATCCCTGCATGACACTGGCATTCCTTAATGCTAGTGACCTATTCAGTGTCGGACTGGGGTGCCTAGGGCCCACCAGAGGAGTTTATTTTAGGGGCTCACTGTGTCTCCTTGTCTCCTCCACCTATACGGTGCCCCGCCCGATCTCGCTTCAACTTATACAGACCGATGCAATGATATCATCACACTATCCACATATCTACACCACATAGTGACTGGAAAAGGTGTATATATATGGGCTCCTCAGGCAGGTGTGTGTATACATATGGGCTCTTCAGGCAGGTGTGTGCATATATATATATATGGGCCCTTCAGTTAAGTGTATACTTATATATAAATTATACATGTATATAAATTATACATGTATATATGTATATGTATGTGTATATATACACTCACCGGCCACTTTATTAGGTACACCATGCTAGTAATGGGTTGGACCCCCTTTTGCCTTCAGAACTGCCTCAAATCTACGTGGCATAGATTCCACAAGGTGTTGCAATGATGCTCAATTATGGTACCAGGGGCCCAAAGAGTGCCAAGAAAATATTCCCCACACCATGACACCACCACCACCAGCCTTAACCGTTGATACAAGGCAGGATCGATCCATGCTTTCATGTTGTTGACGCCAAATTCTGACCCTACCATCCGAATGTCGCAGCAGAAATCGAGACTCATCAGACCAGGCAACGTTTTTCCAATCTTCTACTGTCCAATTTCGATGAGCTTGGGCAAATTGGAGCTCAGTTTCCTGTTCTTAGCTGAAAGGAGTGGCACCCGGTGTGGTCTTCTGCTGCTGTAGCCCATCTGCCTCAAAGTTCGCCATACTGTGCGTTCAGAGATGCTCTTCTGCCTACCTTGGTTGTAACGGGTGGCTATTTGAGTCACTGTTGCCTTTCTATCAGCTCGAACTAGTCTGCCTATTCTCCTTTGACCTCTGGCATCAACAAGGCATTTCCGCCCACAGGACTGCGCTCACTGGATGTTTTTTCTTTTTCGGACCATCTCTGTAAACCCTAGCGATGGTTGTGCGTGAAAATCCCAGGAGATCAGCAGTTTTCTGAAATACTCAGACCAGCCCTTCTGGCACCAACAACCATGCCACGTTCAAAGGCACTCAAATCACCTTTCTTCCCCATACTGATGCTCGTTTGAACTGCAGGAGATGTCTTGACCATGTCTACATGCCTAAATGCACTGAGTTTGCCGCCATGTGATTGGCTGATTGGAAATTAAGTGTTAACTAACAGTTGGACAGGTGTACCTAATAAAGTGGCCGGTGAGTGTAAATATATATATATATATATATATATATATATATATATATATATATATATATATAGTCCATACTTATATATACACCATACACCACCCCTATACATATATAAAGGCCCCTCTGGCAGGTATGTATGAACATATATATGGGAGGGCTTGTGCTGCGCTTCACAGAGGGGCTCAATATATCTTACACGCCCATCGTAGACTGTCCAACGTAGACTGTCACTGCCCCTCTTAGACTGCCCCTCTTAGACTGTCACTGCCCCTCTTAGACTGGGACTGCCCCTTTTAGACTATCACTTTAATGTTCCACAAACAAACTGTTTCCGCCCACTTCTTGTAAGTTCCCAGCTATAGGTACCCTCACCATATCCATCCTTGTTGTTGCTACATTTGCATGGAGGAGGATAAGGATCCCGCACGGAAAGCTGCCAGGTAACGCTCCAAATCAGAACAAATGTATCCACAAATAGGGAATTCCAGCGGGTCAATGATCCTCAACTGTATTCCATATAATTCATCACAGGACAGTGTATAACAACATACAACTCCAACGCGTTTCTGGCCTCTCCGGACCCGTGTTCACGGCATACAAACATCAATAAAACAGTGCTCTTATAAAAACATTTAAAAATACGTCACTGCAACACGTAAAAGAGGGTGTGACTAAATACTTAACTCCTTCATAGGCAATGAAAGTTTATATATATATAACACATACAACGTGTGCCAAAGCAACATCACCCGTTACTGCCTAACTACGGGCTACTTATAAGGTTATAGACTAGTGAATGTACATAAGGTCATTCCGTCTGTTCATACCTTTTGGGAAGCATGTATCACAAACCATTATCCAATACGCTTCCCGCAGTCTGACCTTATGTTCCCAGTCACCACCTCGCAGTGGTTCGTTCACTCTTTCAATTACTCCGCATTGTAATGTTGCGGTTTTACCTTCATGAAACTCTACAAAGTGTTTTGCCGCACCTGATATGGGTGCTTGTTTTTTACGTATACCCGTGAGATGTTCCGTAATTCTTTGTTTAATTTTCCTAATTGTGCTACCTATATACATTAAATTGCATTGGTTACATAGTACATAATAGATGACATGATCCGGTTCGCAATTTACATATTGTCTCACCTTAAACTGTTTGGTATTTGTACTATCACTTAAGGTTTCTCCCTTAATTACCAGTGTGCAAAGATTACATCTGTTTTTACCGCATAGGAAAAAACCCTTATGCTGTAACCAGGTTTTATTTTTCTTGCTTAAAAATATGCCGGGGGACAACTCATTTGCTAACATTTTCCCTCTTTTTGATACACACTTGATGCCAGACTCAACATATTCTTTTAAGATTGCATCTTGTCGCAAAATTTTACCGCATCCAAATCAATGCTATATTTTGTAGAAAAAAACACTTGTTGTCCTATTAAAAAATCAAAACAACACACAAACCACACGATTAGGACAAGTGTTTTTTTCAACAAAATATAGCTATGTAACCAATGCAATTTAATGTATATAGGTAGCACAATTAGGAAAATTAAACAAAGAATTGCGCACATTTCAGGTGCGGTAAAACACTTTGTAGGGTTTCATGAAGGTAAAACCGCAACATTACAATGCGGAGTAATTGAAAGAGTGAACAAACCATTGCGAGGTGGTGACTGGGAACATAAGGTCAGACTGCGGAAGCGTATTGGATAATGGTTTGTGATACACGCTTCCCGAAAGGTATGAACAGACGGAATGACCTTATGTACATTCACTAGTCTATACCCTTATTAGTAGCCCGTAGTTAGGCAGTAACGGGTGATGTTGCTTTGGCACACATTGTATGTGTTATATATATATAAACTTTCATTGCCTATGAAGGAGTTAAGTATTTAGTCACACCCTCTTTTACGTGTTGCAGTGACGTATTTTTAAATGTTTTTATAAGAGCACTGTTTTATTGATGTTTGTATGCCGTGAACACGGGTCCGGAGAGGCCAGAAACGCGTTGGAGTTGTATGTTGTTATACACTGTCCTGTGATGAATTATATGGAATACAGTTGAGGATCGTTGACCCGCTGGAATTCCCTCTTTGTGGATACATTTGTTTAGACTATCACTGCCCCTCTTAGACTGCTCCTTTTAGACTGTCATTGTCCCTCTTAGACTGCCCCTCTTAGACTGTCATTGCCCCTCTTAGACTGCTCCCTTAGACTGCCAGTGCCCCTCGTAGACTGTCCATCTTAGACTGTCACTGCCCCTCTTAGACTGCCCCCTTAGACTGTCACTGCTGCTCTTAGACTGCTACTGCCCCTCTTAGACTGTCACTGCCTCTCTTAGACTGCCCCTCTTAGACTTTCATTGCCCCTCTTAGACTGCCACTACCCCTCTTAGACTGCCCGCCTTAGACTGTCACTGCCCCTCTTAGACTTCACCTCTTAGACTGCCACTGCCCCTCTTAGACTGTCACTGCCCCTCTAAGACTGTCATTGCACCTCTTAGACTGCCCTTCTTAGACTGAGACTGCCCCTCTTAGACTGTCACTGCCCCTCTTAGACTGTCACTGCCCCTCTTAGACTGCCACTGCCCCTCTTAGACTGCCCCTCTTAGACTGCCCCCCTTAGACTTAGATGATTACATCTCTGGGAATGGAGGAACCGAGCCCTACTCTCTCTCTCTGATGCGGGCGGGACAATTTGAATCCGGGAAGCCCCGCCCACAAGGGGCGGGACTTCATGGCAGAACCTCTGTGGGCAGGGATTCACTGATTTGAACTGTCCCGCCCGCAGCAGAGAGAGCAGGGCTCCGCTACTCCATTCCCAGTGGCGCAGGACATGTAAGTGAGAATGTATAAAACGCCGCTGGGAAGCGCAGTGCGGGCCCCTCTCTCCATCAGCAAGCCCCCTTCCACAGCATTGCTGGCAAAGGGCAGCTATTTTTAATATAGACAGCGCAGGCCCTTGTCCTGTGTGGGGGCCCGCGGCTGTCACCTGTGTCACCAGAACGACACTGGACCTATTTTAGGAGGATAATGCATCATGCTGCACTGCAAAAAATGTTCAGCAATACTTTTGAGTTCATTAACCCTGCTGTTCTGTTCGGTTCTACTATACACATATAATGTTCCGGTCATTTTTGACCGGGCCTATTAAAGTCTGGATTTTTAACTAATTTAAGTGTTTTATTTGAGTTTCTTATGCATTATTATACTGTATGTGAACATTGTTGTTCATAAACAAATGAAAAATGAAATCAAAAACTGAATTTTTATTTTTTTGTGTCAAAAAATGTTACATGGCCTTATTGCATTATTCATGCATATTGCACAAAAAAAACTCTTTATAAAACTGTAAACTATAACTAAAAACATCAAACTGTACAGTATGTAAATATATTTAAAAAAATAAAAATTAAAAAAATAAAAAGTCTAGTTTTTTCTATATAAAATGTGAAATAAGGTTCAATGTGCTAAATTTATTGTTTGCATTCGTCACAAGTATAATTTACATGTCTTTTGCATAAGTACTTTGCACATTTGCAACATATCACATTTGATTTGTGATTACTTGATGTTGGACAGAAGGCACAACGTTTCCGTTTTAGGCTGGATGCACTGCTGGTGGATATAGCACTTACAGCTCTAAGTCTTTCCCCCTCCTTCTCCTGTAGTCAGGTAGATCTCCACACAGTGGTATAGTATTGAAGACCTGCGGTATTTGGTTTAGGTCCTTCATCCCTCTCCTATGTGTGCAGGAAGCTGCTGGCAAGTCCTTCTCCTCTGTTCCTCTTCTGCTACATATTTGTAAAGAAAAGAGTTTTCAGAGCTGTCTCATGTGTGCTCTCTCTCTATGTTCTCTCAAGTTGTATTTAAAGTGAAGTAACTCTATAGAATAGTATTGTACTTGTCTACTGATAACTAGTGTTGAGGGATTATTATCGACAAAGTTTAAATCGGCACGGTTTTTATGTTGATCGGATTTTTTCGATCACGCGATAATTTAGGTTAAAATCTGCGCATAATCTATTAATATCACGCTATTTTCAGCGCTCCCTGTCAGTTTGGCGGCCAGCAACTCAGCTTACAGAATAGTGCAGGGTAAGCTGGTGTGCCCAAGTCATGACTGGGATTTTTATGGTTGTGATTGGCTGGAAAAAAATTCACCATGCCCCTCGTTTTTTTTATACCCCTCGGGGAAACTGTTTTTTTTGGGTTCACCCCAAAGAAAACCTATGCTTTTAGTTTGGGAAAAAATTAGAACTTGGGGTAGTTTAGAGATTTGCAGTTTTTTTAGTTACTTAGGCCTGAAAATTTTTTAAAGGGGGCATTAGCGTGTAAAGCTGCCGGGGGGGGGGGGGAGGGTTTTGGGGGTTTGGCCCCTTGGGGCCCCCCCCCGCGAACACAGAAAAAGGCTGGGCGGGCCCGGGGCTTTTATAGGGCCCGGGAAATTTGTGCAGCCCAAAATGTGATTTCCCCCCTGCATTGCAATGGGTTTTGTTTAAAACATTTTTTGGCCAGTTTTTTGGTTTGGAGATATTACTTGTTTGTTGTGCAGCCTTTACCCCATATTGGGGTTTTCCCAGGTTTTTTTCCCCTATAATTTGCAGGTGTATTTAAAATAGGTGAAAACTAAAATTTTATTACCCGGTCAAAATTTTAAATTATGTGTTTTTCATTTTGGGGGCGCGGTCCAGCTTTGCTTCATGGGCCCCACCTTGCACTTAAATTTTTGAATACACCAATTTTTTGTGTCCCCCGCAGGTGTATTGTTAGGTGCAAAAACCACTTTTTAATTACCCGTACCCCAATTTAAATTTACATGTTTTTCATTTTGGGCCCGCAGCCCAAAGTTTTTGTTCTTAGAGCCCCCCTTGAACTTAAAATTTGAATAAGCAATTTTTGTAGTCCCCGCAGGGGTTTTTAAAAGGGGTGAAAAAAAAACCGTTTTATTACCCCATCCCAAAATTTTAAATTACGTGTTTTTCACTTTGGGCAGTCCAGCTTTGTTCTTGAGCCCCTTTGCACTTAAATTTGAATTTTGGCAATTTTGTGGGCCCAAGCGGGTATTTTTAGGTCCCAAAAACCACGTTTTATTATCCGTCCCAAAATTTTAAATTTTTACTTTTTTTTTTCACTTTGGCGCAGTCCCAGCTTTTTTAATAGACCCAACCTTCCCCATTTAATTTAAAATACAGCTTTTTTGTAGTCCCCCGCGGTGTATTGATGGTGCAAAAACCAATTTTATTATCCGTACACAATTTAATTCCCCATGTTTTTCCCCTTTGGCGAAAGTCCAGTTTTGTTCATAAGCCACCTTGCATTTAAAAATTTGAATACAGAATTATGTGTAAAAGCAGGTGTATTGATGGGGTACAAAAAACCCCCTTTTTATTATCCGTCCCCAAAATTTTAAATTCCCGTGTCTTTCACTTTGGCGCATTTCCGCTTTGTTAAAAAACCCACCTTGAAATTAAATTTAAAATACAGCAAATTTGTAGTAAAGGGCAGGTGTATTGTTAGGTTGAAAAAAAAAACGCCTTTTATTACCCCGTACACAATTTTAATTATTTTTTTTCACTTTGGCGCAGTACAGCTTTGTTCATAGGGGCCCACCTTGAAACTTAAATTTTTAAATTTAAAAGCAATTTTGTATTTCCACCGCAGGTGATTGATAGGTGAAAAAACCCCAAGTTTTTTTTAAATGTACAAAATTTTAAATTACTTGTTTTTCATTTTGGCCCAGTCCAGCTTTGTTATAGGGGCCACTTTGCCCATTAAAAATTTGAATAAAACCCAATTTTTTTAGTACTGCGGTGTTTTGTAGGTACAAAAAACCCCCTTTTTTTTTCCCGAAACAAAATTTTAAATTTTGGGTGTTTTTTCACTTTGGCGGAGTCCGTTTTTGTTCTTTAAAAAGCCATTTTGGAATTTAAAATTTTAAATACCTGAAAATTTTTGGGAGTCCCCGCAGGTGTTTTTGAAGGTGCAAAAAAAACCTTTTATTACCCAAATACCAATTTAAAAAATTAAAGTTTTTTTCCCATTTTTGGCGAAAACCCCCCAGCTTTGTTCATGGGACCACCTTGAAACTTAAAATTTGAAATAGAAATTTTTTGTGGGTCCCCCGCAGGGTTTTTTTTTGGTGCAAAAAACCCCGTTTTTTTTACCCCGTAAACAATTTATTTACGTTTTTTTTCACTTTGGCGCAGTACAGCTTTTTTTTTCATTGAGCCACCTTCCCACTTAAATTTAAATACAGAAATTTTTTTAGCCCCCCCGAAGGGGGAAATTGTTTAGGTGCAAAAAACCACATTTTTTACCCCGTACAAAATTTTTAATTTTACTTTTGTTTTTCAATTTGGCCCCAGCCCAGCTTTGTTCATAGACCCCTTTTTGCACTTAAATTTGAATACAGCAATTTTGTGGGTCCCCCGCAGGGTGTTTTTTTTTAGGTAAAAAAAAAACCCCCCCTTTTTTTTTCCCCGTTACCCCTTTTTTAAATTTTACTTTTGTTTTTCCCCAAACTTTGGCGCAGTCCCCCTTTGTTCAAAAAAGGCCCCTTGCATTTAAATTTGAATACAGAAATTTTGTAGCCCCGCAGGTGTTTTGATAGGGGAAAAAAAAAACCCCCTTTTTTTTAAATCCGTAAAAAATTTTAAATTAGTGTTTTTCACTTTTTGGCGCAGTCCCAGTTTGTTCTTGAGCCCCCTTGAATTTAAATTTGAAAAATAGAAAATTTTTGTGTCACCGCCGGTGTTTTTGTAGGTGAAAAAAACCCCACGTTTTTTATCCGTACAAAATTTAATTCGTGTTTTTCCCCTTTGGCGCAGTCCAGCTTTTTTTTCTTTGACCCACTTTGCACTTAAATTTGAATACAGCCATTTTGTATTTAAACCCCCGGTGTTTTGATAGGTGCAAAAACCCAAGTTTGTTATTCCCAATTTTGTTTTTTAAAAAGCTGAGTGCCGCGGGGAAAGTTTTGGGGGTTTTTTTTCTTTTTTGGGTCAACAAACTGATGAAAAATTTTCTTTTTTAAATTTTTTTTTTTTTTTTTCTGAAAAAAAACCAAAAATTTTTCCCATCCATCTAATTTTTCTGAATAGTTTTATTGGGGGCTCATTGAATCTCAGTTTGGCGCAGATGGGCGAAATTTTTATAAATATTTTGGGTTGAAAACTATAAAATTCCCTTTGTCCTACGGGGTTTTTGAAAAATTCCCTGGGACGGGAAGGAAAAAACACTTTTGGGATTTTTTTCTTAGGGTTTCTTCCCCCCAGCCCCCGCATTTCACAGGTATTGCAAAAAACATTTCAGTTTCTAATCCTAGTTGGCTGTAGGAAATTAGAGGGGTTTAAGAATAGCTGTGATTTGCCGTCTTTTAATAAGAGATTTCCCCAAAACTCTTCTATTTCCTTTTCAAATTTTTATCTTTCTGAAAAATGGAGCGAAATGCAGGTGGTAAACGAGCAAGAGGGGGGTAGGACATGGAGGTAGAGGGTACAAGAGAAGGTGCTTTCCCGTGCTGGCGACAACACGCAAGCCAGTGGATCTCAGGGTTTCAGGGGGTTAGGCCCCGTCATGCTGGGGCAGGGCCCCGTGAATCTCAGTAAAAACAGCTTCGCCAATTGTTCTTCAGTGGTTTAAAGCAAACCCCGCATCCAGGGAGGGCTTTCCCCCCTCGTCCTTCCCCGTTACGGCCACAATGTCGTCATTTAGCATCACAGCATCCGCCAAAAATGAAGGAAGGCAGCCCAAATGTCAACTCATGTACCCCCACCCGTGGATAATCCCTTTTTTTGAAGGGCCTCTTTGATGACAAAATGCGTTGGGGTAGAAGGATGTTAAAGATCAAGAGGCCAAAGAGGATGATTTTGGGCTATCTGACCCCTTTTCTGATGCCATCAGAAAAAGGGAAGGAAGCCAGTCAATCGGCAAAAAAACCTGGGGCGGTCGGCAACGGGTTTGCAGTGCCCCCTTGTTGTAGCCCGCCCGCCTGGATGCAGAAAAGTTTAGGACGCCCAAGTCACCCGTTTTGATGAAGATGATGAGGGCATTTTCAGATCCAAAAATGGTCTTTTCAAAGGGGAATTTTTTTGCGCGTGCTTTATCACTGGACGAGGGGAAGATTTATGGGGTATTTTCAGTACGGGTTTCCCCCCTCAAAAAATGAGAGGGGGGGTCACAGAAGGGCCGCTGATATGATTCCCCCAGCCAAAAGGTTAGCGGAAAAAAACCGATCCCCGCTTATCGCCGTCAAAAAGGTCCAGGACCTTTCAACCCTGGGCCTTCTTTGAGCAGCTCTTGATTCACCGCGATGTAAATATGCCGCCTTTGCCGTAAACGCATCAGTAGAGGCAAGAATCTTAGGTGTTTAACCCCCAACCAAATGTCTAGTCACATGCAGCAAATGCATGAGTTGAAATGGAGGCAACACTTGGCCAAAAAAGGCCACACCAATGCCAGGCCTCCAACCACTGTCATACCCTCTGTCTCCGCGTCCTCCTCCTCCGCCATCACCAAGTGTTCCTCAGCTGCCTATGTCTCTCAGAGTCATGATCAGGGATCAGCCTCCGCTTCAGCCTCCACCGTCGCCCGAATACCACCAGCCCAACCAGAGACCCCTCCTCCCCCTTCCCCTTTCCCACCAGTTTATGACCTGCACGCCGTACAGCGGCCAGTCTAGCAGCCAGCCTTCTGTCTTCCAGGTTTAAGCAGAAAAAACACTTTAACCCAACCCATCCCAAGCAAAAGCTGAATGTGGCATTGCCAGGCTTTTGGCTTTGGGAATGTTGCCTTTCCGTCTGGTGGACACAGATGGGTTCTGCCACGTCATGGCCCTTGCCTGCCCCCAATACCAGATGCCAAGCAGGCATTTCTTTGCCAAAATAGCCGTCCCTGCCTTGGCCAGCCACGTGTCATCTAAAATTTCAAGCGCGTTGTCTTCATCTGGGTCCGGAAAAGTCCATCTGACCACCGGCACATGGACTAGTAAGCATGGCCAAGGCCACTATATCTCTGTGACAGCTCACTGGGTGAGCTGGGTGGATGTCTCTGGTGGTTACGGTGGCTCTCAGGCTTGCCCCACGCTCTTCAAAACCTCAGGGATGGTGCAGGGGTTTTTTCCCCCCAAAGGTTTCCTCTGGTGGCATCACGGGCCAGAGAAAACCAGGAAGTGTTGAAATTAATCTGTCTTGGAGACCGTCCACACACAGGTCAGGAGCTGTGGACGGCTCCCGCAACGAGACCGAGCGCTGCTTGGTGACAAGAACCTTGTGCCAGGCAAGGTGGTGTGCGATAACGGTCGAAATCTGCTGGCCGCCCTTAAGATCGGTAGGCTGGAGCACATCCTTGCCTGGCACATGTCATGAACCTTGTCGTCCAGAAATTTCTAAAGCGCTACCGGTTGGTGTGCTGGGGGAAGGTGGGTCTGAGTTCGCACTTCCGTTCGCACCCGTTCGCCCCGCCGGGCTGCTTGCAGGTCAGCGGGCCTCCCGTCTACCGTCTCATGTTGAGTGCACACGATAGAATTCACCCCCCACATTAGGGATTTGGCAGCAGCACAAGCCTTAGCATTTAAAAATGACACTGGCCTGACATGGGGAAATTCGGGGTGTTGACCACCGAGAGTGGGGGGGGTGAAAAAGCTCGCACCATCCTTGCCATTTTTTGAAGAAGCCACCAAAAGGTAGTGCGGCCAAATCCCTTTGTCAGCATGACCTTTTGTGGTGATTTAGTTCGGAACGTCATTGGCACTTAAACATCATCCCCCCAGAAACCCAGGGGGAGGCCCCAAAGACGCGGACACGGACCCTTTCTTCCTTTGAACCCACAAGGCCCGACAGTTTAAACAATTTTCGGTTTTTGGGCGTGGTTTGGGGTCCGGGAGTGAAAAGGCGGCGCCAGCCCCAGGGTGCATCATTGAGGAAAAAGTCGGGGCGTTTTTGAAGCTTCCCGGGAGGGCGAAGGAGGGGAGGAGGAGGTATTTGGAACCGACGTTACGATCCCTCCCTTGGAAAGAGGTTCGCGAATTTGAAGGGGAGGAGGAAAAAATAGGAAATCTTTGCTATGCCCCTCGCCCCCAGAGGCTTGGGAAATCAAGGGTCCCTCTCTACATGAGGCTTGGGTGCTAATTTTCCCCCAAATGATCCTGCATTAAGGGCCATCAAAAAAAAAGTTATGGGGGGGCCACCCCCTCCCTGGGTCCCGGTACAAAACAAAAATCCATTTCCTTTCCCCCCCACCCAAAAAGAGAGTAAAAATGAGGGAAAAGGGGAAAATTGCTGATTGATTGATAAACTGGAAAAATCTTTTGTCTGATGGGTCTTATGTTTTGTGGCCCCCAATTACCGAGGGCACCCATTGTTGGGTCTACTTCACTTCCCTTCAAACGAAATGGTCCTTTGAAAATTTTTTTTAAAATGTATTTTTTACTGCAATTTTTTTTCATTCCCAAAAAATTCATTTTTCTGGGGTTTTTTGGAGGGGAAAGTAAAAGCCCGAAGGTTTTTGACAAAACCCTATTCCCTTTTTTTCACTTATTTTAGAATTTTTTGCATTGTCAAAGGTTTTGAGGTCAGGTGCTGTGAGATAAGCATATCATGTCCCTTTGGGAAAAGAAAAAGTGGGTTTAATGGCATTTTCCCCCACAATTTTTTAAAATGGCGAGAAAATATTTTTATAATTTTTGGGGTCATGGGCGTGGATACAGTATTATGGGCCTTTGGAACAGAAATGTGGCTTTTAAGGGGGGATTTCTCCCCCACCATTTTTTAAAAGTGGGAAAGTATTTTTATAATTTTTTGGGTCATGCGCTTTGAAATCGAAAAACTAAGGTCCCTTTTTAAAAAAATGTTGTTTTCTAACAGACATTTGTTTTTACAATTGTCAGAAGTGGCCAAGGGGCAGGTTTTTAATTTTTGGGGGGATTTTGTGTGAAAAGCAGCTATACTACAGGTCCTATTTAAAAATGTGGTTTTTAAAAAGAAAATTGTTCTTAAATTGTCAAAAGTGGCCAAGGTCATGTTTTGATTTTTGGGGGCATTTTGCTGGAAAAAAAAGCTAACTCAGGTCCTATTATAAAAAAAAAGTTTTTTCTAACAGCATTTGTTCCTCACAATTGTCAAAAAAGCTCAAGGGGGTGGTGCTTCAAAAAAAGGAAAAGGGAGGACATGTTAAAAGGAAAATATTGCAAAATACTTGTTTTTTTCAAGATATTTAAAAAAAACTACAATTTTTTTTGAGAAACCATTTAATCCCTTACAAAAAAAAGGAAACAAAGAGTGGTGGGGTTCCCCGCTATTTTAAAAAGTGTTTTTAGATTTAAAATCTAAAAAAATTTCTGTACAAAAAAGTGATAAAATATTTTCGAATTGTACAAGGGGGTAAAAAAAGACTTAAAAAAATGAGGTTTTCCCCGGACAGGTATATCAAGTCCAGTTCAAAAAAAAAGGGGGTTCAAAGATCCTTTTCCCCGCACTTTTTTTAACTGGGGGGTCAACAGGTTTGGATATGCTGGGCCCGGACAGGTATAGCAATGTCCGTTCAACTAAAAGGGGGTTTAAAGACTCCTTTTCCAGCATTTTTTTAAATTTTGGGCAGACAGGTTTTTAAAGGGTATGCGATAAGGGAAAATATGTAATGTTTTCCCGTTCAAATAAAATGGGGGAAAAAGACCCTATTCTGGCACTTTTTAACTGGGGGCATGCAGGTTTGGGGCTCTGTGTGGCCAGGGCAGGGTAGTTATGTCCCGTGAATAAAATGGGGGTTTAAAAAGACTTTTTTTTCCCGGCACTTTTTTTGGGGGTCATGAGGTTTTGGGGTCATGCTGTGGCACAGGACAGGGATAGTCTTGCCCAGTTCAACTAAAAGGTGGTTCAAAGACCCCTTTTTCCCCAGCATTTTTTAAACCCTGTGGGCCAGGTTTAAGGGTATACTGGGGTCGGGAAACCATATTAATGCCCAGTTAACTAAAATGGGGTTAAAAGACTCCTTTTCCGGTTTTTTTTAATCTGGGGGTCATGCGGGTTTGGGGTCATGTGGGGCCGGGACAAGTATAGTCAATGTATATTTAAAAACTAAAATGGTGGTTAAAAAGATCCTTTTTCGGATTTTTAACTGGGTATGCGGGTTTGGGGGGCTCATGCTGGGCCCAGGGGGGTAGTCATTTGCCATAAACTAAATGGGGGTTTGAAAGACTCCTTTTCCCGGCATTTTAATCTAAGGGGTCATGCGGGGTTTGGGGCTCATGTTTGGGGCCCCGGGAAGGGATAGTTTGCCCCGTGAAAAAAAAGGGGGTACAAAGACTCCTTTTTTCCGGCATTTTTAATCTGGGGCTGCAGTTTGGGGGCTTGCTGTGGCCCGGCGGGATAGTCTATGCCCAGTTCAACAAAAATGGTGGTTCAAAGCTCTTTTTCCCGCCCTTTTTTTTTGTGGGTCAGACGGGTTTAATGGTCTTTACTGGGTACGGGAAGATTATTTAATGTCCAGTTCAACTAGAATGGGGGTTAAAAAGACCCTTTTTTTCCGATTTTTTAAAATCTGGGTTCATGCAGGTTTGGGGTCATCGTCCCAGGACAGGTTAGTAAATGCCCCAATTAAATAAAAAGGGTGGTTCAAAGACCCCTTTTTTCGGTACTTTTTTAAATCGGGGGGAAGGGGTTTGGGGCTATTTTGGGGCTCAGGACAGGGATACTATGTCAGTGAAATTTAAAAGGGGTAAAAGACTCCTTTTTCCGGCATTTTTTTAATTGGGGTCATGCGGTTTTGGGGTCAGCTGCTTCCCCAAAGGGGATATTAATGCCCATTAAAGTAAAATGATGGTTCCCAAATAATACTCCCTTCTGGCACTTTTTAATTTGGGGGATGCTGTGGTAAAAGAAGGGAAGTGAATGGTCTGTGATTTTTTTCTTTTGGCTTTCAAACCTAAGTGTGTTGCTAAGATGTGACGTACCCATTTGACTGTTGTGGATTTTAATTCCAGCTTTCCAGCCCTGTGTGGGGTGTAAGAATGAAGGTGTTGTTCCTCTCCCATAGACTTTAATGGTCTGGGGGCGTTTAAATTATTATCGTAGGGAAAAATGTTTGATGTCGACGTAATCGTCAATATGAAAAGCTAAAAAACCCCCTTTAGAGCCCAAAGTAAACCAATCACATTTTGTCGGAATTTATTAGTGCTCTTTTCAGGTCATCTTTAGATAACAGAACCAGCTATTAAGGAACCCAGCAAAAGACAAATAATTACTTTACATGTAAAAGGTTTTGACAACTGAATTGCCCATTTCTGAAAAGAAAGCACATAACTTATGGAAAGGAATCCATCTACAGTATATAATTTGAAAATGTATGTTATGTACTCGCATGGGACAGAAGGTAGTAAATTGATAAATAGTAGTAGATGAAAACATATGCCCAAAAATCAGTTATAATCCTTTTTTTTTTTTTTTTCAAAAAATGGTGGGTTAGTATAAAAGTACGGTCATTTTTGGGGAAAAGTACAAGTGTAAAAAAAAAAAAATGGAGCAAAAAAAAACAAAAAATAAATAAAAAAAAAACTGCTATTAGTTGAACCCCCCAAATGAGGGGAAAAATATGAACCCCCAAAATTTCAGAACTGATAATGGTATTTAAAAAAATTAAAATTTCAAAATTTGTAATTTTTGACCCCAAAAAGAACAGCGGGTTAAAAAAAAGTTTAATTGGTGTTGGTTGTCTCTTTATTTCCGATCCCATTGTGAATGGGCTGGGAAAAAAAAATCAAATTATTGGGCCTCACAATTTTCAAGACTCACAAAATCTTTCTCCTGTGTCTGTGCCAGCTATCACAATGCATCTTTTGAGGTCTTGATTAATGATGAGCGATTGTGTCAACTATCGCTATCGATTCGAAAGTCGATATCGGAATTATCATGGATTCCCATAGCGATAACAGATTTCACCGATGACCTTTAAAGTTATGGGAAGGAAAAAACCCCTTCCTTCTTTAACCCAAAAAGGGGGTGGAGAAGCTGGAATTAACATCCCCAAAGTAAATTGGATAATGCCAAAACTTAGGCAAGACAATTTGGCAACAAGAGTCACAGAAAAAAACTGACAGACTATTCACTATCCCTTTCTTGTACCACAGCATGACCTTAAACCTGCATGACCTACAAATTAAAAAGTGCCAGAAGGCAGTATTATTGAACCCATCATTTTACTTGAACTGGCATTTACTACCCCTGTCCGGAACGCAGCATGACCTTTAAACCTGTCTAACCCACAGATTAAAAATTTGCCGGAAAAAGGAGTCTTTAAAACCACCATTTTAGTTGAATTTGGACATTGACTATACCTGTCCGGGGCCACAGAATGAGCTCCAAACCTGCATGACCCCCAGATTAAAAAGTGCCGGAAAAGGAGTCTTTGAACCCCCAACCACCATTTTAGTAGAACAGGACATTGACTATGCTTGTCCTGGACCGCAGCATGACCCTTAAACCTGTCTGACCCACAGATTAAAAAGTGCCGGGAAAAAGGAGTCTTTCAACCACCATTTTAGTTAAACTGGACATTGACTATCCCTGTCCTGGACCGCAGCATGCAGTTTGCATTAACCACTGAAGAACAGATTGACGACGCTATTCTTTACTGAGATTCACAGGGCACCGACCCAGCGATGACAGGCCTGACGGTCCTGCAACCGACGATCCGCTTAAAAGTTATACGGATAAGAAAAGGTGGTTTTTGCACCAATGAAATACACCAACAGTTACTAGAAAATTTCTGTATCCAAATTTATGAACAAGTGGCTCTTTGAACAAAACTGGGCTCACCCAAAGGCAATACAGTATTTAAAAGTTATATGGATAAAAAAACGTGGTTTTTGCACAAATATAATACACCAACAGTTACTAGAAAATTTCTGTATCCTAATTTAAGTATAAGGTGGCTCTTTGAACAAACTTGGGCCGCACCAATGAAATACACCAACAGTTACTAAAAAATTTCTGTATCCAAATATAAGTACAAGGTGGCTATTTGAAAAAAATGGGTGCACAAAATAAAAGGTACAATTTTACCTCAGGTGCGAGGTGTGCTGGCCAAAAAGTGGTAAAGAAAATGCCATTTCAATGCAGGTTCAAAGCAGAGTCTGGGCTGGGAAATATACACCCTCCTTTCCAAAACCTGTCTGTCCGTCTGTCCTCCCCCTTCCCCCCCCTCCCTGTGTGCTGTACAACACTAGATGCTTCTTTAAAAGTCTCTGTCTAACTCAATAAGAACTTCTCTAATCTACCTATATTCTAATGTTCACAGATAAAAGCATAGTTGTCTGTATGAATAAAGAGAAGAACTGTGTCTCTGAGCTGAGCTGTATTGAGAGACACGCAGCACACGTCTTGCTCTAGTGTTAGACACTGAAAAAATGATACTAACAGAAAAAGCTGTTTTTATGCAAACAGATCATGTGGTTTTTTTAGCCAATGACAACCATACACATCACAGTCATAACGTCGCACACCCAGTCACCCTGCTCTATGCTCTAAGCTGATTTGCTGGCCGCCAAAATGGGCAGGAAAACGGCGAAAATGGCGCGATAGTTATAGATTATCTGCAGTTTGTCACTAAAATATTCGTTGTGATTTGGAAATTTTCCGATCAGCCTAAAAAACGTGCCGATTTCAACTTTGTCGATTATAATCGCTCATCCCTAGTCTTGATATATGTTTTTTTCTTAGATAATAAATTAAAATAATTAATATGAAACCACTGAACATGGAGTCCTCATCCAGTGTCAAGTAGCAAGGAATTACTCTGTTGTCTTTTATATTGTTGGCTTTGTTCATAAACAATCATAAATCATAAACAACTGTGCAATAGATCAGACCCCTCGATAGGATTTATTCAAAATGTTTGAAATCTACAGTACTCTTTTCCATACTACAGTATCACACAGCCTTTGTACATTAGTAATACAGCCACAATGTTCAAAGCTTCATTGGTGTTCAGAGGGTTTGAGATTCAGGGACTGAAGCTACCTAGTCTGCGTGTTCTCTGATTTAATCCACAATTGTTGACTTTTTTGCGTGTTTGGAGCCTGGATAAACATTGGCTATGAAGAGATGAACCTGATGAACACAATTTTTAGGTACCTTGTACTTGTCATGAAAAAGTAAAAAGGTATTGTTTGAATTTATCACATTGGTAATGAACAACCTTGTAAAACGTACATCAGGAGCATGGTATGTATATAATAAGTACATAGAGCATTCAGATTAGGTTGCAAAAGACAAACCGTATAATATGCAAAGTGTTTATACTATAAGCAATCAAATGTAAATAAAAAAATCAATAACCTTGAATCTGCAGTATGCTTGTCATGTGATGTTTTCTGGTTACAAATGACTTTTACCTTGTATAAACAATGCAATGCACTGAACATGCATTTTTTTTGTAGACTTGTGCACTTTTTCAGTACCATTTATTACTTTGAAATTCTGCCAGTTCCACTGAATTACAATTTTTTTTCTAGAGAATGAACATCCAGTAGATGTTATACATTGTGTTTTTTTCATCTATACATACAAAAGTTCAACCCTTTTTAACCATAGGTGTGTCAATATAGTTGAATAGTATTATGGCACGCCATCTTATCCAAGGTAGTTTCTGTTCCTATTTACAGTAGTTATGTAATGAAGCTGCTTGAACTGAACTGAAAAATAGATTTTCTTATAAGATTTACTGGCTCTCTGAGTAGAATCTACCATGGATAGTTTGTAGTAGGTGCCATAATACAGCTTGATGTGATGGGACAGTGATCACACAGCAGGAGGTAATTGTTTGCATGAATATGACTAGAGGAAAACACCCTGAATTTTTTTTTTATGTGAACCATCCTATGTATGTACAAGTCGAGGTAACATAAAAAGAAAACTAAAAAGTGATACTTCCTTTAAAGGTTCGGGTGTTGTGTTACCTATTCAAAAAAAAAACAATAATTAAGACTGAACCTTCATTTTAAAATGGGCTAGACCCACTCCGTAAAAATACGTAAAATAGCATGAATAAAATGAAAAACAGAAACCCGTAGTCACCCTAAAAAGCCATGTCGAATCCATTGGTGATGCTCCGGAATGAACACTCTGTTCCACAGACGTCACCACTTACTGAAAGAAATGGAGACCTCAATGGAATTGTATGTGACTTCACACAATAAATTGGCTGCAGCGGTCACATGCTGATTGACATACCATTGACAACACCATTCCTATTACTTAGTTGGCGATGCTAATGAAATAGCATGTGACCTCCAAGACCACTGATTGGCTGCAGTGTTTAGATGCTGATTGCATGTAAAAAAACACAGAGAAACCTTTGGAGCATCAATACTGGATCCAATCTGACTTAGAAATAAGTACAGTTTTTTTTTTAAATTTCTATTTTATGCAAATAATACTATTATAATTTTTGGGAGTAGAGTTAGACAACCCACTTTAGGCCACTTTACAATTTTTTTGGGGTGCATTTAAAGGGTGATTACACACATTTTTTTTTAAAACTGCCATTGAAGGCAGAAATAGATCCAGCAGGCAGGATAACTAGAGTAAATAAAATTGTGTGTAAAACTATGCTAAATGGCATAAAAAATCGGAAAAGCAGCAATAATTACATTAAAAGTAGTAGATTCTGGTGCAGTGTTTAAATTTGGATATTAGGCAAAATATTAGACATGAAACATGACTGCATGGTTAATATGATTTACAGTAAGTTACATTAATAGCTTATTTTTTATCTCTGTTTCTTTTATCTTAGCTGTGGGAAATGTCACAGTAATATTAGTTGAGTCTTGCCCAATCTGCCTGCTGTTCTTTTTCTTTATCATTCTAGCTGGTTTAGACCTTACCTACTTATTTATCTACTAATGCAATTCATGGATCTTGCAGTTATTAGGATTATACAAAAACAGAAGTTTATTAGGCTGTTTCTTTATTATCTCTAAGTTGAGATAGTGGTTGACATCTAACATTTTAACCTTTCAAGGTGCAAATTTCTTCCTGACCTCATAAAGGCACTTAGATTATTTCAATGACTAAATCGAACCAATTATGTGATTTCATAATTACAGTTTCAGACACAATTTCTTCATAGATCATATTTAATTAAATTTAGAATTTTCAGCTTGCAGTTTTGCAGTTACCATATTATAACTGTGTATTGCCTAATACATTTAAAATTCACATACTTTATTTAATTTTTATTGATGATAAAACAGGTGCAATGTATACCCCTACTGAGTTAAAAGTGCACTGTTATACACTGTTTAGTGATATTTAGTGAAACTAAACTTTTCAGAAAATGTATCACTACATAAAGGGAACATAATGCAATGTCCCACATGATTAATGATTTAAAAGGGTTGTCCAAGCAAAAGAAAAATACTTGGTTACTAATATGTCTTCTAACGTTGGGCACTGTGGTAATGTGCTTACAATACATTATCTTTGGGCTTACTGTACTTCTGTGCAGAGCCCTCTTAACAGCATTAAGGGCCCCTGGGCAGTGCTGTGCACTGGGACCTCCCCACCAACGCAGAATACAGATAACACATCACTTTGGCTATGTTCACACGATGTATTGCGGCACATACAGTACATGGCGCAATACATCATATGTTTCGGGAGTCGCGCTAATACGCGCGTCCTCCCGCGGCGCGAGGGGGGGGGGGCACCTCGCCGGCCCCAAAGACATTCATTATTCTCAGCGCGTATTTGCCACTAGTAAATGACCTGTCACTAATCTCCCTCCGCGGCGTATTCGCCAAGCAGGGAGAGGAGATGTAATCCATAGTTCTCCATGAGAACCGGGGATTAGCGTTATGACTGGGAAGGATTTCAGCCGTAATTCACGCAATACAGCGCAAATTACAGGCTGCAATATGCCCCGCAATTACACCGTGTGAACCGGGCCTTAGATACACAAGGACAGCAGATAGTATAACACCTGATGAGCTCAGATACATAGGGCCAACAGATATAACACTGGATAGGCTTCGCTACACAGGAACAACAAATAGTATAACACCACAAAGGTTTAGATACACAGCCTGCAGATGATAGTATATACTGGGTAAGCTTAGATACACAGCCAGCAGATGATAGTATACACTGGGTAGGCTTAGATACACAGCCAGCAGAGGATAGTATACACTGGGTAGGCTTAGATACACAGCCAGCAGATGATAGTATACACTGGGTAGGTTTAGATACACAGCCATCAGATAGACAATGGAATGCCTCCCAACACCCCACACTCCATCCTCCCCCCGGCACTCACTCATTCTGAAGTCTAGAAGAAGGCGTCTTCTCCTCACTGCCGATGGTAAGAGGTTAGAGGGAGGAGGGGGCAGCCCTGCTCTTCTCTCCCCAGCGGTCTCTTCAGTTGCCGCACTGCAGAAGAGGGGTAGAAGCGGGGCTGTAGTGCAGGAGCTCAGAAGATCGCAGTCTGGCCCCCTGCTCAGTGCCGTGCTGCCTGCGCTGTGTGCAGTAAAGCGCAGGCACAGCAGCAAAGGCAGGGGCCGCATCAGACTACACACGGAGCATCTGAAGCCTGTCCCTTGCGCTGACTGGCGGTAGTCCAATGAACGGCCCTGGGTGTACTCCCTCTGGGCAAGGTAGGCAGCTGTTCGAGGGGCCCTCTAAGCTCGTGGGGCCCCCGGGCTAGTGCCTACCTGGCCCAATGGGAAAGATGGCCCTGCTTCTGTGTTGGCTATTTGATGACATGAAGCTCAACAAATCTGTGTGTCTCTACACACAAGAAATAGTTCTGTGTCAAGCCCTGGAGATAGGGTGCCAAAAGGATTTGGCTTTTTCTATCACCTATTGAAGAGAACCAGAAAATGCATACCTTTTAGGGGCTGTTCACACTGCGCTTTTAGATCCAATTTTGGATCCGTGTTGGATCCGAAAATCGCATCCAAAAACACATTGGTAATCCGATCCTAAATGGATCCATCACGTATTCAAAACGCAGCTGTGTGTTTGGTTGCAGCAGGAAAAAACTCTATGTTTATTTTTGGGGCCCCTCTGCGCTATAGATCAAAAATTTATACATGTCAATTCTTGGAAGGACCCGAAAGGGGGATCGAAAGTTTTGCAGTGGGGCACACTTCGGCGACCCACTCGTCTAAAAACCCCGGGATGCGTTTCTAATTTTTAAAAGCAATGTAAAAAACCATTGCTATCTTTTTGCTGAATTTTGGGGTCCGCCAGACGGTTAAAAAGCGCACATCTAAAAGGGCGTTTGTTCACCCCAGACTAAAAACGCCATGTAAACCCTTTCCCTTGGCCCCAAGTTTTTGGGGGCAACTTTTTTGCCCGATTCAATTACTTTTCAAAAAGGAAAATTAAAAACAGAAACCAAGGATGTTTCAAATTTTAAAAAGTTCTCCCAAATAAGGTTTACATTTTCTTAAAGGAACAATAATATCCAACACTGGTTCATTCAGACTTAGAAAAAATTAAAATTGTAAAAAAATTTGTTTCCCAAAAAATTTAAATTAGCAGGGGGGGAAAAAATTCTCTGGTCCCAAAGGCAGGGGGGTTTTAGAATGTTTCCTTAAGTAGGAATGATAGTCGTCGAATAGGGCTTGCTTTCTGCAGCAGAGGTTGCATTTTCTAATATCACCAATTATGCTTACATATAACTTTTAATTATTTTTATAATTCTTCTTTTAGATGGAATGAAGGAAACAAAATTTGCCATTGTTTTTACCATATCTTGCTATTTACTGTGTAGTTCATGTTAACCTTACTCAATAGGTCAGAACAAATGCATAAAATATGTTTAATATATACATTTTTTATTTTAGTATTTAAGCTCAAAAAATTATTTTCAGTAGAAAAAACTCATTTTGTTTATTACATTCCAAGATCCTTACCTTTGTATTTTTTATGTTGAACCACTAATGGGGTTGATTTTTGACGAGTTGTATTTTTTAATGGGGCCCCCTTTTTTAGGAATAAATGGCTAAAAAAAAAAATATTTTTTTTTCGGTAAAATCTGAATATCTGATTTTTTTTAAATACATTTTGGGGGGATTTCTTTTTTGGTATTTCCCTTTGTGGGGATTTTTTACATATTAGCTTTCTTTGGGTTGGGTATGTTTTAGTTTATACCCAAATTTTTTAAAAAGTTTTTTTTTTGTTCTTTTGCAAAATTTAAAACTTTTTCCTTTTTGGGGTTTTCCACATTAAAATTTTGGGTGAAGAGTTTTGGGGGGTTTCAGCTTCTTAACATGGGGCCCCCCTGTTTTTAAAGGGGTAAAAAATAATTGGGGCAAAAATTTATCAAGGTGTTTTTATGGGCAGGAGTAGGCAATTTCCTTTTTTTTGTCATTCTCAAATTTAAACAGATAAAAAGGCCCGGAGTTGATTTGGGTGTGGTTTCTTGCATTTGGGGAAACTATTGCTGTAAAGAAAACCTGCGGGGGGAAAAAAGCTTTTCCCTGTAGGGGGAAACAAGCCTTTCCTTTAGGCTGCGAAAAACAGAAAAAAAAACCCTTAAGAAAATTTTACAATATTGGGGTTGCAAAATTTACAGTTTGGTACATTGAGGGGAAAAACCCCTTTTACAAAAGCCAACCCTGTGAACAAAAATTTCCCCCGGATGTTGGTATATCAATATCCAAATCTGCCAAAAAAGGGGAAGGGCTGGGATGAAAGTAAATTTCAGAGGGTTCATGCGCAGTCCCCCGCCATATAAAAACCCTTTTGAATTTAAAAAAACTAGATTGGATTTGGCTTTAAAAAACATCAAAAAGCCAGACATTTTTGGAAGAAACATTTCTTTGGGAAAAGATTTTAAAACCCAAAATCAAACCCCTAAAAGGGAAAGATGGAAAGACAAATGTAGGGCCCCTTAAAACGTGTTTACAGCTTTTGATCAAAGGGTACAGATAATCTTTAAAGCGAGGTGGAGACAGTGTTTTAAAGGTTGGCTTTTGGGAATGCCCGTGGCCTGGGGGCACTTTGGGGTTTATTTTATGAAAAGGGAAACACAGGACAGAAAGGGGGGAAGGGGGGGGGAATTTTAAAAAATTTGGGTATCAGAAAAATAAATTTTTTTGTGCTTTAAACTCCACCGAAATTGGGAGCCAAAAATGGGTTGGTGGGGGGGTTTTATTTAAAAAAAATTTGGGCAATGACCCAAAACAACCAGGAGTTTAAATTTAAAAAACCAAAAAAGGGAATAAATTTTTTGAAAAAGGGGCCAAGTAAGTCACCTTTCAACCCAATTTTAAAAACCAATTTAAAATGCATTTCACGTGTTTAAAAAGACTAAACTTAAGGGCAAAAAAGGGGGCCCCCAAAACAAAAACGGGAAAATGGAAAAACCCCTTTCAGTAAAGACGGAAGAGAAATTAAAAAAGGGGAAACACAACATTTGGGGGATGGGCCCTGAGTTCAAAAATTCAGGCAGTCATTGCCAACAAAAGGGGTTTTAACCAAAATATTATAAATTAACATCTTATTTACAATTATTCAATTTGTCCAATTACTTTTGAGTCCCTGAAATGAAGGGATTGTATTTAAAAATGCTTTAGTTCCTTACATTTTTATGCAATCATTTTGATCATTTCCCCTAATTAAAACTAAAATCTGAATTTAACTGCATTGATTTGTTTTTGCAAAAATTAATGTGGTAATATACAGAACCAAAATTAGAAAAATGTTGTCTCTGTCAAATATAGAGGGTTAAGGAGTTAATTGTCCCATAATGCACTTATCCCTACCAATCCAGTTACAGTCAGAACAAATCTTGTTTTATGATATAAATGTAACTTGCACTTTATTTTAATGGTTCACCATGTGGCTACTGTTGTCGCTATAAACCCGCAAGTTAGTCCTCACTGGGCTGTTTTCAAATTAATATCAGAATGGATGCCTGACAAAATTCTTTTTTATTTTTAACCAAAAAATTTTTAATAGGTGGGGTTTTGGAGGCATGGTAACAATAACATCATCATCATCATCATTATCATCATTAATTCAGATTTTGACAGCATTGTGCAATACAATTTGGTAGTTTAATCATAATATAATACAACTGGGTTAAAATTTTAATAAACATCTTTTTAAAATGTAAACAAAAACCTTTACATTATCTTGCTTTGCTTTACAAACAAAAAATTTTGCAGCAATCACCTGGAAAATCAATAGTCATTATTAAAGTATTTAATTAAGAGGGAGAAAACAGTTAAATTAAAAATTTTTTTTAAATTTTTAAATACTAGGAAAACAGGTTGTTTGTTGTCGGTGGCAGCTAAAGAATCTGGGGTACATCTTAATGGTTCTAGAGGATTCTGTGAATTAAGTAATGGGAAGGGTTACAGCAATCATCCAGTGGCATAATATATAAACAAATGTGTATTATCAGTGATTAGAAATTGGAGGGACATAAAACAACCAATAAGAGAGTAGATGGGCTAGATAAGCCTCTTGCGTCTGTTGGAAATTATGAACAATTTAATTTAAGACTTAAGAACTAACAAATGATTATGACATCTAAAAGTACATCAAGGCTTAACATCAAAGACAGGAAACAAATTCCTAGGTCTTAGAAATATGAACATTTAAAACTTAGGGCGACATGTCCCAACACGCCAAAGCCAGTTTTGGTCTATTTTGCGGCAAAACCAATTATGACGCCATATTCTTGTTGTAAATGAACTGTCCACCAAAACTAGGAGTATTATACGCTGGGCACAACACTTTGTAATGCGCCTAAATATGGTGTGCTGTGCGCACCGTTGCGCAATGCACTTATTGAGGCGCATTACATATGTAATGCGACTCGATAGGTGCATTACATATACTACCAATGATATGCTATGCGCCGCGAGTCGCACAATGCGCCTTTTTGACGCACTGCTTTTTAGGCGCATTAAGTTTTCAGGTATACCTGTCCGTTTTTTTTTAAATATCGGCTTTTAAGCGCAGTGTATACTGATTTAATGCGCCTAAAACTGGAGTGGAAATGCCACTTTTCTAACATGTCACCCTTAGTGAATAATTGATACATTCCTTAACCGTATATTTTATCTGACACTACCTAGTCTTCTTCCTGACTCTTATTGATATGACTCTTTCACATTAATTTTGAAAATAATGTTTACACCATGAAGAACCACATCATAAGGGCTGTAGGGGTTCACAATAATGCCATAATCATAATGATAAGAAAAAAGTGGTAACACATTTTATCCAAAAAAGAACAGGGAATTTTTTCCAGCATCAAATGAGAAAAATAGGAATACATGAAATCACATTTTAATGAGTACAAGTAAAAAGAGAACTATATGCTTATAGTCTCATGTCCTTCTGATGGGTTTCAAGCCTCTGGGACTCTTAGTCATAGCAACACATTTTAGTCTGAAAAGGGTTACACAGCAATTGGAAGTAACAAAACCATAGTTAAAGGCATCATAGTTAAATAAGCATCCTTAAAACATTGTAAAGTCCAATAAATGGTTAGCTACCGTTTCCCCCACAGGTCATAATATTGCCCAGTAGGAGACCAAAAGATCTTTTTACCTGGAGGGAAGGGTTTGCATTTGATAAAAGAGCCCAAAAAGCATTAACTCTTTTAAGTAGAAAGGTAAAAAAACTGCTTTTAGGAACAGCATGAAAGCTTTCTGAGGTCCCTTTTGTCTAATATTAAATGTAGTTTAGAGATTAGAAATGTGACACATATTTAATTTTAGAACATATAGAAATTGTATCCATTATAGTATTAGCTTTTAATGTATACTTTCTCTTTCCCTTTAATAACATTTTTATAGTGCTACCTAAATGTTACAAAGCTCTAGAAGTGCTATTTAACCAGTTACTGACTGGGTTATTCAATCCCCCCTCTCCCCTTTTCTGACCAGGCACTTTATCATTTTGTTTACCAACACAGGGTTTTAAGGGGGTATAAAACTTTCTTTAAATTTGGGATTCTTCCATGATACATTAGACTTTATTTTTATGTAATTTTTGCATTAGATGTTTTTTAATAATATAAGGATAATAGTAAATAAAATCAAAAAGTCTTTAATTTTTGGAAATTTATTTTTTTACAGCAAACTGCCGCTGAAATAGTTTATTTTAGTTGTGTTGGTGATATAAAGTTTTAAGGTCATTTGGGGAGAGGACTAAAAGTTGCAGTTTGGGCTGTTAATGTTTTTTCTATAATAATTAATTTTTTGTATGTGTTTTTTATTATTTTATTTTAAATAATTTTGCCAAATAAAATCTTTTCCCCCTGTAACTGAGGCTGAACTCACTGAAGAGCTAACCTGGGTCTGATAAGACCCAGTAGTTCATGCATTTACCAAGGCCCTAAGAGGCTTCTTGCCTATGTTTGCACACAGTGCTCACTGAGCACTGTATACACAACAACATTTAATTATCAATCCCTGCCTTCTCAGTGCAGAGCCCAACTCTCCACTCCTGCAGCTGCACACTCTGCACAGACTTTCCAGAATGTCCATGCAGAGTTAGATGACCACTGCCCGTACATTTACTAGCATATACTGCAGGCGGTCATCATCTAGTTAATATATTTGTTTTTAAGTTAATCTTTAACATTAGGGAAATGATGAGAGACAAACAAAACACCAGTTCACTGCCGAAGTTTTAGATAAAATGATTGTTTCTAGTGCAAAGAAAATGTAAAGGTCTTCTCCTTTTTTGACAATTTTTTATACTGTATCCCTGATAATAAGAAGTTGAAAGTATGTCCTGCTTCTGTGACCTCTATACAGTGGCGTAGCTACAGGAGTCGCAGAGGTCGCAATTTCGACCCAGCCCCTGAGCTAGGGGGAACCCGCAGGCCCCCTCGCCACACTCAAAGCTGTGCCTCTGTTCATAAAGCTGCTCTGATAGATCACAGAGACCTAGCGAAGCAGCTCTATGATCAGAGCAGCGTCACACATTCTAAGGAGTGGATGGGGCAGCTCAAGTACAGGGAGGAAGAGCGCAGGCATCAGACAGAGGGAAAAAAATGCCCATGCCGGCTCCTCCCCTCTCATGAATATGCTGAGTCTGTGTCAGACTCAGCATTGTACATTGTGGTGTTGGGGGACAGGGCATGAACGGGGTTGGGTCACTAATGAGGTTGAGTAAACTAATGTGGCAGGGCATAAATGGGGATGAAGGCAGCACAGGGAAAACAGTGAGCTGCTAGGTGGGAGTAGGTAAACAGAAGGGATAGCAAGGTTTGGGGACTTCCATTCAGTCTTGGCAGCCCACCTACTGCCTATCATTACAATACAGGAGGAAAAAGTGAGCCCCAGGAAGAGGGAAATTTCCCAGTGGAACTGTCCCCTATCAAGCTTCTGGCCCCGGTACCAAAATTCTGCCATTAAAAAACAAGGGCCCCTAGGGGGCCAAAGTGTATGAAAAAAGGGTTTTGGCTAAAACCACTTTTTATGTTTAGATCTATGAAATTTGGAAAAACGTACTTTAAAATTTAAAAAAAAAAATTTTATTTTTGTAAAAAATTAAAAAATTTTAACCCCTACATTACAAAATTTAAAGCCCCATAGTCAAAATATTTTTATTCATTTCCCAAAGATGGAAAAACATATAAAAAGGGCAAAAAGTATGTGTTTACTTTAATTCAAAAACGGGTTCCCTTTAATGGTAAAACAAACCCCAAACCCAAACCCCGCCCATCATGCAGGAAAAAAACGTCCTGATAAGGGAAAGATCCCCACCAGGAATATCCCTATTAATATTTTATAAACCACCACCCAAAAACAAAATTTCATTATAGCAGAAAAAATTTTTCCACCCAAAACAATTTAAACACCATATAAAGAAATGTTGTAGCAAAAATTAAAACCCTTAAGGGTCCCCCAAGTTTTGGCACCCACCCTTTGCCTCCCTTAGGGGGGCAGATTGTTTGGCTTTGTTAGTGTTACAAAATGTAAATGCGCCCCAAAAACATATGGCTCCAAAAGTGTTTCTGTGTCGGGTCTGGTAAATTTTTCTTAAAAAAAAGTATTTTTTTAATTTTGTAAGCCCCTCCAAAACAACCCCCCAAAGTATGAATCTCGCCGGGGCGGGGCGCACCCTTTTCCGGGCCCGTTTCCCCGGGGGAAAACTGCGCCCGATTAAAGTGGGGCCGGGGCGCGTATACAAAGAGTAAAGTCCGCCGCGCCCCGCCTGTGTGTTTGGGCAGTGCGGGCTGAGGCGCAGTGGGGGGCGCTGTGCCTTTGATTCGGCCCCCGGGGGAGGGGTTTGGGGCATACAGCGGGGAAAAGGGGCCCCGCGCCTGGGGCCCGTGTGGTTTGGGGGGAGTGGGGGACCGAAAGGGGCAGTGGGGGCTTTTGGCCTTTAAAATTCGCCCCTCCCAGGAGGGGGGTGCGCTCGTACATGCGGGCCCAAAAATTTTTCCTTTTTTCGGGGGGGGGCCCCACCCCAAAAATGGGGGGGGTTGGGGGGGGGACAAGTGCGGGGAACATGGGCGCCCGTGGGGGACTTAGGCGCCGTGCGGGGGCTGCGCCGGGAAAAAAATTTCCCTTTCGGAGAAGGAGGAACACGAGAAAATCATTCCCGATGTCGGTGCGGAGTAAAGAAATCAAAAAACCCCCTTTATAAAGGGGTTCAACATTCTTTAGGGAAAAAACTTGAAACCTTAAAAAAAAAAAAATACCCTAAAAACAAAAACAACCTTTCCAATATCCCTTTAAATTTAAGAATTAGGGTATTGGAAATTGTGGGAAAAACAGTAAATTCAAATTCTGAAAGAATTTTGATTGGGTGGGGATAAACCCGGGCCCAACAGAATAGGTCGACAGTGAACCATTAAAACCTTGGGGAAAATTTAGACCCCAACAGAATCCCCGGGAGGATAGTTTTAAAATACAGTAAAAAAAAGGGTGAAAAGAACGGTTTTGGTTTAAACTACCAGGGACTTGGCTAGGGTCCCCCAATCAGAATTTGGGGCGAAAATAGACCCCTTCTAGCCTATGGAAAGTTTAGGGCCCCAAACAGAATCCACGGGAGAAAAGTTTAAAATTTCTGGGAAAAATGCTGAAAAGAGGTGATTGGCTGAGCTAGGGGGGCTCGGCTAGCTTAGCCAAACCGGAAAGGAGCGACAGGGAACCCCTTAAAAACCCATGGGAATTATTGAAACCCAAACAGAATAGGAGGAACCAAAAACCCATTCTTGTCTAGGGGGAAGTTTTGGGCCAATCAAAACCCAGGCGGGATAATTTTAAAATAACAGTAAAAAGACAAAAAAAGAGCTGATTGGCCCGAAAATGCGGGGGCTTTGGGGATTTCCCCGCCAATCAGGGCCGAGCTACTTTTCCCATTATAGTCTATGGAGAGTTTGGGGGCACTTTAAATTCGGTTTCTCAGCGCCGGTGCGGCATGAAGTATTTAAAAAAAAAATAATTTTTATTAAATGGGGAAAATATTATCAGATAAAAAAAGGGCCGAACCCCTTTTACAAATAAAGCAGTTAAAAAACCCCCAAAAACGCGTTTTTCGCCAGACCGGGCACTACTAGGGATTTGCAATTTGAGGGGAATTGCCGGGGAAAAACAGTAATTTAAATTTTTTTAAAGATATTCTCATTGGTCGGGATAAACCAGCCCAAACAGAAAGGAGCGACAATTTTCCCCTTATAACCTATGGAGGAGAATTGACCAATCAGAATAGGAGCGACAAAGTCCCAAAAAAAATCCTATGGGGGAAAAATTGGCCAATCATATTCAATGGGGGACCCCGTTTTAAAATACCAAGGGAAAAATGCAGAAACGAGCTGATTTTGAAGGGCCCCGGGGGGTCGTCCGCTTAGCCAATCAGACACGCTACTTTTTTAGAGGGTTTTTTGGTTTTTTAAAAGAAATTTTTGAGCGCGCTCTGTGAATGGCCCAAGTTAAAAGAGGCACCGTTATTTTTGGAAACCCAAAGGGGGAGCGAGCGCGCTTTCCCATGGGTTTTTAATGCAATTTAGAAAACAAAAATTTTACTGGCCGAATCTTTTTTAAAACTACAGAAGGTTTTTTCCCCATGTTATATAAAACGAATTTAAAAATATTGGGGGTAAGAAAAAAAAAATTTAATCAATAAAATCCTGTTTTAAATTTTTTTTATTTTTTGTTTTTCCCGGTCAAAAGGGTTTAAAATGGGGGCAAGGGGGGCGGAGTTTTAAGTAAATCCCCGGTATTTACCCCGAGCCCCGCCGCAAAACGGGGTCGATCTTTCTGCGGGGTGGGTACCGGGGCCGCTACCCCCGGGCGTGAATTGCTTTTCCCATGGCGGGCCCAGGTGCAGCTTTTACAAAAATCGGTCCCAAAATCGTAGTCGGGGCGGCAGTAAGGGCCGGGCGGCGGCCCAAAAATTCGTGGTCAGGGGCAGGCAGGAAAGGTTTAGGGCAGGGGCAGGGGGGTTTTTGGGGTTTGGAAAAAATAGCAAAGGTCTGGTACACGGGAAGGCGAGAATACCCCTTTTGGGAATGCTTTTTTAAGGGCCCTGGCAAAAAGGGGTGGTTTGGGAAAGGGAAACCTTAAATAGGGGAACGCCCGGGAATTTGCCCCCAAATTTCCGGGGCGGCTCCCTTTTAAATTTCCAAAAAGGGAAAAGAGCGCCGTGGCCCCAGGGAAAGGGCACGCTTTCCCTCGGCCTGGGAGAGGACGCGGGGCGGGGGCAGGAACGAGGTCCCGGTGAGTCTCCCGAGTGCTGCGGACTCACCCCCCGCTTTGTCCCGCGGCCCAGCGGCGCCAACCCCACCCCGGGAAACAAACCCGGGGGGGGGGGGGGGGCGGGGCCCCGGGGGGCCCCCCGCAGCCCGGGCCGAGGAGGGGACCCCCCCGCGACACGGGGTTGCTGTTTTTTCTTGGCCCGAAATAATGCAATCAATGAAAGTGGGTTTTTTTGCAAAAAAATAAACGTACCAAAAAACACCACAAAAAAAGCCCCTGGGGGTGAAAAACCCCTGCAGTGTTTTTTTTTTTTCATTTTTTTATATTTTTTATTAAACCCTAAAAAAAAAATCATTTTTTTCTTGTAGTTACAAAACTGCAAGCCCATAATTTCAAAGCACAAACACCGCGCAGTGCACCAAGGCAGATTTCTGCCTTATATATATCTACTCCCATCTACACCAGTGGTCACATGACTCCCGGGGGCTTGGTGAATTCTGGCCACTAAAAGGGCTTTTCAGACCCCGTGCACCCAAATTGCCCAAAACTTTTGTGGGGAAATTTACTATAAAAAAAAATTTAAAGGGTTTTTTCACTTTTTTATTTCAATAATGGGCATATTTGTTTTCGCCCTCATTGTTTGATTGGGGCCCGGGCCCACCTCTGGGGGTTAACATGGGTGGGAAATTCCAATTCAGCAGAGCAAACACCGCCCGGGGGGAAAAAATCCGAATCCCGTTCATGTCTACGGAGAGTCTTTTAAACACCCGTTTCGTTTAGAATGGAGGGTTTTGAGGCTGGGTTTTGATGATAGGGGGCCATCCAGAGGTTGGGCCCGACCTAAAACAACGATGGAATATCCTAGGAACGCCCTCATTTTTTTAAAACATGAGTCAATCCCCCTAATCCAAAATAGTAAAGAAAAGGGGTCACACTGTTCTTTAAAGCATCAAATAAAATGGGGAATTTGGAAGTCCAATAGTATATAACAAAGCCCACATTTCTTTCTTATTTTTTTGTGTTTCCCTATAATTAAACCCCGCAATGGACTTGATGATTTTTAAAAAGGGAGTGAAATTTTAAAGGGGGGAGGGGCAAGCTGACTTATTGCACTTGGGCCCAAATAAACCAATTTTGCTATGCCCCTGCCCCCTAGGATCCCGTTTGGGAAACCCGTGTGGGGAAACCCGGCACAAGTGTTTTTATTTTTCCCCTACAATGCCAAAACAAGGCAACTAAGGTATTATACAGTGTCAAATGAAATCAGCAGGCTGTCTATGTAATGTACAGACATGCTTGGATAATCCAGTGAAAGAGACACATTGTTCAAAACCAGACAATTCCTTCAAGAAATATCCAAATATTCCAAGAGCATCTATGCAATCTTTTCTTTTTCCACATAGTGTTGTTTTATGTAGATTAAATTGGTCTTTACAACTATGTATGATAAAATAATGGTCATGGACAACTCTTGGGAAAGAGAAAGCTTGGAATAGAGTTATAATTAAAGACAAAGTAACCAACAAAGACTGAAAGGGAGATTTGTGTCACTTTTTCAGAAGGTTTTTAGCAGGAAGTCTTACAAATTTTTTTGTTTTTCAGTGGGTACCGGGGAAAAAATTCATTCCCCCTTTACATTTTTTCTCTTTTTTTTATTGCAGCCCTTTTGGGAAGAAACCAAAAAAAATTCATTTTTTTTGCTCATTAATGTGCACTCTGCACCCCATCTTAAAAGAAAAAAAAAAATTATTAAACAAGAAAAACTGAAATATCACATGGTCGAAAGTATTCAGACCATTTGCTCAGTATTGAGTAGAAGCTCAAAGCTCTTCTCCCACAATTGATTAAGTTTGGCTGGACGGCAAGGTTGAGGAAGAGTTGTGGTCATCCCAAACTTCTTCCATTTAAGGATTATGGAGGCCACTGTGCTCTGTGGAACCTTGAGTGCTGCAGAAATTATTTTGTAACCTTGGGCAGATCTGTGCATTGCCACAATTCTGGCTCGGAGCTCCTTGGGCACTTCCTTAGACCTCATTATTCTCATGTGCTCTGACATGCACTGTGAGCTGTGAGGTCTTATATAGACAGATGTGTGCCTTTCCTATTCAAGTCCAATAAGTTTAATTAAACAAAGCTGGACTCCAATGAAGGAGTAGAACCATCTCAAGGAGGATCAGATGGAAATGGACAGCATGTGAGTTAAATATGAGTATCACAGCAAAGTGTCTGAATACTTAAGACCATGGGATATTTCATTTTTTCTTGTTTAATAAATTTGCAAAAAATTCTACATTTCTGTTTTTTTTTTTTCTTTCAAGATGGGGTGCAGAGTGTACATTAATGAGCCAAAAAATGAACTTTTTGGATCTTACCAAATGGCTGCAATTGAACAAAGAGTGAAAAATGTAAAGGAGTCTGAATGCTTTCCGTACCCACTGTAAATAAAAAGAGTTTTGCCATTTAATAAAGGATATGCCAACACTGATTTGCAGGGTCCAGCCTCTGGAACCTCCACCAATCCTAAAAATAAAGGGGATGCAGTGTTGGCTCTAGAGGTTTGTTGACCAGCAATCATAATGTGATAGCATATTCTAGTGAAGAGAAAGATGAAAAAACCCTTCAACATGTGACACAATGGCCTATCATGTGTTTGACATTGAAAGGGGTTGTCCCCTCAGGCTGTGGGTGGTTCTATGTCAGTGATTAGCATCTTTATCTTCTCTGTAACTAGCTGACTTATTACACTGACAACTGCAGGAGATGTTTCTCTTCAGTAAAACAAAATGTAGATGTACTGTGAGGACTGAAAACAGTTGCTTATCTGTAATTTTATGAGAGACAATTAGTTTGCTCCAGGCTGATGTCCATGGTGATGTCACTCCATGCTCTCTGCTCTCTCAGCTAAAATCAGATAACAGAGTTATGGTCAGGTAACCATAGAAACCTGTGTGCACTCACAACACTTAAAATATCGCTTATCCTATGACTAAAGTAGAATCTGTTGACAAATGTATTTAGAAAAAGTCTTCAATTACCTGTCCCTTCATGTTGAAAGCTAATCTTTGTAGTGAGAAAACCACTTTAAGGGTAGAGCACAGGTACTGTAAAGTTACCCTGAGCAGAGTTACTTTTGCAATGAGGCTTCAATCTAGTCTATTCTAAATACAAGAATGCATTTTTAGTAACTCATTCATGTCTGCAGGTTGACTTTGTGTGCCTCTGCTTTGTGGTTCGATGTAATAATAGTACAAGGATCATGTAAGATCTTTCTGTTTTGTTGCCATTTCAAGATAATTACGTAATAGATTTGTACTCTCTGCATTGCATTTGTTGATTCAATCTGGAAACATTTCGTAAAAAAATTAAAACATGCCCATTTCAGATGCTAAATATATCACTCAGTTTTTCCTTTTCCCGTTAATTATTCACCAAGTAAATAGTTTCTTTACAATCTTATGTTAAAACTAGCAGCAGAGGAGTCTGAAAATGAAAGCTCTTTTCATTTATGGTAGAATCAAGGCAGGGCAGGTCTCAGACACAGAACTTGTGTAGAATCCTGAAGAACATTGTTCCATGATTCTTTGAACTGTTTTTACTTCCAATGACTGTTGATATCTATAATTTTTAAGTTTTAAGTGGCTACATGTGATTAAAGTAGAAGAACTAGATCTTTTACAGAAAAGGGGGTTACAGTAAATTACAAATCCCGATGTATATGGTGTTTTAATAACTTAATTTTTATAGATTATGAGTGACTGGAACTATGGGTGATGTTTGCAGTTCTGTTTCCTTCCCAATAAAACCTTTTGTTACAAATTCTGGAAGTTAAAGGGGCTTTTTTTTTCTTTGTTTAAAAATTGTTTAATTTTAAAGGGGTAGAAAAGCCTATTACCAAATACATTGCTTTTCTGATTTTGCTTCATTTCAGAATTAGAGCAGTTCCCTAATATAGACTAATAATCACAATGTATAAGTCACTTAAAAGACTATTAATAAAGCCTTCATTATACAACTGTCAATAATAATGATAGTACCTACATGAACACAAATACAACAATAAAGTCAGCTCACATAGTTTATGTACACCTTAATGATACAGGTCTTAGGACATGAATAGATCAATAGTTGACCAAAGATGTAAAAAAATACTACTTTAATAAACAAAAAGGACAGGGTTGGACTAGCTCACAAGGGAGCAGGGGAAACTCTTGTTGGGCCCCTTTGCTATGTAGATCATAGGCTGTTTTTCAGAGAGAAAGGCAGAGAAAGAGAGGTTGAGAACAAGAGTCATATGCAGTCATGTACAATAATTGTAGGATAGGCCCCACTTATAACTTCCACTGGTGCGCCCTATGATTCGACTCCACTGGTGAGCCCTATTATTCGACTCCACTGGTGAGCCTTATGAATCGACTCCACTGGTGAGCCCTATGAATCGACTCCACTGGTGAGCTCTATGAATCGACTCCACTGGTGAGCCCTATGAATCGACTCCACTGGTGAGCCCTATGACTCGACTCCACTGGTGTGCCTAGACACACTATTATTTTCACTATTAATAATTTATGTTGTTCTCTTTTAAATTTTAACTGACATACTTTAGAAATGTTTGATTGATTTAATTGATTCAATGGATTGCTGTATATGTACAGTAGTTTTCATTTTTAAAATTACTTATGTATCAGTAAAAACACAACTCAGTCCATTATAATGTAAAATGTGTTCTAGTCAGTTTAAGTTCTTAGTTTCATTAATGCCGGATCATTGCATTTTCTTGATCATGTGTGGCCAGACTAAAGGAATTTTCTGTATTTTAATGATATTTCATGGATATTTTTAGCATTTTCTCTCGTCACATTGAAATTGTAAAGCTGTGTCATCACAGCGTTCATAGGACCTTTCCAGCATTACCATGTCAGCATTTAAACGTTGGCCTTCAATTGTGTATCATGTCGCAAAAATAATTTTGCAGAAACCAGAAATGTAATTCCGTCTTTGCAGATATAAGCATTTTTATAACTGTCTTTTTGCAATGTGCCACAGAATTCAAAATAGAGGTATGTCTAATGGGAATTTCAGCATACTTTTCTGTTATTTGGAATATTTTTGATCATATGTATCCCAAATAGTCACATTTTTTGTTCTAGGAAATTTTAATCAAACTTTTAAAATGAATATAAAGCCTCTTTAGCTCCAAGTAACAAAGAATCTAACTGAATATCCCTGAGATAATGAGCAAATGGCTTTTTGGATCTCTCTATTATCTGTTTGCTTTGTGTCTGAGGACTGAACCTCAGGCACTGCATGTGAATAGTGAAACCTTAAGGCCATGTTCACACGGCTTAAAATGGGCCATATTTCAGTCCGTAATTACGCGCCGAAGTGCGCAAATTACGGGCTGAAAACGTCCCATTCATTACGGTAATTCACAGTTCTCATAGAGAACTAGGGATTACATCTCCTCTCCCTGCTCGGCGAATCCGCCAGGCGGGGAGATAAGTGACATGTGAATTACCAGCGGCGTATACGCGCCACTGGTAATGAAAGTCTATGGGCCGGCGAAGTGCCAGCCTCCCGCTCCCGCCCCGCCCCCGGCCACACGGCGTAATTGCGGGACGTAATTACGTCCCGCAGTTAAGCCGTGTGAACATAGCCTTACATTTTCTTAGCAAGGGAGTTTTTCGTCTATTCCCAGTGTGCTTTGTAGTTTGCTGCACAATTATAAAATATTGAGGATGAAACAAATGTATGAACGGGGCTGCACCAGTATTCTGATGTGATTAGAGGCCAAAAGCCCAGCATAGCCCTACTCTGTACTGTAGATGTATGAACAGTCGTACTCCAAACTTTGGCACAATCTGCGCCGGCCCCGACACTTTGTAATGCTCCAAAGATGTGGGGCATTCTGGGGGCGTCACGCCACATTCATAGACACATTTATGAATGTGGAACCCCAAAACTAGGTGCATAACTGTCAGAACAGCCAGACCAAGTTAAAAGTGGTTTGTCTGATCCCAAAGTTGTCTTAGTGGAACTAGATTTGCCATTTGGGCAAAAAATATCAATTATTTTTCAACTTATACCACTAACATAAGACAAACAAATTTATGATAATTATCAAACTAAATAAAATTAAATAGTAAAAAAATAAATATAACACTATATAATATAACATTATATAATATCCAAAAAATATAAAATTATCTCCTATAAAATTTAGATAAAATCTAAAATTAATATTACATTAAAAAATATAAATGAATTAAAACAATACAGGATCTACTACAAATTCCGTTTTCACTCAGGTAGTTATGGAGTTAGTGTAGTTTTACCAGTGATTACAAACACATCACAGCAGGCTAAAAATAACAGAAAAGGTATTAGAATTACATGTCAGTGATTAGAAACTATGGTAGTGATCTTGCATGGTGCACCACAAGTCTCAGCAAGTCGAATAAAGGCTAAAACCACTGACAAATTTTTGATGAAAAAAATTTAAACGTAACATTAAAAGGTAAAAAATTTATTTTGTAAGATTTTAATTATAAAACTATAAAAATAAAAAATCTGAACAAAATTGTATTATTAACATAATAAATTTTACATTAGAAAAACAACTCAATGAACTGCTTTAAACTCTATTGAGAAGAACATAAGCTCCTAAATGTCAATTTTTAGTTAATGTTTTTTTTATTAATCCAAGGCTTTCCCCGTGTCAATCTCAAATTTGTGGTTTGAAGGGGGCAAGAGTAATAGTATTACTGCTAAATAGATAAAAACTGTAAAAATTTGTTTTCTGTTACTTCTCTTTCTATGAGACCGTGCAAAATTTATTGGTTGATTTTCTACTGAAAAAATTAAATTTTTAATAAATTTTGTTCGTTTTTTATTTTCCTTTTTACTACATAAATGAAACAGTTTTCATCAGATGGTGATCACTTGGAAATTTTAATTTTGCTGTGTCGCCCTTTTGTTAAATACACCCAAAAGCAGTTTCACTGGGACCTGTGGTGCACCAAGAAGAGCATACCCTAGTTTTATTCCCGATTGCTATTCTAATGGCTTTTCTTTTTTTCAGCCCGCTGTGATGTGTTTGAACCCTATTAATACTATAATAATGTATTTTTGTAGTGCTGTATTGTTTTCTAATTTTATTTTACTTGACCCCCAAGTGAACCCTAAAAGTATTAAATGACCAGCACATTTTTTTGTTTTTTCCCCCCTTTAGTTTCAAAAAGTGTAAATTTTTTTTTTTTTAATTGGGCGTTTAGAGCCTCATTTTGTTAGGGACAAGTTGTACTTTTTTGGGGAATAGTTTAAGTCCACTTATAAATTATTGCATAACTTTTTTCCTTAATTTTTTTCCAATTTTTTTGTTTTTTAATTTTTTTTTTGCACCACTCACACTTCACACTTAATAACTTGTTAGATTAAGTTTATTATGGTTGTGTGGATACTAATTGGGTTTTTTGTGTGGTAATGTAGGCACAATTTTTTTTATTAATTTTATTTGCATTTTATTATTTTATTTATTTTTTCTACACTTTTTTATGTTTTTTACTTTTTTTAAAATCCCATGAAGGGATAACTCGGTTACATTTTTTTCACTTAGTAATGTATTACTAATACATTAAACAGCACTCAATGCAGCACACAGTCTGCCCTGATCGCTGGCTTGTTACACAGACAGTCCTGGGGCTACTCTAGGTTCCCCAGGACTGACGTGAGCCTTTCCTGGGCTCTGTCTGATCACTGGAGTCCCAATCACCCAACAGAGCAGGGGAAAGCCCTTTGATTACACTGCGGTCACGAAGCACAGCAATCAAAGGGTTAAGCAACAGGGAGTGGATGCTGTGCTGGGAACAGGGCTGTGTAGTACATCCCTGTTCTCAGTGCTGCTGCGGCGCCTGGAGACGCAAAGCCCAATTTCTACAGCAACGGCAAAAGACGTTGCTGCAGACAAACAATCTGAAATGCCCGCCGCCAAAAGATGATGGCCGGTCGTTAATGGGTTGAATTATTATTAATATTCTAATATACAATTTCTATAAATAAATTCTATATGATTTAATTAGACATTAATTTTATTTTATATAATTTTATATTGATTTTATATTATTGGGAAATTAGACTATGTTTGGTTTTCAATAGAAAGTGGATTGGGGTTTATACATTGCATAGTTTGCTCTGGTAGATCAAAAAGGTTTTTATATAAAAAATTGTGATTCATAGAAAAACTGGGAATAAAAACTCTCTTCTTTTGCACTATTTACAACAGGCGTCCTCAAACTACGGCCCTCCAGATGTTGGGAAACTACAACTCCCAACATTCCCACTGTTATAGATTGTTTAAATGCATGATGGGAGTTGTAGTTTCTCAACAGCTAGAGGGCCGCAGTTTGAGGATGCCTGATTTAAAATTTACCAGGCTCTTTGTGTAATTTCATATTTCAATAGGAGTCCTAAATCTGACACTTTTAACATTGTAGTAAGAACCCCATTTCTATATGTTCGTTAGGGCTAGCATAGGTGGTAAATAGTGATGAGCGATTACGTTGACTATCGTCATGGGGGTCGGATAGGGGTTTCGATTATCGGCAATTATCAATAGTATCGATAGTCGTTATAGATTATCGCCGATGAACCATTAAGTCTATGGAGGAGGAACAACACCTTCAGTCATACACCCAAACAGGGATGGAGAAGCTGAATTCAACATCCACAACAGTCAATTGGATAGTGCTACACTTAGGCAACACACTTTGGTTATTAAAAGCCACAGAAAAACAACCTCACAGACATTCACTATCCCTGTCTTGTTACCACATGCCTGAACCTTAAACCTGCATACACCTCAAATTTAAAAGTGCTAGAAGGCAGTATGATTTGAACCATCCTTTTACTTGAACTGGACATTGAATATCCCGTCCTGGAACGGCAGCATGAGGCCCAACCTGCATGACCCAGATTAAAAAGTGCCGCAAAAGGAGTCTTTCAACCACCTTTTTAGTTGAACTGGACATTAAACTATATCTGGTCCTGTCTACCCAGTATGACATTAAACCTGTCTGACCCACAAATTAGAGAGTGCTGGGAAAAGGAAGTCTTTCAATCACCATTTTAGTTTGAGCTGGACATTGATATACCTGGTTCGGTACCACAGTATGACCCATTAACCTGTCTGACCACAGATTAAAAAGTGCTGGGGAAAGGTGTCTTTGAACCACCATATTAGTTGAACTGGGACATTGACTATACCTGTCCTGGACCGCAGTATGACCATTTAAACCTGTCTGACCCCCAATTAAAAAGTGACGGGCAAAAGGAGTCTTTAGAACACAACATTTTAGTTGAAACTGGAAATTAACTATATCTTTCCCTCTACCGCCAGTATGACCTTAACTGTCATGACCCACAGATTAAAAGTGCCGGATGGAACAAGGAGTCTTTCAAACCACCATTTTAGTTGAAAATGGACATTGACTATACTGTCCTGGACCACTGTATGGACCATTAATACCTGTCTGACCCCCAAATTAAAAGTGCCGGGGAAAAGAGTCTTTGATCCACCATTTTGTTGAACTGGGACATTTAAAAACTATATCTGTCCTGTTACCGCAGTATGACCATTAAACCTGTCTGACCCCCCAAATTTAAAGAGTGGACGGAAAAGGACGTCTCTTGAAACCACCTTTTAGTGTTGAACTGGACATCTAACTATAATCTGTCCTGTATACCGCTGCATGTCCATTAAACCTGTCTATCCAAGATCTAAAAGTGCCTGGGGGAATAAAGAGTCTATCAACCACCATGTCTAGTTGAACAGGGACTGGACTGAACCTGTTCTGGACCACAGTATGACCATTAAACCTGTGTGACCCACAGATTAAAAGTGCGGAAAAAGGAGTCTTTGAACCACTTTTTAGTTGAACTGGACATTGACTATACATGTCATGGGTCCAGCATGAGCCCCAAACCAGCATGAGCCCCAGATTTAAAAAGTGCCGGAAAAAGGGAAGTCTTTCAAACCACCATTTTAGTTTCACTGGACATTAGAATATACCCTGTCCTGGGCCACAGCATTGAGCCCCAAACCTGCATGGGACCCAGATTAAAAAGTCCCGAAAAAGGACGTCTTTGAACCACACATTTTAGTTGAACTGGACATTGACGGTACTGTCTGTACCACAGCATGACCCTAAACTGTTTGCCCACAGATTCACAAAGTGGCCACTATGCTATTTCTGTACCGGTGACTGTCATTTAGTGATATTTTTTGGTAACTGACAATTGTTTACAGAAATTTATTTAGGGAAAGTTTTTATTTATAGTTTTACATTATTATCATTTGCTTTTTTTTCAGTGTGATAACATACAACATACACCCTCCTCCCTGCAGTTTTTAAAGTATTTTTTTACATGGTGTAGTTGTGTTAATTCATCCGCACACCCCCATAAGTAATAAAAATGTCTCCCTCATCATCCCCCAAAACACTTTTAGTTGAGAAGACATTTGCCCTCCTGCCTTGCTGAGGAGTGTTCAGCCAATCAATTCAATGGTTTCATTTTTCCTCCAAATCCTTCTTCAGTGAATAGGGACAGACTCCCCTGGACATCAAATGATGTGCCCCATAGTGACTACAGCCCAGAAAAATTTTTAAGCTCTCAAATTGTGCAATTTGTGTTCCAGCCTGGGGCCCGTTTTGACACTTCTGAACCTCACAGAAATCACCTTTTTCAAATCTCGATTTTTAGAGAAATTTGAAGCTCTCCTGATTGCCCTAACGGTTGAGAGCCAGTGCTGCCGTCAGCCATCTGATTTTAACACGAAGGTCCAGCTGCCTGGGCCAGACTTACAGTGGGCGCGGGTGATTTGAGAGCCCAGGCTAGCGTCTTGTCAATCTATTAACACGCAGGTTCAGCTGCAGGGCGGCGGAGTTACAGTGGGTGCAGGTGAGAGCCCAGGCTGGCGTCCGTTCATTTCTTTTAACTCGGGTAAAAAATGGGCCATTATGACTCAGCAACGAAAACAGTCGTGCTGAAGCAAAGTGCGGAAGCGGAAGTGTGAGGTAAGACCTCCAGCCTTCCTCAGTACACAGTCAAGACCTGGGTAGCGCTTGCCCCTCCGTATGAGTGCGGACCAATTGAGCTTCACTTGGAAATACTGGTGGTTAACGCTCCTGTTCCACTCAAGTGCCCTTTTTCTTGGCATTCTTTTTCTCATTTTACTCAATGTGCTGGAGGAAATTGTCTCTGTCTTTGTTCTCTGTCGTGCTCCATACTCCATGTCCTCTGAATAACTACATCTGGTCAAGTTTTCTGTACCTCCCTTGTACAATTCAGAGGAATTTTTTTACCAGCTATTTTGTACATGCAAGTTTTTTAGTAGTTTAATTCTAGGAAAACACATTTTTAAAATAGGATGGAATCCCACCATGTCTTTGTTTCTCTTTTTTAATTATATTAAATGGGTTGTCTCAATACAGGGATGCAAGCTATGTTAAAGATCTTGCAAAAAACAAGTCATTTTGCAATATGTGTCCATTAACAGTGTCCTACCTATTCCTGTTTCTGACAGCACCATCACCCTTGAGCCACTCTTGACACTTGTGAAGAACAAATGTTTGTTAGAAACCACATTTTTTACAATCGGACCTGTAGTCTAGCTGCATTTCACAGCAAAATGCCCCACAAAATTCAAAAACATGACCCTTGAGCCACTTTTGACAATTGTGAAGAACAAATGTCTGTTAGAAACAATTTTTTTTTATAATGGACCTGTAGTATGCTGAATTCACAGCAAAATGCCCCAAAAAATTCAAAACATGACCCTTGAGCCACTTTTTGACAATTGTGAGAACAAATGTCTGTTAGAAACACATTTTTTAAATAGACCTGTAGTATTGCTGCATTTCACAGCAGCATGACCCAAAAAATTATAAAAATGACTTCTCAGCCACTATAAAAATTGTGATGGAGAAATGCCACTTAGAAGCCACATTTCTGTTCCAAAGGACCATGATTATAGCTGTATCTCACAGCAACATGACCTCAAAACCATTGACAATGCGAAAACTTCTAAAGATAAAGTGAGTAAATGGAATACGGTGTTGTCATGAAACCTTGCTGTCTTTTACAGTCTCCTCACAGCAAAACCCGCAAAATGAACTGTTGGGAACTGAGAATAAAAAATTGCAGTAAGAAATGATCATTTTAAAAAAAAGTTTTCAAGAGGACCATTTCTGTTTGAAGAGGAATGTGAAGTAGACCGGCAACTAATCGGTGACCTCGGCAATTGGGGCCACAACATCATCAGAGATCCATGCCTGATTCATCTTGATGAAAGTCAAACGATCCACATTATCTGTGGAAATCCGGATGCGTTTGTCTGTAATGACTCCTCCAGCTGTGCTGAAGGTCCGCTCAGATATGACGCTGGCTGCTGGGCAGGACAACACCTCTATGGCGTGGCGAGCGAGCTCGGGCCATTCGTCCATTTTGGATACCCAGAAGTCTATTGGGTCCGGAACCATTACAAAAACATCGGTGTTGAGACGCAGATAGTCGTGTACCATGATCTTAAGCTGGTCTCTGTGTGTTGGATGTGTTCCCCTTTTGCATGCGTTGGTGAGGTGGTAAATAAAGATTGCCAGAGGTCACCATTGGCTTCTGCCACCTTGCCTGCTGCTGCCGCTCAACGCTACTTGGCACTCTACTGCTGTCACGTCGCTGATGTTGTTCCACCGTGACATTTAAAGGGAACGTTGAAGCAGACGCAAAAATGTCTCCAGTTGATCAATCAGCAAGGTCTCCATTTCCTGCATTTTACTCTCTATTTGGGTGGGTGGAAGGAAAGTGCTGAGTTTTGTTTTGTACCGGGGATCCAGGAGGGTGGCCACCCAGTAACTGTTGTTCATTTTGATGGCCTTAATGCGAGGATCATGTTGGAGGAAATGGAGCATCCAAGCACTCATGTGAGAGATGGAGCCTTGATTTCCCAAGCCTCTGGGTCGAGGGGCACTAGCAAACTGATCTTCACATTCTTCCTCCTCCGCCTCAAATTCACGCCAACCTCTTTCCAAGGCATGAACGTCGGTAACATCTGTGTATAGGAATACTCCTCCTCCTCCTCTCGCTTCTCCGGCACAGCTTCAACACAGCCCTGACTTCTCAGATGATGCACCCTGAGAGCTGATGCGCCGCCCTTGCACTAGCCTGGACCCGAACCACTGCCTAATGAAGACCGATAAAATTGTGAAACTGTCGGGCCTTGTGGATTGACGGGAGAGAAAGTCTCCGTGTTCCCATCTGTTTCCGTCTCCTCCTCCGTCGCTGGTGGGACCTGATTTTTCAGAGTGTCCAACGATCGTTCCAGAACTAAGATCACCACAATGGTCATGCTGACAAGGGCATTCGTCCGCGACTGACCATTTTTGGTGGCTTCTTTCAAAACTGCGAAGGTTGGTTGCAGAGCTCTTTCACCTGCCTCCATCTCGGTGGGCTCAACACCCGAGGTCCGCACGCTGCTTGTCAGGCCATTGTGTCACTTCAGTACCTGGTAATGGCATTGCGCATGCTGCACAATCGCTGGAGCATGTGGAGGGTGGAATTCCAGCGTGTTGCCACGGTCAAAACAATGAAGTCGGTTGACGGGGAGGCGAGTCGTGAAGCTGCCAAAGCAGGACAGGGCGGATTGAAGCAGGGTGCGAACAGCGGAAGTGCGAACTCAGACCTCGAGCCTTCCTCAGCAGGCAGTCCAGACCCGTGTGGTGTAGCGCTTTAGAAATTTCTGGACGACAAGGTTCATGACATGTGCCAGGCAGGGATGTGCTCCAGTCTTGCGTTCGTAAGGTCGGCCAGCAGATTCGACGTTATCGCAACCACCTTGCCTGGCAACAAGGTTCTTGTCACTCAGCCAGCGCTCGGTTCTCGTTGCGGTGAGCCGTCCACAGCTTCTGACCTGTGTGTGGACGGTCTCAAGGGACAGATTATTTCAAAACGGCCTGGTTTTCTCTGGGCACGTGATGCCACCAGAGGACCTTGGGGAAAGAGCCCTGCACATCCCTGCGGTTTTGAAGACGGCTGCGCCGAGCCTGAGTGACCAACCGTCACCCCCAGAGACATCCACCAGCTCAACCTCAGTGAGCTGTCACAGAGATATAGCTTGGCCTTGGCCGTGCTTTATAGTCCATTGTCGTCGGTGGTTCAGATGGACTTTTCTGAGCCACAGATGCAGACATCGGCTCTGTATATTTTAGATGATCACGTGGGCTGGCCAGCGGCAGGGACAAGCTTTTTGTGCAAGAATATGCACTGCTAGCATCTTGCTATTGGAGGGCAAGGCAAGGGACATGACATGGCGGATAACCCATACTGTGTCCACAAGCCGGAATGGCAAACTTTTCTAAGGCAAAGCCTGGCAATGCCGTACATTAGGCTTTTTGCCTTTGGGTTGGTTTGGGTTAAAGTGTTTCTTCTGCTCCCAACTGGAAGACAGTAAAGGCTCGGCTGCTAGAATGGGGCCGACTGTACGTCGGTGAAGGTCGTCAAATGGCGGAAGGAGAAGGGGTTAGGATGGGTCTCTGGTGGTGCTGGTGGTACTCGGGACGACAGTGGAGCTGAAGCGGAGGCTGATCCCCTGATATGACTTTGAGAGGACATGGGCAGCTGAGGAACGCTTGGTGTTTGGCGAAGGTGCGGGAGACACGTGGTGTGACAGTGGTTGGAGGCCCGGCATGGTTCTGGCCCTTTTATTGGCCAAGGTGTTGCCTCATCTTCAAATCATGCATTCGCGCATGTGACTAGGACATGTTTGGTGGGTGGTAAACACCTAGGGATTTTGCCTTACTTATGCGTTTACGGCAAGGGCGGCATTGACATCATGGGTGAGATCAGAGCGCTTGCTCAAGAAGGCCCGGCTTGGAGAGGTTTGGATCCTTTTTGACGGCGATTAAGCGAGAGGGGGGTGGTTTCGGCTGACCGTGGCTGGGCGGAATCATATCAGCGGACTTCTGCGGGACGCCTCTCCTTTTTGAGAGGGTGCCCGTACTGACCACTTCCCCATCGTCTTATCCGTCGTCCATTGGATGAAGCGCGTCGAAGCAAATCTGCTGAAAAGACCAGTTGGATCCAGCAATGTCACCATCCATAATCACAACATCAGGTTGACTTGGTCGTCTGACATTCTGCAATCCTGTGCTGCGGGCTACAAGAGAAGAGGGATCTGCAAGGCCGTTGCGACCGCCCGGGAATTTTTGCGATTGAACGGCTTCCTTCTCCTCTCTGGATGGCATCAGCTAAAAACTTGGGAGTCAGTGCAGAGGAAAATCATCCTCCTTGGCCCTCTTCATCTTTTAACATGCCTTCATGACACAACCGCAGTTTGTCATCAAAGAGGCTTCAGAAAATGATTACTCACAGTAGGTGGTACAAAGAGTTGGACATTTGGGCTTGCCTTCGTTCATGATTGGACGGATGCTGATGATGCTGATGAACGACCATTTGTGGTCGCGACTGGAGGACGAGGATGTATGACTGCTGGATGCAGGTTGCATTAACACTGAAGAACAGATTGCGACGCTGTTCTTTACTGAGATTCAAGTGCCTGGTACCTAGTGTTGACAGGCTTGACGGTCCTGCAATCGACAATAGCTGGCTTTGCGTGTTGTCGCCAGCACTGGAAGAGACCTTCTCTAGTACCTCTACCTCATGTCTCACTCCCTCTTTGCTTGATTACAAACTGCATTTTTCGCTCCATGTTCAGAAAGATAAAATTTGAGAGGGTATGGAAGAGTTTGGAAGTCTTTATTAAACCGAGGCAAATCACAGCTGATTCTCCAATCCCTCAAATCAAAACAAATTTTGCTGGATTAATTTAACAGCAAGGTGGCTCTATCAACAAGATCTTGACTGGGCAAAAAGTGCAAAAAACACGTATCTGAATGTATAACGGATATAAAATGGTATTTTTTGCTCCTTTCAATTCACTGTAGTGATACACAATTGCTGGATCAAATTTAACTGCAAGGTGGCTCTATCAACACATCTGGACTGGGCAAAAGTGCAAAAAAACACGTAGCTGAAATTTATACGGATAATAAAATGGTTGATTTTGGCAATACTCAATTCACCTGTGGTGACTACACAATTGCTGGGGATTAAAAATTTAACATGCAGTGGCTCTATAACAAATCTGGACGGGCAACAACGTGCATAAAACACGTATCTCCCCCGAAATGTATACGGATATAATAGGTATTTTTGGACCTATCCAATTCACATGTGGTGACTACAACAATTGCTGGATTCAAATTTACTGCAAGAGGGTACCTCTATCATACAAATCTGGACTGGGCAAAAGTGCAAAAAAAACACGTAATTCTAAATGTATACGGATAATAAAAGTATTTTTGACATCTATTCAATTCACTGTGATGGGACTACACAATTGATGGATTCAATTTAACTGCAAAGGGTACCTCTATCAACAAAGATGAACTGGGCAAAATTGAAAAAGAACACATATCTCGAAATGTTATACTGATAATCAAAGTGGAGTTTTGCACCTTCAAATAGACCTGCAGTTATTAAAGAAGGATCTGTATTCCTAATATAAGTTCAGGCTGCCCATTATCCAGGTAATATTTCAACAGTAAACTGTTAATAATAAAGCTTTGCATGCAAATGTCTGCAATACAATACCAGTATTCTTTAAAGAGCTTGGTCTGTGTTCGCCCGCGCCCCCCGCACCCCACGTGACTTTACACTGGTAGATGCTCTTTTTTTTTTTAAAATCTCTGCTAACTACATAAAATCTTCAAAATCTCTGATTAAATGAGTTCTAAGGGATCAAACTAAAAGTAGTGCTGTGTCTTGTGAACAAATAGAATAATTTCGGCCTGAGCTGTTTGCACAGTGGCAGAGTGCAGTCATAATGCTTTGAGATACTGACCCCCAATGATCATGAACAGGAAGGGCTGTTCTATTGTAAAACGAGGTAATGTTGATTTTTACAGCCATCGCAAACCATACAAATCCCAGTTCAATGACGGTGAACACCCACCATCTCCACCCTGCTTCTATCTGTAAGCTGATTTGCTGGCCGCCCAAAATGGACAGGAAGCGCGAAAATGGCTGCGAAATTAATAGAATAGAATTATGCACAGATTTTAACCTAATTTTCGCGGAATATAAAAAAGTCTCGATAAAACAGGTAAAATACCGTTGCCGATTTTCAACTTTGTCGATAATAATCGCTCAAAACTAGTGGTAAAGGCTTGGTTTCCACAATTATCTATCACTTTCCCCAGGTAAATTGCTTTTTATGTGCAATTGGTAGTTAGAAACAGGTAGCGTTTGAAGTCTCAGAAACCATGATCAAAATGTCAATAAGATCAATATGTCTTTGATTGAATCCAGCTGAAAATTTCAGTTCACTGGTTATCTTGTTCCCACCAGACTTTCACACTTATTTCCAGGGATCTTCTCTTATAGCTTTTGAAGTTATGATAATAAAGGTTTCATGTACCATATACGGTGAAAATGTCCAAATATCTGTAGATTGTAGATTCCCATTTGCCATCTTATTTTGCCTTTTTTGTCTTTTTTCCCTCCTTAGGTTTCTAATTGTTCATGCACAGCAGCTTAAACACAGAAGAGTCCTATGACTCCATCATGACAACTACAGTATATTTAGTGTTTTTGTTCCAGTTGCTAGAAGCCGTATGAAGGTTTTCATAGCTGCCATATTTAGTTTTCTATTACTTCATGCCCGAGGCAGCAGATAATAGTGCCGCCATCTTTGTATACTTTTCGGCATTGTTTTTACAATGCAGAATGGTGTACTGGCTCATGCCCCCTACTGGTCAAGTACCCTAGCGGAACATAATGTTAATAAGTTTAAAAGTATAAAAATTATAACAAAATATTAAAAGTTAAAATTTAAATCAACCCATCCCCTTTTGCCATTTTACAACTAAAAAAGTTACACATAGGGCGACATGTATGAATCTTGCCACGTCGGAGCGCATGTTTCCACCAGTTTTCCGGTGAAATTTGCGCCTCATTTATGTCGGTGCCGAGGTGTGCTCATACATACCATGTGAAGTCCACCGCGCCTCGTCAGTGTGTGGGGCGCAGTGCGGGACTTAGACGCAGTGCGGGGCTGTGTCTAAGATTCGCCGCCCAACGTAGTGCGATCATATATGTCGTGTAAAGTCCGCCGCGCCCCGCCAGTGTGTGGGGCGCAGTGCGGGGACTTAGGCGCAGTGCGGGGCTGCGCCTAACATGTATTCCGATTCGAGACAGGCTGGAAAGCAACGAGAAATCATTAAAGATGTCCATGCAGCATAGAGTATGAATCAAAAAATCGCCTTTATAAAGGCGTAAAAAATTCTCTGAAAAAGAGCTCAAACCTACTAAAAAAAAATACATAAAATCACTTTCCAAAAATCTAGAACGGCGCTACATTGGGAATTTGGATATTGAAAATTGCCGGGAAATACAGAAATTCAAATTCTGTAAGCTCTTCTCATTGGTCGGCAGAAACCAGCCAATCAGAATAGGAGCGACAGTGAACCATTATAACCTATGGAGAAGTATTAACAATCAAAATCAAAGGCGGGACAGTTCAAAATACAGTAAAAATGCAGGAAAGAGCTGATTGGTTGAGCTAGCGGGGGCTTGGCAATCCTGGTCAATCAGAAGAGGAGCGACAGGGACCCATTAAAACCTATGGAGAAGTACTATTGACCAATCAAATTCAAAGGCGGGACAGTTCAAAATACAGTAAAAATGCAGAAAAGAGCTGATTGGTTGCGCTAGCAGGGGCTTGGCAATTCTGGCCAATCAGAGCGCGAGCTACTTTCTCCCATTGTAGTCTATGGAGAGATGGGGCACTGAAATCTCTGCGCCGTGAGGCGTGGAGTATTAGTAAATAAATAGTCTTTTATTAAGTGTAAAATATTATCTGAAAAAGAGCTGAAACCTTCTATAAACAAACATAAATAAAAAAGCTAACAACGCGTTTGTGCCGGACGGGCTTATTGGGAATTGGGTATTCGAAATTCCGGGAAATACAGTTATTCAAATTCTTAAGGTCTTTCATTGGTCGGCAGAAACCAACCAATTAGAATAGGGCGACAGGAAACCATTAAACCTATGGAGTACATTTGCCAATCAAATTCAAAGGCGGGGGAACAATTCAAATACAGTTAAAAATGCAGAAAAGAGCTATTGGCTGAGCTAGCGGGGGCTTGGCTATCCCGGCCCAAACAGATCGCGAGTACTTGTCCCATTTAGTCTATGGAGAATCGTGGCAAGAAATCTCAGCTCTCAGCGCCTGCGGCATGGGGTATGATTAAAAAAATCTTTTTTATTAAGGGGTAAAATTATTATCTGAAAAAGAGCTGAAACCTTCTATAAACAAACTATAATAAAATGCCCAACAATGCGTTTTGTCGCCGAGACCGGCGCTACATAAGGAATTTGGATATTGGAAATTGCGGGAAATACAGTAATTCAAAATTGTTTTTAAGCGGGTTTCATTGGTCGGCAGAAACCAGCCAATCAGAAATAGGGGGGACAGTGAACCATTTAAAACCTATGGGAGAAATATTGACCAATCAAATTCAAGGCGGGGACAGTTCAAAATACAGTAAAATGCAGAAAAAAAAAGAGCTTGATTGGTTGAACTAGCGGGGGCTTGGCTATTCCGGCCAATCAGAGCGCGAGCTACTTGTCCCATTGTAGTCAATAGAGATATCGGGGCAATGAAATCTCGGCTCTCAGCGCCGTGCGGTATGGAGTGTGATTAAAAAAATCGTTTTTATTAAGTGTAAATATTATCTGAAAAAGAGCTGAAACCTTCTATAAACATAAATCAATTTAAATCCCTAACAATGCAGAAAAAAAACCAACCCAAACAGAATAGGGCGAACAGTGAACCATTATAAGCTATGGAAAAAGTATGGGACCAATCAAAAGAAAAGGCGGGGGAAAAGTTCAAAATACAGTAAAAAGGCAGAAAAGAGCTGATTGGTTGAGCCAGGCGGCAGATATGAATCCACCAATCATATGTAGTGTGTCTATTTTGAGTGGAGAAAGAAGGGCGCGATAGAAGGGCGCCCCAAAAGTTATTATGTCTTGGGAAATATTCTAGTACTGTGATTGGTTGGGGGGAGAGGTTTTCGTCGGCTTAGCCAATCAGCGGCTGAGCTACCTTCTCATTTGGTTCTATGGGGAAAAGAAATGCAGAGCGAACTCTTGTTTGTGATTGGTAAGTTAAAAGAGGGCGGTTATTTGGACCAAATGGGGGGAGCGAGCGATTCTTATGGGTTTTCTAATGCATTCAAAAGCTTTCTGTAATAAAAATGTAATGCCGAAATTTAAATGAAATACTCCCAAAGTTGTCCCGTGTGAAATTAAAAAATGATCATTTTTGGGGGTAACGAAAAAAAAAATTTAAATTTTAATTTAAATATTTTTTTTTTTTATTTTCTTTTTGCCAATGACCCCATTTTTGGGGGTTAACAAAAAATAAAGAAATAAAAATGAATTTTTTGAATTAATATTTTTTTTTTCGTTACCCCCATTTTATTGTTCATTTTTTTAGGATGGGGTCAACGTGAGTGTAACGGGGAGTGGATCCGCGGGCCAAGAAAGCGATGATATTAACCCCAAAGCCAGGGAACGGAGTCTAAGTGCCCCCGGTTTTCACAGAGCCCCGCAAAGGGGATGGACTGTGGGCGGAGGCTCCCAAGGGTTACCCTGCGTGACTTGCTTGCGATGGCGCCGGGGGGGTACAGGTGGTGAAAAAATCGAACCCGGAGGCGTAGTCGGGGACAGCAGAAGGTCGGGGGCAGGGGGGGCGAGGTTTAGTAGAGACGGGCAGACGGTCGGGCAGGCGGCAAACAGGCAAGGTCAGGAAACGTAAGCAGGCGGGACGGGTACAAGGGGGAAAAATCAAGACTGAACTCTATACATCAAAACGCTCCAAAAACACCAACGACTGGCGCGAGGGCAGGGGGGGTTTTCCATTTTAGGACCGCGGCCGTTTTAAACCAATTAAAGGCGCGGGGCCCTTTAAATGGACCAGCCGTCCGCCCCGCCCTTAAAGCAGGGATTATGCGGCGGGGGCTGTCAGGCTGGAGAAGGGAGCGGGGACTGGTAAGTGGGGTTTCCCCCGGGAAGAGGAGAAGGGCCCGGCTGGGACCCCCGAAAAGGGGGCGGCCCCCGGGCGAGCGGCGGCGGCGCGCCTGGGGTGACAGTACCCCCCGCCCCTTTCTCCCCCTCTTCCTTTGAAATTTAGCGGGGAGATCAGGGACAGATTGGTCTCAGGTTCCCATGAACGCTCCTGGACCGAACCCCTTCGTCGAAAAGGTAAAACCGCTTCCCCCTACTGTCTTTTTTGCCAGCACTCCTTGACCTCAAATGTTATCTGTGCTAGAAACGGAGAAGGGGGGGAAGGTCTGGGGAGAAGGGGGTTCAGCCACGGCTTGAGGGGGCAGTAAAAATGCGTTGGTACGTAAGTCGGGGGCGGCGAGTTATAGGGGGGAGGGGGGTTCAGGCTGGGCCCCAAAAAAGGACCCAGGTTTTTGGGGGCCCCAAAACTTGAAAACTGGGCACCTTAAAAGGAGTATTTGGGATAACCAAACCCTTTTCCCTGGCTCAATGGGGGCGGGGGCCCTCGGTCCCTGTCAGCTGCGTTGGTGCGGGGAGAAGCTGTAGCGGGCCCTGACGCGTGAGTTGCCGAGAGCCTTGTGTCCTTTCTTGGGCATCCAGGCAGGGGGAAAAAGGGGGGAGAGGTACTGAGGGGGGGTGGGGGGGGGGATGAAACCCAAAAAAAAAAAAAAAAAGGGGGAGGCCCAGGGATTTGACTTAAGAGTTAAAAGAAAACTTGCCAGGAGGAAGTCGGACCAATTACCCTGACGATGGGACACAAGTCCCGAAGTAGGTACCCCCCCCCCTGTTCCCGTTCTACCTCCCCCGTTAGTTTGGGGGGGGTATGCAGATGAAAATCCAACTGAATTGCATGAAGCACGGGCCCCCCCAAAAATTTAGCGTTTAAACTGGTCCCCTGGAAAAAATTTTGGGGCCAGTGGGGGGCAGGGGGGTCCCCGGGCAGGGGGATAAAGGGGGCCCATTTCGAGAAAATGATCGGTCCCCACCCATATGACCGTGTTTTCCAGATGAAGGGGGAAAGTCTGTGACAAAGTCCATGGGAAAAGGGTTTCCGGGTTTTTCCGGCACGAAAGGGGGCTGAAAAGGCCCGCGGGTTGAGGGAGGAACCTTTTTTCGGGACAGGAGGGGGCCAGCACAAAGTCCCGACGTCTTGAGCAAGAGTGGGCCCCCAGTAGTGCGGGGGGGACAGCTGAAGGGATTATGGATTCCTGGAGCCCAGCTGTTCGGGAAGAATGCCCCCTCGGGTTTTCTGGCCGCCAAAACCAGGGCCAAACTTTTTCCCCGGGGGGGACAGTTGAGATCCAGGGGGCACCCTTGAGAGGCGTTAGGGGGGGCAATGTGCTGTGGAGGAGAGTCAGCCCACCGTATCGAGGACGAGATAGGGCGCAGCTTTGACTTCTTCCAGGCGCCCAAAAAGTTAGCGGAAGTCAAAACGGGGAAGAAAAGCGACCATCTAGCGTGAGGGATTAGGCGTTGAGCGACTGAAAAATTTTGGGGTTTTTGGCGGTGAAAATATAATAGGGTGAGGCCCCCTCCCGCAGGGGACGCCATCTTCTGAGCCGTTTATGGGGGTAATTGCGCCCATGGATAATTCTTCTCGGCCCGGGAGAAAAAGTTTTGGAGAATGGGGGGTTCCCCCCCCAGTATGCAAGGGGTTTTCCCGAGGAGGACCTTTGGAAGCTTCTTGAGCTTGGGGGCAGGACTTGGGATTGGGGTTCTTCTTGGTTAGAGCCACCAGGGAGCACAAGGTTGAGAAATGTGGGTTAATTGTTTTTAAAAATTTGGGAAATCCCCCGGAATTTGAATGGCCCGGAGGCCCCGGTTGTGGCCACTGCAACCTGCGGAGAGTTTTGGGGGGGATCCACCGGAGGCCTTATGAGACGAGTACCCTAAAAAGGGGGTGGTGCGTTGGTAGAGGACATTCTCTGGCTTGGCAAAAAAAAATGATGGGGACGGAGTCGCCTGAGGGCCTGGGGCCCCTTTGGTGGCGAATGGTTAGGATCCGGGGGGGGGGAAAGATAAGGATATCGTCCAAGTAGACAAAAACACGCGTTTGGTAGGTCCCGGAAGATTCATTGACGAAAGTTTTGGAATACAGCAGGGGGTTGCAGAGACCGAATGGCATAAAGTACTTTGGAAGTGGCAATTCCCCCGATTTTTAAAGCTGTTTTCCCTCGTGCCTTCTTATAGGTTCAAAAATTTTAAGCACCCGAAATCCAGCTTGGAAAATTTTCGCGCACGCGAAGGTCGAAAAATTTCCTATCAAGGGAGAGGGTAGCGGTTTTCTTTATGGTGATTTTTTTTTAAGCCCCGTAGTCATGCGGGCCGGAGGACCCATCTTTTTTTTCCAGAAGAGAAAGCGGCGGGGGGAGAGAAAGGGCAGGAAAGGTAAAACCTTTTTTTTGGAGGTTCCCTTTTATGTCCCCCGACATCGCCTTGTTCCCGGGGGGAGGTGGATAACCCCGGCCTCTGGGGGGAGTCCCGCCCGGTTGCGGTCAATGGGGGCAGTGTAGGCCCGGGGAGGAGGGGGTTTCGGTTTCCCCTTTTGAAAAAAAAAATCCGCAAAGTCCAATATGGCTAAAGTAGACCTGGGGGGAGGTTGGCAGACTTCGGGAAGCGACCCTGAGGAGGAGTTGGGTTTCAGAAGGCACGTGGTGACACGGAACCCCCAAAGCATGATTCACCCGTGCTCAATCCCCAAGGTCGGGGGGTTTTGGTCCTGCAGCCCAAAGGAGCCCAGAAAGGGTTTCAGGGAGGACGAGGCAGGGTGAAGTGGCCGTTTCCCTTTGAAAGGGCCCCCAACTGAGTGAGGGGAGCCGTAGGAAAAGGAGGGTCCCTTAAGGATTTGCAGACGAAGGGGCACAAATTGGGTTTCTGAACGGAGTCACCGGGGGGACGAAACCTGGCAAAGTTTGTGGTTTGAAATTTTTCCCGCCGATCCGAATCTAAAGGGGTGGCCTGAAAAAGGTGCTGTCCGGAGAAGCCCAATGTAACGGGATGGTCAAAGGGGGGGGGAGCCGTTCGACACCCAGGGTTGCCCTCCTAGGCCCCAGGTGCGGAAGTTTTTCCGGGGGGACCGACGTCCCCCTGAAATGGCCCGGGAACCCCCAAAAAAAGAAGCACAGCCGCTTCGAGACGCGAGAACGTTCCTCCTGGGACAGGTGGGGTCTTCGACCCGCATGGTTCCCTTTTAGAAGCCATCGGGGAGGGAAGGGTGCCCCTGGAACGTGGGGGCCCAAGGGGAGAAAGGCGTGGGGACGGGTTTCCCCTTGTAGGCGGGGGCCCTTTTTGCCTTTCGGCGAAGGAATATCCTGGGTGGCCCCAAAAAGGTTAGGGGATCCCAAGGCGTGGTAGACCCCACGGCGAGGTCCTTATTCGCCACGAGGGGCCCTTTCCAAAATGTCGCCCCCAACGTTGCTGTTCCAGTCCAGCTCCCAAGCGGAAATGCGAAACTGCAAAGAATATGACGACGTGGTGTCGCCCTGACGAAGCCCGGGCAGTGCCGGGCAGGAAGAATACGGCCCCCGGTTCCTCAAAGCTGTGCGGACCCCTGGAGGAAGGTTTGGAGGTCAGCTGCAAAGGTCCCCCGATCCCATGTGGGGTTTTGCCCCAAACCCAAAGGCTTCTCCGACAAGGGTGATTATTTAAAGCCACCTTGGCACGCTCTGTAGGGAAAATTTGGGGCCCCATCTTTTCGGGGGATGGTGCACTGGTGTGAAATCTCCTGCAATTCTTGGGGGGCTCCCTCGTAGGAGAGGGGGATGGCGATCGGAGGGGTCCGAAAACCGAAGCAGGGTGGCAAGGTGGGAGAAAGGATTTTCAGGGAGGGCGCAGCCCGGGGAAGGGGGGGGTGCAGGTTCTGCATCATGGCTCTAGCTGGTCGATACGTGGCTTGCTGGGCGACGGCGTCGTGAGTCGGAGATCGGGGGAGAGGTACCTGGCGGAGTCCATGGCCAGTCTGTACTGTAAAGGAGGAGTGGATCCTCTGGGCCAACGCAAGCGATGATAGCTAAGCCACGCCAGGGAATGGAGTCTAAGTAGCCCCCGGTTTTCACCAGAGCCCGCCGCAAAGCGGGATGGACTTGCTGCGGCGTGAGGCTACCAGGTCGTACCCCTGACGTGACTTGCTTGCGATGGCGGCCGGGGTACAGCGTGGTGCAAAATCATAATCCGGAGGCGTAGTCGAGGACAGGCAGAAGGTCAGGGCAGGCGGCAGAGGTTCGTAGTCAGAGACGGGCAGACAGTCATCGCAGGCGGCAAACAGGCAAGGTCAGGAACGTAAGCAGGCGGACTGGTACACGGGAAATCAAGACTGAACTCTATACACTCTAAACGTTCCAAAACGCACCAACAGACTGGCAGCGAGTGCTAGGGGCGTCTACCATATATAGGACCAGCGGCCGTCAATTAACCAATTAAAGCAATTAAGCAGGGATTATGCGCGCGGCGGCTGTCAGAGCTGGAGACAGAAGCGGGGACTGGTAAGTACGGGGTTTCCCGGGCAAGAGGAGATGGACAGCCGCAGCACCCGTGCCGGACCCCGTGCGCACAGGGGGACGGCCGCGGCAAGCTGCGGCGCCGCGCGCGGTGACAGTGAGTCCTATCATTTTATTTCTGCCATGTACAGTTTTATTACAGATTGCATTAGAAAACCCATAGGAGCATCGCTCGCTCTCCCATTGGTCCAAATAATCTCGCCTCTTTTAACTTAGCCAATCACAAACAGAGCTCGCTCTGTATTTCTTTTCCCCATAGAACTCTATGAGACGGTAGCTCAGCCGCTGATTGGCTAAGCAGGACGAGCACCTCTTCCCCCCAACCATAGTACTAGAATATTTCCCATAGACAGCGCCCTTCTTTCTCCATTCAAAATAGACGCACTACATATGATTGGTGGATTCATATCTGCCGCCTGAGCTCAACCAATCAGCTCTTTTCTGCCTTTTTAACTGAATTTTGAACTGGCCCGCCTTCATTTGATTGGTCCATTCTTCTCCCTAGCTTATAATGGTGCACTGTCGCTCCTATTCTGATTGGTTGGTTTCTGCCGACTAATGAGAAGAGCTTAAACAATTTGAATTACTGTATTTCCGGCAATTCTCTATATCCCAATTCCTGATGTAGCGCTGGTCTCGGCGACAAACGCATTGTTAGGGATTTGATTGATTTATGTTTATAGAAGGTTTCAGCTCTTTTTCAGATAATATTTTACACTTGATAAAAACTATTTTTTTAATCACACTGCATGCCGCACGGCGCTGAGAGCTGAGATTTCATTGCCCCGATCTGGCCATAGACTACAATGGGACAAGTAGCTCGCGCTCTGATTGGCCGGGATAGCCAAGCCCCCGCTAGCTCAGCCAATCAGCTCTTTTCTGCATTTTTACTGTATTTTGAACTGTCCCGCCTTTGAATTTGATTGGTCAATATTTCTCCATAGGTTATAATGGGTCCCTGTCGCTCCTATTCTGATTGGCCAGGATTGCCAAGCCCCCGCTAGCGCAACCAATCAGCTCTTTTCTGCCTCTTTACTGTATTTTGAACTGTCCCGCCTTTGAATTTGATTGGTCAATACTTCTCCATAGGTTAAAAAGGTTCACTGTCGCTCCTATTCTGATTGGCTGGTTTCTGCCGACCAATGAGAAGAGCTTACAGAATTTGAATTACTGTATTTCCCAGCAATTTCCAATATCCAAATTCCTGATGTTGCGCCATTCTAGATATTTGGAAAGTGATTTTTTTTTTTTTAAGGTTTCAGCTCTTTTTCTGATAAGGTTTTACACCTAATAAAGGCGTTTTTTTTTTTTATTAATACTCCATGCCGCACGGCGCTGAGAGCCGAGATTTCTTTTGCGATCTTCTATATGTTTCCTCTCATGCTCCATTCTCGCTTCACTTTGCCTCCGCCGGATCATTTAGACCAGAATCAACCAGGTCTGCTTGTCGGAGCTGGCGAGAGCGCTGCAATGCGCTGCACTTTGCTGAGCCGCAATCGTACATGCCTTGGAGTTTTCGAGCGCTCCGCGTCCAGCCCCGGAACGCCCACACCACGCCCATTGCATGCCCCTTCCTGCGAGGCGCACCTGAAAGTGGCGAACGCTGCGCCTAACATCGCATAACTGCGTCCAACAGCGGATTCGGGCCGGTGAGGCGCAGGTTACGTCAGAAAACAGGGGAAAAGCCCGTTCATACATGTCGCCCATAATTGGTATTGCCATGTCCGTAAACGTCCAATATAGCATTAAATATCCTGTATGCTAAACACCATAGCAGAATACAGATAACATATAATTTAGACCGAAAAAGTGAATGCCATAAAAAAAAAACTCCCCCAAGCATAGTGCAAGTAAGTTTTTTTCACATTAGTATTTTTTTCGGTTCCCAAGTATATTTTTAGGGGTGAGGTAAAAGACCCCCATCAAAAGTACACCCCTTGCCCGCAATTTTAAAGGCCATATACGGGTATGTCTACAAGATAAAAAAAAATAAAAAAAGCTTTGACTTTTTAAAAGGGCAGGACCCATTTATTTTGCCCGGGATTTAAGGAAGGGATTAAATGTGTTACATTTATCATAGTTTTGATAATTCTGGCGCATGTTTAGACTGTCTGGTCTAACTTTACCCCTTTTATTTGAAAATTAGGGGGGCCCAAATTTTTGATGTATGGCATCGTCCGCTAAAGAAACTTTCACCTTTTCGGGAAACCCAAAAACCCCCTTTTACCAAGACCATCCCACTTTTGTAGGACGAGATGCAAAAAGTGCCCTAAAAAACTGTCAAAAAACACAAAAATAAATGGGGTGTTAAGCGGTACCCTTTTTTTTTGGGAAAGCAAATTGGGCAAAAAATTCTGGTGCAAGTGCCCCAATAAATGTGCCCCATTGACTTTATCACGGGGACAGAAAGTTCGGGATATGAAAAATTAAAAAGAACGGGAAACAGTTATGGCCCCAGTTACAAAAAAAGGCAAAAAAAGGGGCTGCCCCGTCGAAAGGAGAAATTTAATTTCCCCAAAGCATATAGTACACCTTTGGGGAAATTTAAAAGGGGGACTTTTGGGGGCTTTTCTTAAATCTTAAAATCATTCTTTTTTTTTCCCTAACTGGGGGGTTGGAAAAAAGCGGGGGAAGACGGTTTTTCCTTTTTTTAAATTGCCTTTCCCTTTAGCCTAGAAACCCAGTGTTAAATTTGTTTTTAGGGGCATTCCCAGGCAGCTAGCTAGTTTGGAGTTGCACTATGTTCTTCTTTAACTTAAGGTGATTTCTATTTCTTCTTATAATGCATTTTTTTAAATTCTTGAGATAAAAATCTACTCCTCTATGCAGCTCCTATCTTTTTATGTTTTAGTGTTTTAAAAATAAAAAAGTCACATACCTAATATTGTAATTAGGTTTACGTCCATTTATGAAGAAGAATGTGTACTTAACCTTCCTTTAGTGTTAGGGTCGTACCGACCGTTTTGGGTTTTTTTTAAATCCCATAAAAAATTCTACTTTACATTTTTTTTATTGCTTTCAAGACTTTTTGCTTTTTCGGGAAAATTTTTTTTAAAAACCCAAAAACTTTTTAAAATTTTTTAATTTAAATTGTAAAATGTTCTTTTTAAAAATTTTAACATTTGTGTTTTTGGGGGGTCAAATTTCGACCCGGGTTCAAATAAAAGAGAAAAAAAATCAATTTTAAGCCCCCAAATCAAAAACCCCAAAAACCCACAATATAAACCAAAGCCCACAGCCCCAGCTTACCCCTCAAATTTGGGTTTTAGGGCCCATGTCCAGGCATGTAGGGGCAAACAGTTTTACATTTGGGGTACTTTGCGAGTATACATCTTCAGTTTACACCTTTGCAAAAAATGAGGAGAAGTTTAAAGATGCAACCCAAAAATTCGGGAAATTATATCTTTGATGTTAAGAATCAGGGAAACCCCACAGCAGCAAATGTTACAGATGAACAGGTTTCGGGAGGAGGAAGATGATGGGGTATAAAACCGGAAGACACAGAAGTTCGTTCGTCTGATGAGGGGGGTCCCAGTGCTGAAAAATGCTCCCGCTGAAAGATTCAAATCCAAAAGTGGCAAGTTCATTTGGGCCTCAGAAACCTCCAGATGTACATGGCGGGGCAGATGCTGCAAATTTTCATAAAAATGCCCCGGGGATCAAAAGGGTTTGCTGGAAAAGATTTAAGTGACATAAAGACTTTGTTTTGACTGTTTATCCCTTTTGTAAAAAAAAAAATTCATTATTGCTTTGACAAACCTTAAAGGGGAAAAAAAAGTCCACGGAAAAACCAGGGGAAAATGCCTTTTCATGATGATGACGGGGAGGGCCTACTTTGGGGGTTGTTCTTCTCCTTGCTGGAGTGTAAAAACCCTTTGCAATGAGGCCACTGTTAGCCCTCTGGGACGCATCGACAGGCAGGAATTTTTTCCCCGGGGCCCTTTAATCAATGTCATTTTAAAAATTTTAAAAATTTGTATCAAGATTTCCTCAGATTTGAAACAGGGGAAACCAAAAACAAAATCTGACAAACTTGTTTTCCATCAGGGATTTTTGGGAGAAAATTGGGTTTGAAAGCTCCTTCCACTTATGTTAAACCCGGGGCCAGAGGTGACAGTAGACGAACTTTTTTCTCCCTTTCCGGGGAAAAAATTGCCCCCTTCCAGCAAAAACATCCCAATTTTAAGCCAGAAAAAATTTTGGCATAAAATCTAGGAGCATGTGATGCAAAAAATAGCTATGCAGGGGAATCTACAGATTTTTCAACGGGCAAGTCTGCAAGAAGCACCCCCTAAAAAAAAACCCAAAGGAAAACATGTATTTTCCCGGTATGGGCTACTGGGGCTGCGGGTCAAACATTACTTGTGAAAAATATTTTTTACCAGCCTTTTTACCTTGGACAAGAACTTCTCAAAAAGAAAACAACCCTGGTTTGGGGACAAGTGAAAAAAAAAAAACCTGAGCTGGGCCCCCCTGAATGGTTTAGAGAAGGAGGGGCCCCCACTTTCCCCAAAGTTTTTTTTTCAGACATACCCACTGCTTTTTCATTTTGCCCAAAAAAACGACGGAATGTGGTACGTGTCCCCACTTCTCAAAAGATGCTTCTGTGTCATCGGAAAAGGGCAAAAAACCCAAAAAATTTTCCTGGACTATTTTAAAAAAAACAAAGGGAGGAGTCGACAAACCTGGCAAACTGACTTTCCACCTTCACTTGCCAGCGAATGAAATGAGATGGCCCCAAAGGGGTTTATTTTCCAACATTTTTGATTTTGGGGCCCGCATACAATGCCCTTTGTGTTGTGGACCCACATTCACCAAAGGGTGGGTTTTAAGGAAAAAAAACAAAAACGGGGGGGATGTTTCTTGAGGAATAGGAAGTTTCCTTGTCAGGGCGCACATTGGGCCAAAAGGGAAAGGGTTCCCCGAGACCCAGCCGCTTTCCCGCCCTTGGGTCCGAAAAACTCCCGAGGGTCAAAAGTGCTTTGCCCACACCCCCCCAGCAAACAAAAAGCATCCACCAGCATCCCCCTCCCAAACCCGCCCTGCCTTAAAAAATCAACCCAAAAACAGCCACAACCCCGTGAGGGGGCCCCCTGATTCTAAAAAAAAGAGGGGTCAGGTCTGCCCTAGAAAAAAAAGGGAAAAAAGACAAGCACATCATGGGTTGCCTGCAAAAAATACCTCTGCAAAGAACACACAAAAAGTGTCACTTTTTGCCACCATGCATCTAAATACTAATGTATCTAAAAATAGTACTTGGGTTTTGTTGTTTTTAAATTTTTTTGTTTTATTGTTGTTTGTTTTTTTTGACCCAGAAAAGCTTTCTTTTTATTATTTTTGCTATTAATTTTTAATATTAAATTTTCATCTTTATTTGTATTTAAAATTCTAAAAAAAAAAAAAAAAAAATTTCGTTTTTTTTCCTTTTTTTATAAAGTAGTTAGATTGGGGGCCAAAAATTTACCGAAACAAACCTTGATGTTACTTGAGTTAAAAGGGGGTTTTTCTGTCAATGATTGGGTTTTAAATTAAAAAATCCTTTTTAAAAAAAAACAGGGTTTGCAATTTTATGTTAATTTCAAATGTCCTACTGATTTTTAGTTAAACCCTGTTTAAAAATTTGTAAATTTGTCAGCTTCTTTAAAAATTTTTATTTGCAGCTGGGCCGTTGCTCCTTATCTCAAGGCTGTAAAGGGCTGTATGACTCATCACCTTTTGAAAAAGGTCTGAGCAGAGAGCCCCTCCCGCACAGAATGCTTCTGTAGTTGGGGGGGGGGGAGGACTTGGGTTCTGTGTCCATGCTGCCTGGATTAACCCCGTGTTTTGCCGCTTTTCCCCCTGCTCTCTAAACAGATAGATGTGACAGAGGACCCTGTGTTTTTAATATAATTTATGATGTTTTTGTGGACTGTCACCTATAGTAATAGAACGATAAGGGATGTTTAAAGTTTTTTGCTTTGCTGTACTAGTGACACCCTCCCGAGATTGTAAAAACTTCCCAGTGCCCGTGTTTTTTGTTTGACAAAGTAAGCTAAGCAGGGGGGATAGGAAAATTTCATCCCCCTGCTTGGTTTCCCCACTCAGATCAGCCCCTTTCCCGTCTCCTGACTGTGGAGACAGCAGCAAGAGCCTGCAGCAGACCCCCGGGAGGCACACAAGGGTTAACTTGGCAGCAAACCCCACCGGCCCCCCCCCCCCCCCTTTTCCCCGTGTTTTAGAAGTTAAGGAAGGGAGAGCTTTCTGTGGGCTGGAAAGGGGAGGGGAAAAAAGGGGGGGAGAAGGGCAGACAAGCTAGCATGCCCCTCAATTTTAACTCCCAGCCAAAAGAGAGAGGGGGAAAGCTTTTAATGAGAAAAAACTCCTTTAATAATTTTTAAAATATATATATATGGTTTTATTTTTTTTACATTTTAAAAAATGTGTTCTAAAAAACCTTCAGTAATAGCAGGTAATATAAAAAACCCTTTTTAAAAAATTTTTATTTTTCTCTTGAGGGGTTTATTTGAAAAAATTTTTTTATTTGAAAATTTAAGGGTACGCTCTCAAAAGAAAGGCCCCGGGGGCCCCAAAAAAATATTAAAAACAATCCCTTCCCCTGGTGAGAAACCCTAAACAAGGTAAAAGAAAAGGGTTTTAAAAAAACCCAAAATTTGGGTCATAAATAAAAATGTTTTTTAGGGTATCCTAGGGGTATTTAAGGGCACGGGTCATAACCCACCCGTTTTAAAATAAGGGGAAAAAGTAAAAAGAAAGCTAAAACTGAGAAAGGGTTAAAAATATTAGGGACAGCCCAATGATGTGTCTGTCTTTGAAAGCTTCGATTTTTTGGGCAACTTTGGGAGTTAATTAGAGACACACTGTGGATTTATTTTAAAGCACACCGAAACACACTTTTCTGTGTGTATAATCTGGGAATTTAAAAAGAAACACCCAAAGATTCAGGAGAAAATTGGGGACTTGCACAATTCTAAATTTCCCTTTGGTGCAATCTCCAGATCCTAAAGGGTTTCCCTCGTTCATCTTAACAAACTTTTTAAGCGTACAAAAAAGCCAAAATTCCCTCTCAAAAGGGATGGGTTTTTTGTTGAGAGATCATCGTGCTTTGGTCCAACATGTGAATATCAACCCAAGAAAAAAAAGAAAAGACCTTGAAAAGATGTGGAGAAGCTGGTAAGATTGTGCTTTTATCCAAAAGTGAAACGAGTAAACTGTTCAAAATGGGCTGAAAGCCATCTCCCCAGGAAGAAGCCGCTACTCCAAAAAAAAACATAAAAAAACCCAGTTTAATGTTTGAAAAAGGCACACGGAAAAAAAGACCTACATTTTTTGGGACATGCCCTGTGGTTGATATAACTAAAAATTGAATTGTTTGACCTTTAATGTCATCATTACTTTAGAGGAAAAAAGGGAGAAACTTGAAGCCCAAAAAAAATCATCCCAACTGTGAAACACGGGGGAGGCAGCATCAGTTGTGGGGGTTGTTTTGCTGCAGGGGGGGCCTGGTGACTTCACAAAAAAAGATGGAATATGAGGAAAGAACATTACTGGAATATGAAGCAACATCTCGAGAAACAGCCCGGAAGTTAAAAGCTTGGACGAAAATGAGTCTTCCAAATGGGGGCAATGACCCCAAGCTTTTTGCCAAAAAAGGGTTTCAAAGTGGTTAAGGAACCAAATCAATGATTTTGGGGTGGCCCTCAAAAGCCCTGATCTCAATCCAATTGAAAATGTATGGGCAAAGCTGAAAAGGCAGGTGCAAGCAAGGCGACCTACAAACATGACTCAGTTACACCAGTTCTAGGAATGGGTGAAAATTGCTACCAACTATTGTGAGAAGCTTGTGGAAGGATATCTAAAACGTTTGACCCATGTCATACAATTTAAATAGAACCTGTCACATAGATTATGCCCCCTTGCTGAGGGCAGAACAAGCTAGTGTCAGACCTGCTGTTTCCAGTGCTGTGTCTCTTATTCTGTAAGATGCTGCAGTTTTTGTGTATTTAATGCTCAAATCTGCAATTTTCAGCCAGAAAAGAGTCATTCAAAGAGTCAGTTTTTTTCATACCCTGCCCATCTGAGGCTATGCCTGCCCACCTCAACTGATAAACCTATTACTTTGCATAGGTAGAAACATGTGAATAACTGCCAGTGGGCAGGGCTAGCCTTTGATTGGCGGGGCTAACACCTACTCAGGAATAAGATTTGAGGGGTAAATGCTCTAAAACTGCTGCATCTTACAGAATAAGGCAACAGTGCTGGATAACAGCAGTCTGACACTAGCTTGTGCTGTCCATCAGCAAGGGTGGCATAACCTATGTGACATGGTTACCTTAAAGGGCAATGCTACCAAATAATGAATGAAATGTATGTAAACTTTTGACTTGTGCAGAGAAACCATGAAATATATAAAAATGCTTAAAATTACATCTCTATCCATTATTTGTGGCATTTGAATAATTCTTTAATTATTTTGGTAATCCTTATTGACTTAAAACGGGTAAGGTTTATTCTGATTTCATGTTAGATAGTGAGAAAACATGCTTATGTGTCTTTTTATATAGTGCATGTAAACTGTAGGCTGAAGTATTTTGATGCATAAAAATCAAATAAAGCATAATATATCACCAATAATACATGTAGAACAACACTTCAGCTGAGAAGTACAGTTTCAACCAGGACTGGTAGTATCAGATAAACAGAAAAAAGTCCTGGGCAATTCATTTTACCACAAAGACAAGACTACAAATAAGCGTCTAGAATGTTCCCATTTTTATACTTTAGTAAAAGTTTAAACCCATATTACTACCGTGTTTCCCTGAAAATAAGACACCCCTGAAAGTAAGAGTATAGGCCAGGATTTTTGTTGAATTCCCTTACATAAGGGAACCCCCAAAAATTTAAGACACAGAGGAAATCATTTGGCTGAGCTCCCCATAAACAAGAAAGGGGCTGTTCCCTAAGGGTGGGAGAGAGAAGGTGGAGGGGGATGGGAGTGGATGTTTCCCAAGCCCCACCATCCCAAGAAACAAAGCCCTGGGACATATTGTCTTTAGCAGAGGGGGTGAATGGACCTGGGTCGGGGCGGTCAATGTGGATAGTGATGTTCCAACCACACGTCCCGAACATCCAGGACAGCGAGGACAGTGTAACAGTAAGTGAGGGGTGGTGGTGGGGACACACAGAGCAATAAACTGGACACACACATCTCATACAGGATATGGCTTGATGGGGCATGCTGGGACTTTAGTTCTACAAGTCCCAGCAGTCGCACATTTGCCATCCTTTGAGTTATAGATTCACTGCAAGCTGCCCTAAAAATGTCCTTTACATACAAATATCCTATAGTTTGTGACTCTAAAACTTTATAAGATATACCACTCACCTGGCCAACTTTATTAGGTACACCATGCTTAGTAAGGGTTTGGACCCTTTTGCCTTCAGAACTTGCCTCAATTCTTCGTGGCATAGATTCCACAAGGTGTGCAAGATGCTCAATTGGTACCAAGGGGCCCAAAGAGTGCCAAGAAAATATTCCCCACACCATGACACACCCCCACCGCCTGAACCGTTTCAAGGGAGGAGGGTCCATGCTTTCTGTTTTTGACGCCAAAATTCTAAAACCCTACCATCCGAATGTCGCAGCAGAAATCGAGATAAACGAACCATCTTTTTTTTTCCAATTTTTCAAATGCCCAAATTTTCGATGGCTTGGGGCAAATTGGAGCCTCGTTTTTTTCTTAGCTAAAAGGGATGGCACCGGTGTGGTCTTCTGTGCTTTTAAGCCATCTGCCTCAAATTTCGCCGTACGGGTGTGTTCAGAGATCTCTTCTCCCTCCCTTGGTTGAAAAGGGGTGGCTATTTGAGTCATGTTGCCTTTTATCAGCTCGAACCAGTCTGCCCATTCCCCCTTTGCCTTGGCATCAACAAGGCATTTCGCCCACAGGAAAGCGCTCACTGGATGTTTTTTTTCTTTTTCTGACCATTTTGAAACCCTAGAGTGGTTGTGCGGAAAATCCCAAGACAGCAGTTTCTGAAATTTAACCAGACAACTTTCTGGCACCAAAAAACCCATGCCCTTAAAAGGGCACTCAAATCCCCTTTCTTCCCCTACTGATGCTCGGTTTGAACTCAGGAGATTGTTTCTTGACCATGTCTACAGCCTAAATGCACTGAGTTGCCCCCATGTGATTGGCTGATTAAAATTAATGTTAACGGCAGTGGACGGGTGTACCAAATAAATCCGGGTGGTGTATATACATATACAAACACACCACCCCAAACCACACTATTTTAAAGCATGCTATTATTTTATTTGGGGGAAAAATAAGAACCCCCCCTGAAAATAGACATAGTGCATCTTTAGGAGCAAAAATTAATATAAGACGCTGTCTTATTTTTGGGGAAACAGGGTAACTAATATAAGCTTATTGTAGCAATGATGAACTGGCCACACACCCAAAACTGCATAAGTTAACCCCTTATTTGCCAAGCATACAATTAATATTGTCTGGATTTAAGATGAATATCTTTCTGGGAATACATCCAAAACTACAGTATATTTATCTCTGGGTGTACATGCAATATGAAAGTAAAATATGTTGCATATCGTACCTTGCACCACTATTTTAATATTATTGAAAAAAACTTAATGGTGTATATCAAGACAAGATGGCACATAAGCAGTAATTATCTGTATACTATTCTATTATCATTACAAACCCCAGACAAGATCCAAAAATCAGTTCAGACTCTTAACACCTAAATTAATTCAGACCGCATACCAGTCCCCTAATTTAAAGGGGTTATCTCACCATGCTGTTTCACAGAGCTACCTGCAGCTTCAGACTCACACTTTCTGGTTAGGCTGTGGGTGGTTCTATATCAGCTCTGTATTCCCAACTCTTTTTTTTTGCAGTGAGATGACTGCAGAAAATTTCATCTATAGTTCACAAAGCTAAAGAGTACAAAGCAGATGAAAACCAATGCTTATCAAAGGTTAACAATCTCCTTTGTTTGTTAAAGATACACTCTGTTCTCAAGCTGCCGTCCATCCTGGTGGCGTCACACCTTGCTCTCAGATAAGACAAAGAGAAGAGAGAGGATGGGAGAGCAGAACGATAACTAAAGAAACCTTTGCACACTCAAAGCAGATAAAATACCTCTTTTCTTCTGACCAGGGCAATATCAAAAGAGCAATGTATTTGGTAAAAGACTTGATTTACTGTTCCCTACATGTTGAAAGCTAATCATTGTAGTGAGAAAACCCCTTTAAGATATAATACTCTAGAGCAGATTTGTATACTTGTACTTTTTGTTCCCTGGCTCTTCTTCAGGTCCAGGCAAATTCTACATACATTTGTTTATTGCATCAAGACTTTTTGACTTTTTCAGGAACTTATTTTTAAACAAAATACAATAAAATAAAAATATTTTACTAAAGTAAAATGCTCTTATTAAAATTATAACATTTGTATTGTTGGGGTCAATTTCGACCCAGGTCTAATATAAGAGTAAAAAAACAATAATAAGTCCGAAAACTGAACTCATAAACACAATATAAACCAACAGCCCACAGCCAGCTCTACCTCCAACAACTTGAGTTAGGGACATGTCCAGGCATGTATGGCCAAATCAGCTTACAGTTGGTACTTTGCAGAGTATACATCTTCAGTTTACACCATGCAACAATGAGGAGAAGATTAGATGCAAGCCAAATTCTGGATTATATCTTGGATGATGATGAATCACAGGACACACAGCAGCAAACTGCTACAGATGAACAGGTTTCTGAGGAGTAGGATGATGTGGAGTATCAACCGGAAGACACAGACAGTTCTGATCAGTCTGATGAGGAGGTCACCAGTGCTGAAGCTGCTCCCGCTGAAAGATTCAAATCCAAAAGTGGCAAGATCATTTGGAGCTCCGTACCTTCAGATGTACATGGCAGGGCAGATGCTGCAAATGTCATAAAAATGACCCCTGGGATCACAAGGTTTGCTGTGAAAAGAGTAAGTGACATCAAGACATGTTTTGATCTGTTTATGCCATTGTCAATAAAAAAAAAGTCATTATTGCTATGACAAACCTTGAAGGAAAAAAAGTCCACGGCAACATGTGGAATGACCTTCATGATGATGACCGGGATGCCTACATTGGTGTTCTTCTCCTTGCTGGAGTGTACAAATCCTGCAATGAGGCCACTGATAGTCTCTGGTGATGCATCGACAGGCAGGAATTATTTTCCGGGCAACAATGTCACTTCAAAAGTTTCAAATGATATCAAGAGTCCTCAGATTTGACAACAGAGACACCAGAAACAAAATCTGACAAACTTGCTCCATCAGGGATGTTTGGGAGAAATGGGTGCAGCTCCTTCCACTTATGTTCAACCCGGGGCCAGAGGTGACAGTAGACGAACGTTTTCTCCCTTTCCGCGGAAAATGCCCCATCTGGCAATACATGCCAAGTAAGCCAGGCAAATACGGCATAAAAATCTAGGCAGCCTGTGATGCAAAAACTAGTTATGCATGGAATCTACAGATTTTCACAGGCAAGTCTGCAAGCAGCATCCCTGAAAAAAACCTAGGAAAACGTGTAGTCCTGGATATGACTACTGGACTGCAGGGTCACAACATTACTTGTGACAATATTTTTTACCAGCTATGACCTTGGACAAGAACTTCTCAAGAAGAAAATCACCATGGTGGGCACAGTGAAAAAAAACAAACCTGAGCTGCCCGCTGAATTGTTGCAGATGAAGGAGAGGGCTCCACTTTCCTCAAAGTTTGTTTTTACAGACACTACCACTGCTGTTTCATACTGCCCCAAAAAACGACGGAATGTGGTACTGATGTCCACACTTCACAAAGATGCATCTGTGTCATCAGGAAGTGACAAAAAGCCCAGAATCATCCTGGACTATAACAAAAACAAAGGAGGAGTCGACAACCTGGACAAGCTGACTGCCACCTACACTTGCCAGCGAATGACAATGAGATAGCCAATGGTTGTATTTTCCAACATCCTTGATGTGTCAGCATACAATGCATTTGTGTTGTGGACCCACATTCACCAAGGATGGACTTCAAGGGAAAAAAAACAAGTGGAGGATGTTTCTTGAGGAACTAGGAAGATCCCTTGTCAAGGCGCACATTGACCAAAGGGAACGGGTTCCCCGAGACCCAGCCGCTACAGCCTTGGTCCGACAACTCCAGAGCTCAACAAGTGCTTCGCCCACACCCACAGCAACACAAAGAGCATCATCACCAGCATCCTCCTCAACCAGCCCTGCCTCAACATCAACCACAACAGCCACAACCCCAGTGAGACCACCTGATTCTAAAAGAAAGAGGTGTCAGGTCTGCCCTAGCAATAAGGACAGAAAGACAAACACATCGTGCTTCGCCTGCAAAAAATACCTCTGCAAAGAACACACAAAAAGTGTCACTTTTTGCCACACATGCATCTAAATACTAATGTATCTAAAAACTAGTACTTGATTTCTGTTGAATTGATTTGCTTGATTGATTGTTGTTTGTTTGACCTAGAAAAGCTACTTTTTATTATTATTGCTATTAATGTTAATATAATTTTCATCTTTTATTTGTATTAAAGTTATTTAAAAAAAAAAAAAAAAAAAATCAGTTTTTTGCCTTTTTCATAAAGTAGTTAGATATGGGTCAAAATTGACCCGTAACACCATAGATGTTACTAGAGTTAATAATATAAAATATATATATATGTATATTTTTTTTACATTTAAGAAATGTGTTCTGAAAACCCTTCAGTAATAGTCAGGTAATATAACAAACTTTTTAAAGTTTATATTATTCTCTTGAGGTTCATTTGAAAATATTTTTATATTGAAAATGAAGGGTACGCTCTCAAATAAAAAAGGCCCAGGGGGCCACAACAAAAATATTAAAATCAATCCTTCCATAGATGAGAAACCCTAACAAGGTAACTAAGAGGTAAGAAACAAATTGGATCATAAATAACTGTTTTTAGGGTATCCTAGGGGTGATTTAAGACACGGGTCAAAACCGACCCGTTAACATAAGAAAGAGTAACAGAAAGCTAACACTAGAGGAAGGTTAAGGAAAATGTCTGGTAATCACTCAGATTTGTCGAACTGAACAGTACAGACTGGAATGGAAATAAGCAATTACAAGATTCACCTGATCACAAAGGCAATATAAGATCTTTTTCCACAGTTGCTTTGGGTTGCATGGCTTGTCTGACCTTAAAAGTTTATTTTTATTTACTTCTCAGTTTATTCTTTTTAAATCTAAGGTCATGAATGAAATATCTTTATCTAGTTAGTTTTTTTTTTTTTGGGAAATTTTATTTTCCCTTTTTGAATTTTTAATAGCAAAACCCATTTATAACTTATTCATTGAAAAATATCAAAGGTTGTATCAAGTTTAGTTTATTTGTTGGGGGGTTCCCCTCAGCTCGGGGGGCGTAAATAAAATGTATAAACCCCCATGAAAGTGAAGGACCCCCCACCTTCTGACAAAACCCTGGAACGCGAATAAATAGCAATAATTAAATTTATTTATATCACATTTTTAAAGTGAAATCTTAGTATTGGCAGTAAACAAAAGGGAGACATGTATGAGGGGGTTTTCACCCCTTTTTGGGTTTGTAAAATGTGCCCAAGTGAGCGCCTACGATGTTTAACCCCTTAAAGGGGCCCCCAGCCTTTTTGGCCTTTCCTACCCAGCCTATTTTAAAAATCGACTTTTCCCTTTTATGTGGAATAATTTTTAAAATTTTTATTACCAGTGTTTCAGAGATTGTTTTCTCGGGAACATTTTGCTTTAAGTAGTAAAAAATTTTTACCATACAATCCTTGTTTGTTTGTGAAAAAACAAAATTCATGAAATTTGGGAAAAAAAATTAGCGATTTTGAAAGTTGCAAAATTTCTGCGGAAGAAAAAATTTTTCCCACAAAATAGTTTATAACTAGCTCTCCCTAGTCCACTATGGTTGGCTCATTTTTTAAAAATGTCTTTTTTTTTTTTTACAATTAGGGGGTTAAAAATTTAGTAGAAATTTTCACAATTGAAATTATTTTTTTTTGGGCCCACCCCAGTTCTGACGTGGTTTTGGGGGGCCTGCATTTTAGATCCCCCAAATAATGCCCATCTGAAACTGACCCTTAATGTTTTACAACCCTTTTTTGGAAAGGGTTTGAAACCCCTTTGATATTTCAGAAATTAAAAGCAAGTGGGGTGAAATTTAAAAATTTTTCCTTTTTTGCGATTTTAAATATTTACCCATTATTAATGGATCGGTAAATGGTTCTAAAAATGCAACTTTTTCTTTCCCCCCCAGGTTTTCCGTTTTTGAGATACCCCTTTTTTTTAATATTTGGCTAACCAACCCCCAAATAGGGGCCCAAGGATTTGGTCTTTTTCCTTTTTAAAAGCCCTTTTAGGGGGGGCACCCTTAGGGGCTAAAATTAATAAAAAAAAAAGCCCCCTATGGGAAACATTTGGTTTTGGGGGTGTTTTAAAAGAAGGAATTTTTTTTTTTAATAGGGGAAAAAAAAAAAAATTTTTATACGAATTTTTGCAAAATTTCCTTAACATAATTTGGGAAAAAAAAAATTTTTTTTGTTTGGAACCCCAAAGGGTGCTCTTTTTGGGGGGGGGGTTTGGGGGGGGGGGTTTGGGAAGGGGGCCTTTATTGAAAAAAAGGAAAAGGCGTTAAAATCCCCCCTTTTTTTTAACCAAGGGTTTTAAAGGGGGGGAAAAGGAAAAAGTTAAATTTTTTTTGCTCTAAAATGTAAAAAAAGTTCAATTTTTTTGTTTCAACGCATTGGGCATGTAAATGAGTGAAAAATTTTCTATGGGGGTCGGTACAATTTCAAAGATTAAAGGTTTTATTGTTTTTTCTGTTTTTTTCTTTTACAAGTAGAAAATCATAAAAAATTGCGTTTTTATGTTTCCCATTTGACGCCAAACTTTTTTATTTTGCGTGTGCATGCTGTGTTGGGCTTGTTTTTTTTGGGTGGTTGAAATTTTTATTGGTACCATTTTGGGGGATATATGCTATGTTCCCTTTTTTTAAGGTTTTTCGAGATGTTTTAAAAAAAAAAACGCTTTGGTAGTTTTTTTATTTTTTATTTTTTTAAGCGGTCCTGTCGGTATTTAGACATGGACTTTACTCAGCCGGTCAATTCGATTTCACCCTACCCTTTGTATATTTTTTTTTTGGTTTTTTGCTTTTTTCATTTAAAAAAATTTTATTCAAAAAGGAAAAGTTTTTTGCATGCCTGTCGGAGCCATAACTTTTAAAATTTTTTTTTGCTTGGAGGGTGTTTGGGACTTGTTTTTTTTTCGAGAGGGGTTGCAAAATTTTTTTTTGTACATTTTTTTGGGGGCAAGGGTTTTTTATTGTTTTAAAAAACCTTTTTTGGAGGCCGGGGAAGAAAAAAACTGAATCCTGAGTTTTTTTTTTTTTATTTTTAACGGGTCCAACCCTGCATATCCGGAAAAAGTTTGCTTTACTTTTGGGTTTGCTCGTTTGGGCGATACCCCCTTTTTTTTGTTTTTTTTGTTGAAGACTTTAAAAAAAAAGAAAAAAGTTTTTTAGTGTGTAAAACAATATTTTTATGATTTCTGGGATACTTTTTTTTTTTTTCGATAAGGTTTTTTTGGATTTTTTTTTGCGGGATGACTGACATTTTTAAATTGGTCAACTTTGGGGTTTATAGGGTTTTTGTCGCTTTTTATTCAATTTTATTTTGCGGGATGAAAAAATAAACTTAATTTTGTGATTGTTTTTTTTTTTTGTTTTTTTACGGCGTTCACCTCGGGTTATTAACATGACGTTCTTTGGGGAGGTCTTCGCCGGGGCGTAAAATATGGGTACTTTTTTATTTTTGTCTTTTTTGGGGGATTGGGGGTTTGTAAAAGGGGAAAAAGGGCGGGGGTACGTATTTTTTTTTTTTTTTTTTCGTTTTTTGTTTAATTTTTTTTCATTTTTTTTACTTTTTTTCATTTTTTCACATTTTATTTTTCTTTTCCCATAGGGGTTTGAATGAGAGATCTTTAGTTCTCATTCAATAGGAAAAAAGTGCCAAACTTTTTGCTATGACTGGGTCCTTGACAAAAGCATAAAATGCCGGGGGTGCTCACGGTCCGGCCGGGGGTCGTGCGTCACAGACAATAAGGGATTTTTCTGCCTTGTTGGGGTCTGTAAGGGGCGGGACCCGCACGGGTCGCACGATCCCTGCGTGCTGCCGCCGCGGACGCAGGAGGACGATCTCCCCCTGCGTCTCTTTAGTTATTTTCGCCGGGTTGTCGCGATAATTAGGGGTTTAAACCCCCCCCCCCCCCCCGGAGCGTCCCGGGGGCGGGCCGATGGTGGGGATGTAGCGTAATATCGCTACACCCCCCCGACGCGCGAACTTGCTTTAGAGCGCCGATCCCCAAATATCCATGTCCGGTGCGTTAAACCCCAAAAGACCTGGGTATGGAACGCCCAAAGGCGTTAAGGGGTTTTAAGCACATTTCAAAAGTGCCGAAAAATGAGGGTTTTTGGGGGAGTGAACCCACACCGTAATATTAGAAAATATATGAATGTTTCGGCCAAACTGGCATTACTGCCAAACAGGGATCTATTTCAATGTGATTGCCTGAGGCCAAGGGGCGAAGTGGAGCTAATTTGTTTTTTGGAAAAAAAAAGTCCCTATTTTGGATCTTTAAACCGTACAAATTTAAAAAAAAATAATTTTGTAAGATAAACTGTATAAAATTTAATTATTTAAAAGTAATTAAAAATGTACTCAATAAAATAATTTAAAAATATAAATATCCCAAAAATATAAAAAATATTCCCATAAATTTTTTTAAATTTAATAGAATCTAAAACAAATTTTACATTTAGCACCCCCGATATTTTTCGATTTTTTTTTTTTTTATTTTTACCCATTAAATTTGAATTTATTTTGCAGCTCTCACCCTTTATTTAATTGAAGAGTAGACACCCCCGGCAGCGGGGACCTGTGGTCCACCCAAGAAGATCGTACCATAGTTTCTATTCACTGACATGTTTTGACTTTTCTTTTATTTCCCAGCCCATCTATAACCCTTTTTACTGTTTAAAACGCATTCTAATGCACCTAAATTTCCTAAGGGCGCCTTTACATAGGAGGGGGGTCGAACTTTGCACCTCATTTACAATCACACAAAAAACACTTTCATTTCAGGGCATTAACACTGAAAAACGAGGGGCCCAATTCACTTTGAGGCCTTCCTTCATACAGCTCCTAGGTCTCCCCCTGTTATTTCCCCTGCAAAAAAGTAGAAAGTTTCCCGCACTTATGGGCCCCTTACCTCGGGACCCAAAACGAGCTATGGCTTAGTTAGCCCCAAAATCAGCTTTTAATTTTAAAGGTTTTTTTGTCCAGAAACAAAATTTTTTTTTAATTTTGAGGGGTTTTGAGTTAAAGTTCCTAATGTGCAGGGGTCGTAAGCTTTATGTATGTAAAAGTGCAGAAGTTCACTGATTTAAAACCAATTATTACCAGGCCCCAAAGGACCCACCCTTAAAGACCAGCTTAATGTTTGTCTTTACCTCCAATTTTCGCAGCCAAAAGTTTTTTTATTTTAAAAATTTTCATGGGTTTTTTCTGACCTTGTTTTATTGGGGTTTTGGGGGCCCAAAATAAATTGCTGGTAATTAAGGGAAAAAGGGAAATTATTTTTTATACTGTTATGTTGACAATAAAAAAATTTTTATATAAAATTTAATTTGATTTTTTTTGGTTTTTTTGTTTGTTTTAAGTTTATTTTCTTTTTAAATAACATTAAAATGTTCCTATTTTATACTTTGTACTTTTTTAAATTTAAAATTTAGCAAACCCGTATCCGTAAATTTTTTCTCCTTGCCGGTATATAGAAATTCCTACCCGCAAAACTTACAGCGAGTTTGGGCTGGGGGTTTTCCCCCAATTTGACAGTGCCCTATAAAAACTGAGAGTCCCTTTGATTAGCTGGTTACAGACAAGGGTGATTAAGGGTTAATTGCTGGGTAGAATTTCCTTTCAAGCCTGCCCTGGTAAGAGACATGTCATTCTTTGAGTATTGGGAAGTAAAACCAATGACTTCCCCTTTGCAGTCAAAAAGTTCACTATGCCTGGAGTCCTCACCTCCTTTTAAAAGGGAATCAGGCAGTTGCAAAGATTTTACATTGAACACAGAGCATTAGTTTTGATGATTTATGTATTTGAGGGACAAAAAAAAAAAACCTAGAAACACACTAAATATAAAAAAAGCCTCCAAAAACCATTTTAGGAAACACACTAGACACTTTTGGATGAAAATACCCATGGTTTATAGAAATAGCAGTTATGTTCTGTTTTTTTAGGTAACAACAAAAACCATACAATAAATGTTTTTGTCTCCAAAGTAATTTTTAAGGTGAAAAATTACATAACTTTAAGGCTAACACTTTTAAACTGATATTGTTACCCGAGTAAGAGCCAATTTTTTACTGGATTTAAATAAAACCCGTCCAAGCTAAATTTTTTACCCTTTCGTTAAAAATTCAAGTTACCCCTCAAAATTTAAAAACCAAGAAAAAAAAATTAAAAATCAAATTATTTTTTGCTGCCCTGGCCCTTACTGAAAACCCCCTGTTATTGGGTTTCCCCTCTCTGTAAACTCTCCAATCGGTCCTGAATGCACCCCAAGGTCTTCTTACCTTCCAGCCCTATACTAAACCCCTTTCCCGTGTCAGTCCTCCCTTTGGTTGTCCTTTCAGTACGAATAAAAAAAAAATAATCACTTTTCACCCAAAAAGCTCCCCACAGCACTGAAACCCTCCCTAAACTCCCCCAAATTTTGTCTAATCCCCAAAAACCTGTCCTCCTCTCTGCTGTTTGATATCAGATTTACTTTCCCAAAAAATCACCCGAACCTCCCATGCACTTTTTCCAAGATTTACAGGTGTGTACCCGTTCTCTGGGACATGCTACTGCAGGTTATTATTTCACTTCATTTAAAACCCACATAGGTTTTTAAAAGTGCCCTGCAAATTTCATTTTTTTTGGGAAAAAACCAAAATTAGATCTCTAAAAGCCAACCCCCACTTTACAAACACACAAAAAAATTTTTTGTCCCCTTCCTGTAATTGTGCACCCCAACCCCCCACTTATCTGTATATAGATTTGTTTTCCCGATTTGGTGGGTTTAACCCAAAATTTTTTGAAATTTTTAAAAACCAAACCCCCAATTTTTGAAACATGGCCGGCCAATTTTATACTTAACACCTTTTCAACCCCTTTGGCTCACCCCTACACCCTAAAAGATTGTTAAACCTTTTTGAGCAGGGCCCTCCCCACCTTGTTTCCACCTTTCCTTTCTGGGAAATTTCTTTTTTATTTTTTTATGTAAAGTCTTTTTTTTTTCCCTTTTCTTTAAGGGGATGTAAAAAATTTTTAAAGTGCTGCCCAAAAAATTTTTGGTTTTTATAAAAAAGAAAATTGATGAATAAAATTTAAAGCTTTTTTGTCAAAAATGAATAAAAGAGTAAAATAATAAACAAAAAGGTTTATGATAATCTTGAAATAATTCAAATAAGAACAATGTGTACATTGTTTCCCTTTATGGCTTTGACATTTTTATACAAGGCTATACTAAAATGTGGTGTCCTAGAAACTTTTGTTGATGATTTGGGGTGATGCAGAAGTGTATACACTCACCGGCCACTTTATTAGGTACACCATGCTAGTAAGGGGTTGGACCCCCTTTTGACTTCAGAACTGCCTCATTCTTCGTGGCATAGATTCAAACAAGGGTGCTGGAAGCATTCCTCATGTTAAAGAAACCAGTCTGAGATGATTCCAGCTTTATGACATGGCGCCATTATCCTGCTGAAAGTAGCCTTTCAGATGTTTGGTACATTGTGGTCAATAAAGGATGGAACATGGTCAGCAACAATACTCAGGTAGGCTGTGGTGTTGCAACATGCTCAATTGGTACCAAGGGCCCAAAGAGTGCCAAGAAAATTTCCCACACCATGACACCACCACCACCAGCCTGAACCGTTGATACAAGGCAGGATGGATCCATGCTTTCTGTTGTTGACGACAAATTCTGACCCCTACATCAAATTGTCGCAGCAGAAATCGAGACCCCATCAGACCAGGCAACGTTTTTCCAATCTTTATCTGTCCAATTTCGATGAGTTTGGGAAAATTGGAGCCTTTAGTTTCCTGTTCTTAGCCCGGGAAAGGAGTGGGGACCCGGTGTGGTCTTCTGCTGCTGTAGCCCATCTGCCTCAAAGTTCGCCGTACTGTGCGTTCAGAGATGCTCTTCTGCCTACCTTGGTTTTTAACGGGTGGCTATTTGAGTCACTGTTGCCTTTCTTTTCAGCTCGAACCAGTCTGCCATTTTTCCTTTACCCCTGGCATCAACAAGGCATTTCCGCTACATGACTGCCGTCACTGGATGTTTTTTCTTTTTCTGCCATTCTCGTAAAACCCTAGAGATGGTTGTGCGTGAAAATCCCAGGAGATCAGCAGTTTCTGAAATACTCAGACCAGCCCTTCTGGCCCAAAAACCATGCCACGTTCAAAGGCACTCAAATCACCTTTCTTCCCCATATGAGCTCGGTTTTGAACTGCAGGAGATTGTCCCTTTACCATGTCTACATGCCTAAATGCACTGAGGTTGCCGCATGTGATTGGGCTGATTAGAAATTAAGTGTTAACGAGCAGTTGGACAGGTGTACCTAATAAAGTGGCCAGTGAGTGTATATGGTCACATTCTTTACCCAGTCATCACATAATGGTAAACATTGATGATTATTTGGGCTAAACATAACAGTGGACGTGATACAAGGCTATGTTTTTTATTGTATTTTACATTATGATGCATGAAACAAGTTTATAACTTAGAATTGTTTTTGAACATATTTTTTGTTTTAGTTTTGGTTCCAGTCTGCATAAGTGTGAATAATTATTTGAAATTATACAGAAAAGATAAGATAATGCGAAAATAAGTAGATAAGACTGATCTTTTTCTATTTCTTTCTTTTCTTCCCAACAGGGCTCCAGAAAATGGAGCAAAATGAAGGGGAGAAGAGAGGGGGAAGCATGAGCTGGCTTATCAAGTTGCTCTCCTTCCTTTTTATTTGGGAGCAGATTGCTGTCAGGAAAAAAACAACCCGGAACATGCCCAAAGATTTGACGGGCTCATCTCTACCGAGGTCCTTTCATTTTCAAAGAGTTACCTGCCTTTTGGATAGGCATCGGCGGGGCTACTCAACTAGAACAAATTTACGGGTTGAAATCTCATTTTTTAACCCAGCAAAAATTATACCATGCTTTTATGTAAAATTATTTTCCTCTTTTCTGTACACTCTACTTTAGGTTTTGGGGCAGAGGGTGGTATATTGAATATGGAGTTTTTTCATTCACAAAACCCAAGAGGGTTACATCCTAACTGAACAACCTATCACATGTTGTATGGATGCAATTGTGAAGAACTAAAAAATGTGCAAATGTTTTTTGAAGGCGCTAACTTATTAAAATTGGCAAAATGTTTCAAAATGAATTGTCTCCCTTAAAAAAGGGGGACAGAACAGGAGAAAAAGTTATGATGTGTGCTCATTTAACTGTGGTTATATGGGTTTTGTAGCGTTTTTGGTTGGACTAAGGCTAGGGAAATTTACTGTGACTGGGCATATAACTTTTAAAACAGTATTAAAAATTAAAAAAGGTGGAGGGGAGCGCATAAACGAAAAAGAATCTAATTTGATATAAAATTTAAAAAAAAGATAAAAATTTCAAAAAAGTGGCTGTTTTTACGCCATGTCCCGGGGAAAAAAGAAATTAAAATTCCCTGGGGTTTAAAAGTTTGTAAGATGGAACAATACATATATCCAGTTCATCTTCACCCCCGCAATGTTGAATCGGGAAGACAAAAAACCTTTATAAAGGGAGCATCCAGGTAGAATTTATTTGGCAAAAATCACGTCTCATGCCTTCAGTAAAGAATCCCTTTTTTTTTGTGCAAGACCTTTTTTTAATTCACATGAGGATCCATATTTTTAAAGTGCAGTCCTGGTATAAATATGGTAGTCTTATCTCTTACTGTGACCCCCTTAACATAACAAGAAAAACAAAAGGGGAAATCTTCCTTGGGAGAGCACAGTTAAGGGTGTGGTTTTGATTTCCTTTTTGCCCCCTACTCATTGCATATCACAAGGCTTTTGGGAAAAGGGGCTGGAAACTCACTGCGCCCTCTATAGGTTGTAAAAAATCCTCAAAATTTTTTCTGATCCTGAATCTTTTAGAAGCAAAAGGGGAAAAATTGTCAACCAATATTGCTATCTACATACCGTTTCGGGGTTTTGCCCCTCTCATGAGACAGAGCGATATTGGCTTGACTGGTGGGAGGCCAATGAGTGGGTATGAAAAGGGGGAAACCTCCCTTAGGGAGGCACCCCCTTTGGCGTGATGTTTTATTTCCTTTTAGCCCACAAAGATTGCTATCACAGGCATTATGGGGAAAAGGGGCTGGAAAGCCCCCCCTCAT